>CM056170.1:8554386-9154386 GCA_029691765.1 Entomobrya proxima | reverse complement strand
GAAAATAATTGTGCTCACTTTATTCGTACTTCTGACCAATGTAACAGTTACTTGAATTTCCGATTGTGCAGTCTTTATATCATTACTACTGCAACTTGTCAAATCATCTCAACTTTCGTTGATGAACACAATACAATGAGAAAAGATAGCTAAGGTATTATCCCCACACAACATGAATTTCATTATGTAATAGTATCAGTTAAATGGTATCGCGCACGTTTTCAGTTCATAGACTATGCACATTACATATACTGCAGATAAATCTTAGGTGTTACTTTAACTCAGGCAATTAAGCTTGCTAAAAATTGAAACCGAGACGGTCGAGAGAATGGAATCTAAATGATTACCACGTACAAAACGTAGGCAATTTAAGTCAAGCTTTGGATTATGCTTCATATTATTGTGAGTACATCGTTGTCGTCTATTTTACATTTTACTGGCGTGTTCTTCCGAGAATCTGCAAATTATAGAATTGGTCATAATTGATGGTAGCATGAGAATTTACTCTTATTCTTTGGGTATGAGAAAAGTATATCAGGTATGTGTATATGGTTTTCATTTGGTATACCTTTAGAGAGCGATGAGGATGATGAATTCTTTGATTGCGACGATGATGACACAATGAACTCGAAGGAGAATGACACTGCTGTGACAAAGCTTCATAAACCGACAGGCCGACTAAGGAAATGTGGAAGATTGCGACTTTTGAAAACTGGGGAGCCCATGTACATCCCCATTACACAGGTTACTAGTAATACAGCAGTGATAATGATGATAATCAGTTAGGTAATCGTAAAAAAATAAAAACGCATTTTTGCACTTGTTTAGGACCCCGCACCTTTAACGGAGGATGTGGTTGAAGAGCAAGCAAAAATTTTGGTAGAACTTGGGAATGATGCTGAAGGAAGTGAAATGCGTGCCAAAATGATGAGCGCTTCGCTACTTTCAGATATGGAGGCTTTCAAGGTCAGTGATTTTATTACAATTTTGATGCTTAAACCCGCTTACTTAAGTTTTAAAGTTGACATGTTGAGCAAACTTTTGTAGCTTTTACGAAGCAATTAGCAGGTTAATGTATATACGTATATATAATTTATCTTAATCGCCAATTTTTGGCGAAATTCGGTATTTGTTTCAGTAAGACAGTAGTGTAACACCACATATCTTGCACTATTTTGTATTTCTTTACACCAATTTGGACTATTTGTAGCAATCTACTTAATCTTATCTTCTTGGATTCCCGTAAAAATACACCTCTCTTTGAATGTGCATATCTTTTATTTTTTAATCTTACGTAGGCAGCAAATCCTGGGGCAACATTGGAAGATTTCGTGAGGTGGTATTCTCCTCGTGATTGGATTGAAAGCGATGAAACGGATAAGTTTGGAAACAAAATGGGAGAGCTAAGTGCTCGAATGAAAGTACCAGGAAACTTATGGATTGATGTTTGGTCAACAGCGCAACCTGTTCCAGTACGCAGACAAAAAAGGTTGTTTGATGACACTCGAGAAGCTGAAAAGGTATATATTATGCCATAATCTTGATGTTTTCTACATGTAGCTCAAAATGCATCAAAATTGATCCAATGAACATAATATCGAATATTTGTCTGTTAATTAGGTACTCCATTGGTTGGGAACAAGAAATCTTGGAGAGATATGTCGTCTACTCTTTCCATGCTTGATTCATGCATCAGCCTTAAAAGTTATTGAGGAAGCAGATAAGTTACCTGTGGATTATAAATTGCCAGCTAATCTCCCCCAGCAAGTTTCTTATCTGAGTAGATGTTTTGGGCACATCTCTAGCAGCACTAGCGATACAAACACGGCAAAAAATCAAGTACTCTCCGCTATATCCACATGTGAAGTAGGAATCACCCAAATCCGTTCCTTCCTTCATAAGTTCCCATCTCTGGACATTGAAAAGGTTATGGACAACAAGAAAGCCAATTCCGATACGTATGGCTCAGAGTTACTGCCAAGGTACATAAAAATCGACGGTGGCTATAGATCCGACGTAGGTAAAATTATCAGGGAAATTTTTGTCAAGGAGCAGGCTGTGAATCATTTGGTTGAGTCTGAGAATGAATTTAAATTCGGAAAACCTTCGAAACGGGTGTTTGTTCTGAAATATATACCTCCTAAATCTATTGCTAATGAATCAGCGGGATATTTATGTCTTCCACAACGCATGAGTTGTTTGCTAAAAGATGAGTTGTTTATTTCTGCTGGAACATTTTCACTCCGAACAGATCTTGGATGAAAAACTTTTTGAGTTCTTCTGTTGAAAGATGTAAACTCATTCGACTTTTGGTTCTAATTGTACGGATTTGGTTACTTTTGGTTATAATAAAAGTTTTTTTTGCAATACTAGGATTTATAAAGTCTATTCTCATTGTCTATTTTTGATCGATTAGTAATAATTTTCTCTATTGATACCGGCGATTCTAACCGTTAACCTAAGCCTAACGCAAATTCTCCAACACACATGCCTTATAAAACTACTAAATAAAATACGATGAAGACAGCTGCGTAGTATATTTTATTAAATAATTCATGTTAAGTTACGTGTATTGTAAAACCTTGTGATACCTCTCATTTTGCTGAAAATAAAAAATATTTTAAAAATATATAATGCTCGTGTAATTCATTTCACCAAAAAACTGCAATTTCAGAAGATGTTGCATTTGCATGCATAAAATTTTGTTGCCTCTATTATCTTCTCAGCTTATCTACACCACGGTGGTGTCACCACCAGTCAGGTAAGGATTTCAGAACATATATATAAAGCTTTTTTGTTTGCAGTTTTCTTCAACGTTGATATAAAAAATCAAAACCATTATTACGGGACAAAGGTGCAAATTTGTTTTCATGACAACCTACCGAATATTTCATAAATAAATTAATATGGTAGCATAAAACATGCATTTCCATTTAATATCTTCGCAAGCTTGGTTCGTGTAAATTCTTCATTATCATTAAACAAATGGATATTTTTGGTTTATCAAAATTATTTCGTAATATCATTCCTGTGAATTGGGAAACGAATCCAAAAACGCTAGGAATCCGGAATTCTTAAGTACGCAATTGCTCCGAATAATATTGGAAAGTCATGCTTATTAGCTTCTCTTACCTTTCCATTTTTAAGCTCAGAAAACATCTTTCAATTCCGTGGCGACGAATGCATTTTAAGAAACAAAAAATGGCGGAGTCGCAGACAAGGACATGATAATTATTGTGATCCACGTAAATGTGAACTTTCAGATCCAGCAAAGGTTCTATGGGCTTTGTTTCTCTAATTTCAATTACCTTACTCTTGGATCTTGAAAAAATCTGAACAGCAAGCATGCAAATAAAAATGTTTTGCTACTGTGGCACACAAGCTATGTGTAGTTCTATCAAACGGTTGTAACATAACGTCTCCTCTAATATATTTTGCTTGTATGCATAAGAATGTAACATTTTATACATATGAATAAATGTTTCCAACCCCTGGGAATTTCTTAACGGTAGGTAAATATTTCTGTTATTGCAAGCTTACAAACAAGGTTAAACTTTGAAATACAGTTAAAACTTAAGATTAAAAAATGAGTGGATAATATGGTATAAATAATAATGAATTTCTGACATTGGCATATAATATACATCAGTCAAAGCTAAAGGCTTAAGTTTTGATTTTTGTATAATGGAACGAAGGCATTTTATTTTAATTCATTTTTAATAATTTTTCAATAAATACATTTATTAATTTGATATATTTGGTGTAAATAATCATATCCAGAATCCAGAATAACCTAATACATAAGTATACAATAATATATAATACAATACACGATACGAACAATAAACGATGTATAAGTAATTTGGCCTTAAGTTTTCGTTTTGTTGTGGTAATGTTGCTGGAGTCCGCTTCAGAAACGATAACAGTATTTCATCTTTCTAATTATATTACTCTTTTCCTGGCATTTGTCTACTCGAGATAGTTAGCAAAGACAGATAACAACTGTAAATAACATGCAAAAGGTAATAGTGTACAATTTCATACAAGTAATGAGAACAGTTCAAAAAATTGCAAGACAATACAAGAGGCGTTTATTTACTGTCTAATTAATAATTTAGTTGTGCCTATAAATGTCTAACAAAATTTAAATTTAGAGACCGGAGTGGAGTAAAATATTTACAATATCCATTTATGTATCAAATATTTGCTAAAGTAAACTGAGTAAAGTCTTATGAAAGAATATATATTTTGAAAACATTTATTTTACACATTAAGTTAAGTAACATTTATATAGCCGATATATATGTGTGCATACACATTTCTGGTCGTACCTGTATATTTTTTCCACAGAAGTATTTCAAAAAATTCACCTCATTATATGTCAGTAGTATTATAACTATTATTACAGTTTTCGTTATAAAACAATAATTGAATCTCTGCTAATAACTCTTGCGTCACACTGTCACACAAGTGATATGAACACATATACGCACACACATACATACAAACACATTTACTCGAATGCAACCTATTTTTATATAAAACACATAGTAATATAAATAATTGCATACGGAAACATTCAATAATTGAATTACTTATCTATAGGCACTATATAACAATCTGGTGATCAGAATTGGCAAACATTGGTTCTATATGTATAATAATATAACACAATAAATATATATGCATAATATCAATAAAGTTTGCATTAAAGTCGAAATCTTAACTACCTATTAGCTTAGTTGACATCAAGTCACAGACTTTTTCACTTGGTAAAAGTGATGAAATTCTGCTAGAGACACGTGTCATGAGAAATCTTTGCTGCGCGACAATAATTAGCGCTTCTTATTTAATAATTTGCTATATTTTTGGAGCTACCCAACCGGGTTTGTCTGGTTCTAGCATTCGAATAATAAAACTAGAACAGTAATTAACGGTTATGCTCATTAAGAATCACAATCCTGTTCTTTATATCCTATTTAAAACTATGGCTATTTGTTTTGAAACAATCTAATGCAAAAGTCAGAATGGTTTATTCACAAGGCCACTGTTGCATATAATCGGTCAGGTTTCTTCAATACAAACATTAGGTTTTTTCCTGTATAAATTCATGCGGTTTTAAAGAATATGCCTTCCAAATATTTTTGAAGACTATCGGGTTACGTTTGTAAATGCACCAAAAATACAAGTGCATGTAGTATAGATTATCTTAAATATTGGCATATTATAGTAGGTTCAAAGGTCACAATGACGTGGTTGGGAAATATTTCCACAAAAACAATAATTGCTGGCCAGCTAGTCTATTAGGAAAATTGGGTCTGGTGGCGCCCGTAAGTAAAGGATTAACGAACTGAACATTGCAATGGTTTCTTTTGGGTATCAAAGAAGAAGCGTTGATAAAAGAAAGAAAAATGAAAGGAAAATATAGGAATTAACAAGGAATCGACAATAAAAACCTTATACGCAGACTACCAGAAATATGTTTGTAATATAAATATTGAATTTCTTATACTAATTACTGACGTCAAACAAGATTTGGATGAAATGCAGCATGCAAACCCCTTATTAAGCTGTACAGAATCACGTTCTAAAAAGATGGCCCTTGCTTGGTCACAAAACATTCCTCAAATCTGAGCCGCGTAGGTATATATGTGCGATCAAATTGATTGATTGATATTGATTGCCATAAGTGCCAACCACGGCCATATTGATATTAAGTCATAATAAGTAGAACGTGTTCATTTAATACAATAACATTTATTCGCCTACAACTTAAAGACTAGTTTAATTTAAAGCTTCATTCGTTTCGTTGCAAATAAGCTACATTGTAGATTCGCTTATTCGCTCCCCGTTCTCACTGACTAGAAAACTCATGTCATGACATTTTGTCCAAGTAAAATTGTCACAAATTATCCTTAGTATACCTTACAACTTATTATAAACCCCTATATTATGTACTACTGCATGTGTTTACCGGTGACTGTTCTGTACATGGCTTGGCAAAAATTATTCTTGTTCATTTACAAGGAAAACAATTAAGTCTCCGATATATCATAGTCCACATTATATGCGCGTGTGGAATAAAATGGAAGACACAAGTTCTACGATCAAAAATGCAAGTATGTACAATACAGCAAAGATGTTCTAAATAAATTAGAGAAAATCTCACACATATGGCACCAGAAAATGCAGCTTGCTGTAAAGTGGAAAATTGCTAACAAAAATTTCAAATTAAGTTGTAATCGATCAAAGTTAGTAATCAATTAGTTTAATCAATCAATTGAATTAAAGGAAATGTTTGAGCATGTATTTTGATTCTTTATTAAGATCGTAAAAATTTCATCTGTGTTGGCCATTTTCCATTTACAAAGCATAAAAATATCTTTTTAAAGATTCGTCAAGCCGTTTTCATTTTAATCAGGTCCTCTGGTGCGCACTAACAAACAAACTGAAAAATTACTTTTCTATGAAACCGTCTCCTCTACTTGGCTATCTATTACAAAATTGGCAATCTTTTCTAGTTACTAAAATGACCAAAAAATCTCAACAATATGAGATGTCAATAAGATTCATTGCACCATCAATATGGAGCAACAACAAAACCAGAACTGCCAAAAACCCATAGTTCAGCAGTTCATAAAATGAAGCTAATATACGCTATTCATTCCCTATATATGTAATAAAGCATACACTTTCCTAAAGCTACATTTTGCATTCAGCAATTTACGATATAAGGATTCAATTGAACAAAGTCTAATGGTATGCTTTTCTCGTTTCACGAAAAATGCAACCGTTCGACTCTTTCTGTACATAATCCAGTATAGAGCCCTTTTAAGCAGACAAACAAACTGTCAAAAACCTTAACTCAAAATCTAGTTGTTCCTCATTAGTAGTTTCTAATCATATTACGTCTACCTTCTAGTTTCTCTCTAAAGTTCTAAAGTTAGTTCCAGTCACTTGTATTTTGTAGATTAGAGAAATAAAACATCCACTGCTTTGATCTCATACTCACGCAAATGAATACAAGCACATCATTTATAATGACCGGAAACGTACTGTTCGGCATACAAAAGGTAGATGTAGAACAGGTTCAAAAGATTTTCTCCACCTTTAATCTAACAAACTGTGACCTTTAAAAAGGGTGAGCGAGGTAGTGTACTAAGGTATTATATATTATCCAAGGTTGATTCCCAAACTGTAAAAGTGTAGCTCATATCTTCTTAACAAGCACAAACTTTTGAGACGCGACTTTAATATTTTAACTTTAGTTAAAATGAACACAACTTGCGAGCAAAAACAAACTCGTCATATAGATATTGGCTGAAAGTAGTAACCTAATGCATTCTGGAAAGTAATCTCAGGAAAAAACAGTGGGGCAAGTTTTCCCCGCAAAACTATGAGTACACCATAAAATAAAATATCCCGTAGTAATAAATAAATAAGCATATTACCACAAACTATTTAGATGGCAGTACAATTGCTTTTTCCAACAAACCTTCACTAGGTATGTATTCTAGTAGTAGTATGCATATTATGTGATAAAAGTAAAAGTATCAAACATATTGATGTTCAAAAGTCTAAAATATGATCACTCTGCCTTGCATAATAAAGTTTAAAACGTATAGCTGTATCCGACGCAGAATGTTTAAACTGTTGTGTTTCTTATGTAACGAAACTTGACGAAAACTATTAGTGAATCCCGTCATGCAGAATTCAAAATATTACATGCGTATAAATGGTGGAAACTCAGGATGAGAACTTCCAACAATCAACATTACCCCAATTATTCAAGCCAGAATTTATACATCATCGACATCGTGTAAAGTTTGTAGATGTTATCAAAATAGGTGTATTACAAAAACGTATTAACCTACACAGTAATATTGTATCCGAAAAAATGATTTATTGCTATACTAAACTGCAATCAAATATAGTTTTTAACTCCTGAAGACTCAACTAAACCTGCCTTTAAAACATATTAGATGTGTGGAGTAGTGGAGTTCCATGTTCCATATATTATTCTAGCAAAGAAAACTTGTAAAAAGGTAATTTTCATTGTTAAAATTTACAATAACAAAGGTAAAATGTAAACATATAGTAGATAACATGTATACAATTAAGCTACGTCAAAAAGTGCTATAATCGTAGCATATTTGTAATAAAATTAATGAGTTTGCTGATTTACTTGTCTAGGGTAAACAGATATGCGGTGAAAAGTGTGTACCATGCTTTAGTAGTAGCGCTAATTTTTTAAATATTTACCATTAAAACAAAATTACCGTAAACTTTGTCTTTTGATTTTGCAGTTTTCATTATAAAAGTTTGCGGCCTACCTGAAAACTTAAAGAAATCTTTGATCTGTCCCCACCGCCATTATAATATGGGTTATATTTTTTACGATATTCATCAATCAATCATAAGTAGCTGAACCAAAACAGTCTAGAAAAATTGAAGTTCATAAGAACAGGTTTGGTGGTCCGCATTAATGGGATTATATTTGTGCGTTTTATGTTACAAATATTATTATTAGTTGAGATATCTTTTCATAGTAGATTTAATAGTGTTTTGATATTTATAGTGCCTTTAAAAGCTTCTGTTTCAGATGTGTTAGATAGATATAATCGCAATTCGAATCGAAAAGTATGAATAATCTGGTATACTAAGTCCTACAGGTACAGAGATAGAAAGTCTATCGATCATCATGATTGCATAATATAGTAGCATTTTATCTTAATTGTCTGTGCAATTTTCTCCACATTTATCTTCAAAGGATACTGAAAGCAGAGTAGGTATACCATGACTGCGGAAAAGCGTTTTAATGAAATCTCTTCACAAAATACATATTCCAATTACTTATATTGTGAGCCATTAGAGTTATGTTATCAATCCGAAATATTAATGTATACTTATATTTCCAATATATACCTACGTCGATGCATTTACGTTTATTGCATCCCCTCCTTTTGATCAATAAATTGCGCATTACAGGAAAGACAAGGATGAATAACAGTACGGCGTGTAAAGTCGCTCATAGTATGAATTATCAAACCATTTCGTTGAAAGCATTATATAATTTAACATTAACATTGAAATAAGTCATAGTTGATGAAATAACGGATAAAGAAGATATATATTTTTGTTTAAATCCATCATGAAAAGAAAGCATAATTTAAATTTCCAGTAAGACCAAATGTATTATAATTATAAGAAGATTGAATATCTTTTACCTAAAATATGAATTTTCCGGAAAAGTGGAAGTCAGGAGTCATGACATGATGTTAGTGAACAGGAGAGGGGAACAAACCAAAGTAGTTTCTGTATGGTTTCAGTTCGGCCAGCAATTTAAATCTCAGACGCGCAGCTGCTTTCGGGCATAAAATCTTTAGTAAAGGATTCTGAACCCGAATCCAAATGCACAGAAAAATAGTGTTTTTTCTTCTTTTTTTGTCTACGTTCCATTATCCTTATAAATTTATCTTATAAAACACATATGTTATATAATGTAACAATCATCATGTCAGGAGCTGGAGAAATAGGATAGCCAAGGATAAGTTGATTAGCACCACTAAGACCATAAGCTTTTGACGTGACAACCAATTCTGCAAGAAAGAACAAGAACATTCAATTAGACATAATATTTTGTTATACTGCAGACTTGACTATGACTATATTTCCGTTGACTCAAAAAGGCGTTGTGATACCCTTTGATATGTGATACCAGTTTTGCTTAGTAGGAGAATATATTTAAAGGCTTGAATTTTCTTACCTTCACATCTGGATTGAGCAAGTACAAAAGTGGATTGGCTTTGTATCTTTCTGCCTCTTCCTGCATTCTATGGAGTTCTTGTCTCCTGGCGGATCCGAGAGCAGCCAGTTCTTCACGTGGGATTCCTGGTGTAGCTCTTGGAAGAGTTACCGCATCCGGGAGGCTCTTTTTCCGCTGAGGAATGGCAGCACCTCCCCCTCCTCCGCCACCTCCGGATATCTGTTAAATGTGCCATAATTTTGTATTAAACAAGTTTCTCATCTCACAAAACCAACACAAATGATGTTTGAACGAGCACAAGAGGCACTAATGATGAATCATATAATGTGCTTAAAAATATGAAAGTCATATCAAAGTCATGACCTTCACGTGTATCAGTGTACCTGCTGCATGAAGATATGAAAGTCTTCATAACTGTATGATCTGTGCATGCTTTATATGAACTGTGAACAATGACACTAGCACCTTTCTTGTCTGAATTAGTACAAAGGACCAAAAGCAACGGTAGCTGCACGGTTATATTACGTAAACTAGACTGACGGGAAAGTTTATCCTCGCAACACAATTCTCTGTTCAACTTAGTTTTACCAGATTTACCTAATCAATTTAAAGACATTCTCGAAAGTTTTGGCAGACGGCAGTTGTCTTTCCAACGTTTCTTTTTTAGAGAGTAGTTGTGAAAACGGTTGTATACAAGTATCAACAAGGTAAACCAGTCAAGGTTTAAAGCTTATCATGTTCGAATGCTTTTGTAATATTCCGTTACTAACAAACTTTAGAAACACTGTAGCTCTAGCATCATGTCGCATACAATATTATTTTGTGCTGTCTGAATCACAAATTCTTACTCTACATCAAAATGCTTTTCATGTAACAACCTTGCCCTGTATCGCTTTCAAAGATATTGCATTTTACTTGAGTTGCTCGTTTTTGTCGGTATATCCGTCATCCGAAATGTACGTTGCTAAAAATCTTTTTACTTTGCCATAATTTTGTGTAAAATTTTAATGTACAGGAACATTATTTCAAACATTATAATCAAAGCTTACTCCTGTTTAATGTAAACAATTCACTGAATGTGACCAATTTAAAATAAATCAAATGTGCTGTAAAGTGTTTGATTTTTGTTCATATCATTTTTGTATCACATAATGCTGTTACACATAATTACCTGTGACTTCTTAGCTTTGTAACTTTAAAATATCTACCAGCCCTTGCGTTACAAGCGCTTTCTTTTTACTATATAATGCGCTATGTGACCACCAGAGTTAGATGCGTTGATGCGGGATATATGCTTTTACATTGCCCTTTGTTTTCACTTGCTAAATAGTTTTGCATTTGAGGCACAGTAAATGAGCTCCAAATTCGGCATAAGTTTTACGAGGCGTCAGTCTGTCAGTCAATTCCTGCCTTGTGTTTTCAATCGATTATAAAATAGGAATGTGTCTTTTTCACAAACAAAACACTTCTTTAGAAAAAAAGGAATTTTCTATCGTGTTTTTAACTATTGTGTTTACTAAACCATTTTCCTTTTATACTTTCAAGCAGGAAAATCTCAAAACTGTTTCATTAAGTTGCTAATAATATCAATGTGTTTACGTAAGCTTATTTGAAGCATCGTTAAAACACAAGGTTAATTTCTCGACTTTAATTCTCAACGTTTATAAAATGTATAGATAATTAGACAGGCCATTTACATTTAGTGTGATACAGTGCAAAATACAGGAACTTTGGAGCCTACAGTCATTCAGTCAATGACTAATGGACACGTACGTAGATGAATTTCTGTAAAAAAATGACTATCCCTGTCGTATCATTTTTGAAATCCTTGCCAAGATTTTTTTCATATCTTTTTTCTTTGATTCTCATCCCGAAATATTAACATTGTATAACAACGGAGGATGCAAATAAGTGCAATGCATGTTATTCCTTATCTACCATGAAATATTTTTGTGTGTCACATTCACTATTACCGTTGACGTTTTTTACATGCAATACTACAGCCATGCTCTCCTGCATAACAAAGTACATTATAATTAGAAAACTCATGTTCCGTTTTAAACTATGAATACGCTAGTATCAAGTCGACATTTGCTTAATGTTTGCAAGATGCTGTATCATTTCGTTGCGTAATGATAATATCCATGTTACATGATATTGGGTGCTTTTTGTAAGTAACTTCAAACTTGTCTGTTCCAACGAACCAGTGTACTATATGTGTATATCAAAAGATCCACCTGGGTACAACTCTTCCCATTTCAAGCCAAGTCTTTATTATTAACCAATTCAATGTGAAGGGCGATGATTCGTTTCATTCATTCGGTAAAATAACACAACGCGTACTTTCAGAGAAATTTAAATGCATAATTTTCTTAACTCAACTCATTATACAATAATAATTATGTTATTTCTTAATATTGTTTAAACCAGTACGGTCACTTAATGTATCGTACTTATCTTTTGCATTTGGTACATTATATTTCACGGTACATATATATTCAAATGCAAATGTAAAACCGAGATGGTGCTAATTGCACAGATGACGATGACTCTGTGATCGAATTTACCAATGATTACTAACACAATATGCATTATGCTTCCCGTTCCAGCAATGAAATCGGACTCACAGAAGGAATTCCTGGTTCATTGATGAAAAAACGAAATTGGCCACAAACCATGCAGTAAAACTTATGTACAACGCATTATTATAGTATACACTGTATGCTATTTAAGTGTTTTTATATCAGCAATAGAAAAATGTTTGCACGTTTCCTCGCGCTAGAAAGCATTTGCATTCAACAAGCATCGATACAAGCCATTGGGGTAAATGAGGTTATAAATAGGTTGAGAGCAAACAGATTTGTGAAGAAATGATCTCTTGCCATTCATGGCTTTGTTTAAAAGCAAAATTTGTTTGTGATGAGTAATTTGGATTTAAGAATTGTGTATGGCTTGCTGATGTAAGCGGATATGATGCAAATGTCCGGAGCCAGAAGCCTCCATTGATTGTACTAAGAAGCTCCACGTGTTATGTCAATGTCTGTTTTTCGCATGTTCGAATTTTACAGTTTCATTCCATTTATATGAATGGACAACTTCGTTCTTCCTTGTAAATGAAATTCGTTTGCGCATCATGGAATGCCACTTTAAAGGAAATAGAATACAAAGAAAATGAACTCACCTTGGGCATTGGAGCAGGTTTCGGTACAGCCGCCTGTGGTTTTAGGAACAAGGACTCAGTACGCTTAGGGGAAGAATATGGAACAGTAGGAATATCTTGAGCGAAGCCACCGCCTCTATGTCGTAAAGTCGCATCTTCTAAAGACGTCGCACCAGCACCTCCACTCACATTCACACTTTCATTCATACCAAAATCTGGACTAGTAAATCTGGAAGGAGTTTCTCCTCGACGTGGTGCGGGCGTAGTTTCCATTTGAAGGAAGGCATCGAGTGCCGGGTTACTAGCTCCCCTCGGTCCTATAGGCGTTGCTTCCATAGGTCCGGGGGTTCGTTGTCTCGATTGGGCTCTAGAGTGGGGGTTTGGATTTGTTTCTGGAGTTCGCCCTCTGGTTCTCGAACTATCTCTTCCGTATCTATCCATAGAACTTCCTCTACTCGGGGGTCTTTTGTAATGGTCGAAGTGATCACTCATGGCTTGTTGGAAACTGGAGTTGTTGGAAGGGTTCATTTGTCTCTGTTGGGGTGCCATTTGACTCCTTCTCAAGGGATCTCGACCCCTATCCTGTCCCATCCCGACAGCCGACATATTTCCCATATCCATTGGTCCGGAATGTGGAGCGGAGTCCATGTGCCCCAAGGAGGAATTCCTGAAAGCTGAACTCTGATTCATTCCCAGCTTGCTTGAGTCACTACTAATATCCATTGGTTGAGGTCCTAATCGGGGTGGCGGGGGAGGTCCATATAGTCCACTGGGTTCGTTCACGCGGTTCATGAAAGGTTGCTGCTGCTGCGGGGAAGGAGTTAATGTAAACTGGGGCGTATCGAGAGGTTGATTTGCTAAAGACGAACGGTCCAGCCGGTCAGGAATTTGAGGACGAAGGGGAGCGTAAGACGACAGAGAAGATACATTCGTAAATGAAGTAGGTTCTTCGAATCGAGGAGGCTCTACAGGCTCACGACCACCAGTGGGCAAACCTGGTCGAGTTGAAAGTTGGGAACTGGACACTGAAGTTTGAGTAGTAAATTTATTGAGATCTGGAGGAGGACCGGGATGAGGTTGAGGACGTGGTGGACGAGCAGCCTCTGCTCCTGTGATTTTCAAAATATATGCGTTATCATTTCAACCATTACATGAACATATTATACTGACACTAAGAACTTCACTTGCAAACACCCACACAGAGAACTGAAACATAAATTTTGCCATAAGATACCAGAGATAGATACGTATGAATAAAGTTGATAATGAAACTCTTTGTTAGTTCTCCGTTGAATTCGGGATGACGTTGGTTCTCCGGATGGGGCATCTTAGATCAATACAAAACCAATGCTACCTTAATTGTAGCTAGAACCTCTCCTGGAATGCGAGTTTGCAAAATTACTGCATTTTCATGTCCATCATTATCATATCCCTCATTGAATTTTTTTTTGTAAAATTGCTTTTTAAGTTCTTGAAACCCCTGAAGGAAGTTTTGGAGGTTTTAAACATGGTTTCAAAATTCAATAAGGTGTACTTAATTACACTCTCTTGTACGTTCAACTATAGACAAATCTTTTAAAATCAATTTGAGTTATGGTAAGGGCTACATAAAAATATAACACGTTATTTACAACAGGTTGATGCACATGATAATATGATAAATCAACTATTCACAACTTTTAAGATGACACACGTGAACCTACAAAGGTGAGTAGTATGGGGCGAAGCGAGAACAGTATAATGAGAGGTACCTAACAATGATACAATTACCTGATTACCTTTAAATTTATACTAAAAATTTCAAGTATGCTTTGGTAAATCTAGATGTTTTGTCAAAATCTGAATTTCATAGAAGTATTGATAAGTAACTTGCCTGGTTGAAGAAAGTCAGGAGCAAGCTCTCTTGCTATTACACGAGCCACTTCTGAGTCGTCTCTTGCGTTTACTGCTGCAATATCCGATTGCTCTGCTTTGCCTCGTGCAGTTGCAGTTCTATTGCCATAATATTCAACATCAATTTTATTTTTCATCAGGGTCATAATTAAGAAGGATGTTTATATTTCTATGCATCATAAACTTCATTTGTTTAATAATAAAGTTCTGCTATGACTGGAAACTGCAGGGCAGCAGTGGAAAACCAAAGAAATGTATAATAGGTATAAAGGTGTGTAGAGTGAAACAACAGTTTTCATCATCATGAAAACATACTTTTTCACGGTTTATGGCATAAAATGGAACGTGTAAATACAGATACATAACGCCCAAAAAAGTCTTTTGTGCTGCCCGTAAGTACAAAAATCTTCTTCTGGGCTATCATTCAGTCAATTGAGTTAAAGGCATATTTCTTTATAAGACGTTTGTTAAGCTAATATTTTTGGCTTAAGGGGAAACGTAATATGTGTGCCATCACAAACTAATCCCCAAGCATGTTGAAGATGATAGACAGAATAGATAAGTCTTTTTCTCATATTGTCAGACACACACCTGGAAATGGCAATGTCGGCCTTCTGCAAAGCAATTTTGGAAGCTCTTTGTGCAGCACTAACAGCAGCGTCAATCCTTTCTCGAAACTTGGCTGATCGGATAAGGAACAGATGCTTCTTCTTTTGGGATGTTATCAACACATTGTTCTTGTATTTTCCTTCTTCGGTGGAACCGTCTCTGAATGTGGTAACACCATACCCATACTTTTTATTGTTGTACCATTCCCCCTCGTACTTGAGACCATCCGATCTTTCACTGATCCCAAAACCGCTACGTTTATCGTTCTTCCATTCACCCATATACGTTTCCGTCACATTTGCATCCATCTGCTCATCCTAGAAAAAGCAAAAAAAGAGAGAAAACGTAATCATCATAAAAACGTACATAAATACATTATTCATGTAAATCTATCCTAAAGAAACCATAAACAATGCGTGTTTTTTTCTGTGTTTGTACAACAACGCACGATTCCATATACGGAACATCTATAAATTTGTACTCTTCCGCACTACAAAACCACTCTACGAAAAAAGGTAAAAACAGCATTTTCATGTAACACGGCCACGTTAAACTTTTCCTGTACTCTTGCATTGGATGATTCAAAATAAAATATTCATACTAAGCTTTGACGCTTTTTTCTAACTATCTGTACCAAAGTTTTCCCTCCAGCTATTTCGTTCATTAGAAACATGCCGAAAATATAACTCAACATTCTTCCTACGTTATGTATCATTCAAAGCTAAGCCAACCACATTCTTTTGGCTTCTAAATAAATGCCCATTCATCATCGTAGCAATATCCAATTTTTTAAAGCTTTCTCTTCAGCATGCTACATGCTTGCTTCAACCGTCACAGCCAGACAGAGACTTCCATTGTGGAACTTTTAAAAGTTACATGCATTTTTAGCATCAAAAAGCTCACAATAAAAATCACGGACAAACACACAGAATCCTATCTTCCATCTCTCTTCTCCAACTACAAACAGCCAACCAAACCAATGGCTCCAGGTCATACCACTTTGCTCAAAGGAGCTTGTCGTTTCTTCCATATAAACTTATAATACAAAGGGGGCATGCTTATCTCGAGATGGGTTTTGAAAGACTTACCTCTACTACAAAAGAAGCATTGGAGTCTGTGTGATGAGATCCGGAAGTAACGGCTGACTGGGCTGAATCACTGCTCATCCAAGATGTAGTGCTTCCTGTCGATCGAATACTCGAGTTTGTACCTCTTTTATCAAGATCTCCTGTACTTCTTTGCTTACGTAGTTTGAGTCCCTGTATTGAGAAGTAGGCAAAAATATGGCATAAGTATATATGGATTTTGGATTTCATAACAGATCAACCCATTTTTTGGAGAAAACTTTCTGTTAATAATACAAAAGGTACGCAAACCTGAACGCGTCTCTTCACGACTCAATTTCACTCTCAACTTAATATTAAATTTCCTGTCTTGACTGTGAAGTGTCAAGGTTCAGGCTTGTGATTTTGTTACATGTTTAACCTTTCTTTTACACAAACTTATTCCACGCCAGCTACTGTGAAACTTTTTTCCTTTTCTCAATACTTTTAGCAAATTTTTAGGAAAACAATTTCATATCATTAGAAATGTCAATATATATCAGTTCTAACACAATAAAGCTGTTAAAATCTCGAATTTTTTCTTATAATGCATAGTTTCTTCAGAAAGTTGTACATATCTTATTCCCAAGCAAAACCCTCTATTTTATGAACTACCAATCCATGTACATGTTTTAGAACTCAATATTTAATATTAAAATAAAATAAAAAACTACTAAAGAATTGCAACGATATTTATATAAAGATGGTTCCATCAATACCTAAATTAAGTTAGATATATATTATTTATAAAAAGGCGAAAAGTGCGCAAGCCACTATATTGACTATATATTTTATATGATATTACCTATGCATCCTTTTAATATTTACAGATCCATGACATGTATTTGAAATTTGATACATGGATTTGTTTTTCCGGTTGAATTAACATAAACATATGGCTTTATACATGGCTGTAGTGAATGGGTTTCCTGTCATATCAAATCATCAAATGTCGAGGAGAGAAGATATTCCCGTTTTCCCCATATTACTTTCCCTATAGTAGAAATTACGAATCAACGCAACGATGGAGAAGAGAAATGTAAGATTGCATATAAACACTCAAGTGCTACTTCCAGCAAAGTTATCCGTAGTATTTTGAGAAAAAGCTACCTTCATCACTCAAGTGTAACTTGAAAATAGGATCAATCACCAAAGCAAACCTACCTAAGTTTTATGATAGAGAGCGTAGTTTGGAACTTTTCTTTAACTTTCTCCTTATTTCACTTTTATTTTAGATACTCGACAAGTGTTTAGGATGAAAGTAGAAGTATGTTTACTATAGTTAAACATTATATATTTTATTGGTATTCAGGATCAATTCTTTTAGTACAAGTTCATGGGAAGGCTAAAACGTATTAGCCAGCATATTTCTAGCTGATACCGTAAAAATATAATTGTGAGCAGACTTGACAGGATATTCCGTTATTACCTGGAAGCCCTGGCTGGTTATGGAGAAAGCACTAAGCTAGAAGAAAGCCCTTTCGACGATATAAACAAAACGAGCTATACACAGTATGGTTTGCAGTAAGGAATATGTCTTACCTTGAGAAGTGAGTCTTTGAAGTTACTTGATCTTTCACTTAACGATCTTCGTCTGGCTGGCGGCTCATCACTCTTTGCTTTTAGAACAAAGCCTCCTCTGACATCGTCCATTCGTCGATCCCTATAAAAGTAAAGTTCACACATATATAGGAAAAGCCAGCTTACGTTACGAATTGTAACTTACAATGTATTGATTATTATCATTTCCAAACAATAGATGCAAAATGTATATTTACACACACAAATCCCTAAAGTAGAATGTATAACAAATAAGTGTTGGATCATTAATAATTGGTTTCGTATAATTGTAACTTTGTAATGAGAAATGCTGTCAAAAATGATGTGATGATTGGGGCAAATATGAAATGAGCAAAACTTAGTATTTTTTATCATTTTCAATATTATAAACAACAAGAAAACTTCTAATATCTGTTTCCGGTGACCCCCGTTCAAAGACATATCTAAGACAAAGGATTAGCGTTACGATCCAGAAGGCGAATGCTGCTTGTGTAATGGGCACCATTCCTCATTCAGCCGCCATGGACGACATATTTTATTTATTGTGAATACTAGTTTCTAGTGTAGGATAATTTCCCCTGTTCTATTTAGTTTTCTGTGAAATGTTTTGGAATGCGCAATAAATAGTTACAACAACAAGGTCATACGCACCGTTCAGATGTGGGTTCTTGATTTTCACTTTTTAACGACGTCATAGATCCAGTTGGTGCCTTTGGACGGAAATGGGATGCCATCCCAAATGGAGCGCTCGTTCTTACACCATAACCGTGCCTCAATCCTCTTAACCACTGCCCTTGGTACGTTCCTATTCAACAGGAAAACAAAAAGAATACAACAGTTAGTCTTGCACCATAGGAACATCATAGTAAGTTGCTAGTCATCATGTAAATCAAGATGATATTTGCATGAAATATGCATTACTTGAAGAACTGTAAAACGACCAGCAACAACTTTTAAGAATTGGATTCTCATATAACTGCATTTCATGTACTGTATTATAACAGTTTATACTTCATATCGAGATAAAAATTGATCATTTTGTTTTAAACTATGCACTATGCACGTTTACTTAACTAAAGGTGACTCCAAGTTCTATCAATATGAAATTATTTCTTAATTGTTTTTGAAAATCATATATTTAGAAGGTAGAAGAAACTGACAAGATGATTTCTTACAAAGCTTGTCCAGTGAAGACAATGTTTGTAAGAAACATATACCTCTACCAGATACCTCTCTTTAAAAAAAGAAAATTGCAGAACAAACAAATTAATGATAAATGGGACGATGCAAATAATTAACTAATCGTGTGCTCACACAATACCACACAAACGTAGATATAAACTAATATGTAAGAAATGCAAAAATATAAAATTTTAGTTTGAATGAGTCAGCAATTGTATTTTGGACACTTTTATGATGTTATGTTTAACTGTTTAACTATAGTCCTAGTTGTTTTTCTAAAATAATTTTACCTTCGCGTGCAACTAATTTCATGTTTTTGCTGCATTTTAGAGGACATTGATGATTTATTATGCAATCAACAACCCGCGTAGGAGTACAAATTTTGAGTATTTACATTGCTGATAGAAAAGGCAATTAGTTATCTGATGATGATTAAATGAAAAACCGGCATGCAACAATTTATTCATAAAGTCAAAAGTGACAAAACATGATAAAGGAAACTCCCATATGTATAGAATTGACTCTTAATTGCAGTACTCGTGTTTACCAACATAATATGTTTGGAAAATTGCTGAGTTCCGAATAAAATACAGATGAAATCTTTTGGGATTTTACCATTATTCTATAGGTTTGGAATGCCATTAGGTGCTTCTGGGTGATCTCACGAGAAAAATAGTGAAACAACTTTCATTCAAACGAAACTTTTATTGTGAACCAACAAAGGGGAAAGTTATGTGAATGGTGCATACTGAGCTGTGTTTATGTACAGTTATTCAGCAACCAGGACCTCAGTAATGTGAGAACGAAGCGAACATTTTTTTGCCTGGAATTCTGAAGAGCACTCAGGTGAGAAACTAAGCGTTAAAATAACTAAGCTGAAAAATTCTCTGAAGATAGATAATACAAAACTTAGCTTTATCTTTATAGTGATACTACTATAATCATTACAATGCATTGTATGAACGTCATAGTGTAAGAGTGTACCTTTATTCTCTTTATGTACACGTTATTAATGGATAGGTAATTATGAAAAGCAATTTTTCTAATAATTCCTTGTATAATTTTGATAAAATGCTCTCAGTGAATGAATGAAGATGCACTAAAAGTATATACATAAAAACACCGCATTTTATTCATTCTCTGTGATATGAAAATCGTTAGGGTTGGTCCTAAAATTACTCCACAGTTTGTAAACAAGGAAGACATAACAGCATTGTATTTATAGCATAGAACAAATGTTAATACGTTGTTCAACCAACCTCATTCCGTGGTAAACTTAAATTTTATGGAAAAAATCGTCAACTTGTTATGATTTCACGTGTTTTATTCCAATCAGTTTTAAATGAAATATGATGTATGGCAACCTTAATTTTACTTAATACGACATTAACATTGCCTCAAATAAATTTTAATGTCACCTAAAATGATGAATTTTTCGTGTTGTCGTGGGTATTTGGCCCATTTTATTAAAATCGCCGAAATGTCCATGACAACATTGTCTAGGAAAAACTCTCAAAATTAAGAATTAATTTATTTGAAATTTTGAAGTTATTGCTTGATTGGTTATATAGGCATAGATCATTTTGTCATTTCAAGTCTAATAGTCAATTTACAGCATTTTAAAGCAAAACATTAAATCGGGTTGTTGACGGCAGCCTGGACTAGAAGAGCAATTATTTTCTGTTATAAATGAATTTTGTATAGGCACTTTTTGAGGGTTATCAAATGTTTAAGAGAAAAATAAGTGAAAAATCGAAATACGTTTATATGTTCCACTGTCTTTCGATAATTCCTACCTATCATGCTGACTGATAGTTGAAATGTGAGTGTTTGGCGATGTGGCATATACATGACTAAAGTGACATGTATGGGGCATTGGCTTTCTCTTAATATATGATGGTGTACATGATAGTGCGCATGATAGGGTACATATAACATTGATAGGAAAGCTATGTAAGTCAGGTACGCGAAAGAACCATGATCAAATGAAACTTTATGACTATAGTACACACGGTGAACACACGGGCTAATTCAATATTATCGCAGAAGGTCGCAGAAATAATGGATCAGTTGGGAAATGCGATGTTCAATTTTGTAAGTCGCCTAGACTAATTTGATGGTGTTCATTTTCAGTTACACAAAACAACAAAACACATTTTGCTTGTAGTCTTGTTGCTTTTACCCTAAATCTATCTCTCCATCTAAACAGCCGGGAAAGGTCAGAGTGTGCATGTGCGATAATTCGCGGACTTTATCTTTTATGGTAAATTTATCAATGAAGACAGAAGCAATTTTCTCCATTTTATCCGCCTCCATTTTCCCTGTCGTTTGTTTCTAGAAACATGGAAATTGAATCCAGCAACAATAATACAAAATTTGTAGACATCCGTCGCTTCGCATCTGTTTATTTTTAGCCACTCAAGCTGAAACAAAAATGCCTCTAAAAATAACTGGGACAAGTACGAAAAATTGTATTCTCATAGTTAGTATATTGAAGAGGCAATCCAATATATTTGCATATGTAATGTAGTCGTACAAAAGAGGATATGGTAAGTGCAGAAACAGAAGCAGCAGCAGACCCGTCACCTATCTTTTCTGATGGAGGTGAAGCATAAATAACAAACATAATGAACAACAACATAAAATCTTATACAAGTTGTAATCCACTTTTAATGCATGCATTCTAGTCTTAATGTGTTCTTCATAAGGCCGTTCGTCGTCGTCGTCATCTCAAATTGGAAAAAGAACACATATAGTGTTTTCAATTGTATATGCTCACATTTCGCATTGTCGAAGGATTTAAAGTGAAACTATTGTGTGTTGTGTGCGGTTTGGCATGATAGAAATTCTTTTAAAACAGATGAACAGTGACACTACTGTGCTCTCTTATACTCGATTACACTTCTCTTGTACATACAGCCAGTAGGGTTAAAAAATCCACAATGATATGCAACTAGTTTGATAGAAGGAAATAAAAGTAACACTCTAAGTTAGGATTTTGCAAAATTCATCTAGCAATTTCCCTAGAGTGATGCATTCAATTGCATTGTAAAAAATGTATCCTGTACATGAGCTTTATTGAAAGCGAAACAACTTGCAACTTGTGGTTGAAAATTTCAAAGTTGCAAAACCAACGTTTTATAGAATTTCATAAAAGACAACATGATACAAAGATCTCAAGGGTACAACAAAATGAGACATGTGTTATTTACACATAGCAGCTACAAAATCATTAATCGATTTTCATCTCTTTTCTATGCAAAATAAACCATTTGTAAATGTTGAAATAAGCAGCGCATAAATATTTTAATAAATAAGAGTAATGACCGACTTATGGAAGTGCAAAGTCGGAGCAATCAAGTCCAAAAAACATAACTGAAGAAGTCTTAAGGGATCAGTGTTAAGGCTTATCTTATGTTCTAATGAAGAAAGGTGAATTAATGCTTACCTATATAATATGGTACAATATATCATATTATATTTAATTTTTCAAGTTTTTGGTACATAAAAAGGTGAGCTAAAAAGATTTTACAAACAGAACTGGCGAAAATACTCCTCACAATTCAATCTTCTTATTTTGGTTTAGTATATATAGTTTATTATTTAACAATGAAATATGCATAAATTAATGCATAAACTGCCCTAAGAGGGAGAAAGGTGCAACTAGATGTACTTTCGTAAGACAGTGATGTATAAGAAATAGCATAAAATATGGCAATCATCTTCTGAAAACAGTGTTCCATTAAGAAAAATGATGGGTGACGTTTCTACTAGGTTTGAATTACGTTGGTGCATTCAGAAATCCCAAGTAGGTTGTGAAAGCTTATTGGTACGATGTTGGTCATATCAACATGATTCTTAGTTTCCCAGGTTGAGCAATGACGTCATTTGTAGCCGAACACCGAGCACAGTTTGCTATTCAGAAAAGAAAACCCTTCCATTCACAATTCATTCATCTGCCTACATTCCATTCCTCAAGCCGCTTTCTTGTTGTCGTGTCATGCGGCTTTCATATATTAAGGGGAGGAATATTCCAAACAGTTTTATTATTTCACATAGAGAAGGTTACTAAGGTTGCACAATATTTAATTGCTACATTAAATGAAAACAAAAAACGACATGTCGCTCGGGGAAACTTTTGTGTGCGAGATCTATTTCAAAATAAATAATATATCTTGTAGGAGGTCAGGTTAAGAGACCAGAGCGGGTAAAAGTCGAGTTAAACTACATGCTACCTTAAAATTATACTGACTAAATTTTCAATTATCAAAAATCGAATAAAAATCTACTATACATTTTAAACTAATTCTAAAAACTATGTACTATATAAAGAAAATAGATTAAAAAGAGAGAAGAGTAGTAAAATTGTTATATTATTAGCTCGCTGCGTCTGCAGAGGAACTTATTAAATGTAGTATGTTTGTGTGTCCGTCTATTTTATTTTTTAAACAAAGCAAATAAGCGCTGTCTAAACCATGAACCATGGTTTATGGTAAAAGTTCAAATGATATTATATTTATTTTATCGTCTTTAGCAGCGAGCATTTTTATGGCTTGCCATTGACTGGTTTATAATATGTATCGACTTCCTCACCTTTGGCAAGAAAACTCTATATATTTGATTAAATGATTTTTCATTTAATTTTCTCGGTTTTGGCAAACTTTCCAACTATAACACTAGTATACCTCTTAGTACCATACCATAGTGTATTGTCTAGCCACATCCATCATCATTTATTTCTTACTTTCGTTTGTGCATGTTTTGTTTGTTACGTTCGTTATTTCACACTGTAATGTTTTATGCTTTCTCAAGTTTGAAAGGAAAATTCATGAATCCTTTTCGCAGACAATTTCACACAGAAAGAGTTTTGAAACGCAAACTTGTAGATTACTCAATTTTACCACTTTCATGTGGATTTTACACTATCTAATATAAATATATTGTAATATGGTGTTGCTGTGCCTGTGCATATTTGTCCATATAAAATATGCGAACATTTCAATTTACTGCTTTATACAATTTCTGGTCGGTAAATATACGTACGCATGTATAAGAGCTGTATAGACAACTGTATCAACTCTAATTGATATAATACACACTCCGCTTGACATCACCACTCTTAATCTTATTGGCAACACACGGTGAAAGGACTGGTGGACGTAGAGGAGTCAGCAATCTCGTCCTTGAATAATGAATGATACCGTTACATGACACAGAATAATCCGCATCTCTTGCCGTTTCATTCCATATTTCTACGATGAACAGGAGAACTGCAGTGACAGTTGGTTGTTGATACCTTGGCTTTTAGTTCCATAATGCATGCACGTGTATACGATTCTCAAAGAAATTCAGAGAGACGATTCGGTAGATGCAGCCAAAGTAAAAAAAAGAAAAAGTTTCTATTGGATGACATTAGCGTGTATAACTTATCATTCTTGAGTTTCAAGTTGAAATGGACATAATGAAAGTTTGTTTATATGCTTAGTAGCAACCCTACGCTTTTACTTCATTACGATACGAGTGAAAGGTATGACGAAGTTGAGTTGGCTGTTGGTGTGAAAGTCCTTGCCACAGAATCTGCTAGGATTCATCATAATATATTTACTTTCACCTCAGTAGAAAGCAGAACACTCATCACTCTCCTTTCATCGCGTTACTGTACTCCTTTGTGCCATCCTCTCGTATCATTACCGTTACTCGTGTTCCAGAGACAAAAAGAAGATTCATATGTAAGTCGGGAAAAGAGAGTTATATTATTTCACTGTCGTTCTAGCAACAGAATAAGCACCCACATCATGGAAAACGAAGTCTTTGGTGTAACTATATTATTTGTATGACAGCTTGGCTGAATACGTTTTGTTGCAATAGTGACAGAGAGAGAAAAGTACACAGAGTCAGAAAAACGAAGTTGAAAGTGAAATGGATACAAAAAGAAAAAAAGTTTTATATTCTGAAGCCTGTTATATATTGAGTTGTTTTCATTATTGATGAAAGAAAGGAACAACAAAATTACATCAAACACTACCTCGCCAAATAACGTGAATGACAAATGGCTAAATTAAATAAAAAGGCGAGAACAATATTAGTATATGTTCCTGTGAATCCTAGATGCTCATATACGCAACAGAGAGAAAATACACGTTAGTTCAGTCATCCAAGCGTTTAGTTTGTGAGGAAAGTTAACCAGGGTCCATAGATATTGAACCTGTATGAATTTATGTTCTTGGCTGTAATCTTTGGTAATGAATGAGTTTAGTGACAGGGAAGACGGGAGAAGCCCGAGTGGAAATGTTTGTTTCCATTTTCACTCCAGAAAGAAATGTTTTGCTACTGCATTCTACTATAATAATGCTACAAATGAATACGTTTATGTTTGGTTGGACACGAGGAAAAACAAATTTGATTGATGTTTTGCAATTAAAAAAATAATGAAAGATCTTAATGAAAATTCAGCAACTGCTTATTCAAGTAGTTAGTTTCATTACAATAGACTATGCCTAAAAGTTTCTTGACAAAATAATTTGCATGCAAATCGAGTTTTCATCAGATCAAGTTTGTTGTGCTTAGAACTTACCTCCATCCGCATACGTTTCGGACCCGTAGCCATCTTGGAGACCATTTGCCCATGTTCCTTCATACTTGGCATTAGATGCAGTTGCTTGTCTCACCCCATATCGTCCTTTAAAGCCTTGGGTCCACTCACCACGATACGTCCAGCGTCCTCTGTATTCAGTACCCAGTCCATGCCTCTTCCCATTTTGCCACTGACCCTCGTACATACTCCCACTGAAACATAAAATTGAACAACATAAAGTCATAGATTGTATAGGATCTCGACTTTTGATTGTAATAATATCATTGCTTTGCATACTATGTATAATCGTTTATGTCACAATATGATGGTGTTCAATGATAAATTTGTTTTGCTTCTATATAAAGGCGGTTACCGAAGCATGAAAGTTTCATGCTTTTCAAAAGGACAGGCACTTATGTATTTTTTCATTTTTGCTTAAATCGTTGAATGACGTTTTAATTATTATTACACCAAAATTTGACCTGATATATAGAATTTTAATGTTTATCTGTAGAATCCTCATTTACATAATTCTGTTCAATACACTTCACAGAATGTTATAAGGGAGAAAATTTTGTACCATATGCCAATTATATGCC
Organism: Entomobrya proxima; assembly: GCA_029691765.1. Lineage (NCBI taxonomy): Eukaryota > Metazoa > Arthropoda > Collembola > Entomobryomorpha > Entomobryidae > Entomobrya > Entomobrya proxima. The sequence goes on along the minus strand of CM056170.1, from coordinate 9,127,940 downwards.
AATCAGATATCGCTCTAGAATAAACCATCAACTTCTATGAGAAATCAATTTATGACATTTTAACAATCTATGTGTAAATTTTAGCACATGATGAATAAACCATGATCCTGAGCAATTTGAGAACTGTTTTTTTTTCAAATGAATTAAACTCCAAATCATTTATGAAGAATCTAAAGCTTATGGTCACGGCATGTTTTGCGATTGCATAATAAATAACCATCGCAGTCATTTTATCATGAAACAACACCGTTCGTTTCGTTCGCGTCAACCAGTATTCAGTTATGGCTATGAAACTACTTATGCTTTTAATAAGCCAAAGCCGCTTTTTATTCGTGGCCACTTAATTGCACTTGAATATCAGAATGTAGTGTTTTTAATATTATGGTGTAAACTAGAACATCGATTTTGCAGGGAAAAGTTAGACGGGCATTATTTTAATGGATGTTTTGCAAACGGACATAATTTTAATGGCTTCAGTTACGGAATAAATAAAAAATTATTACGTGTGCTATGATAGGATTTTATATCACGAAAGCTAGTCATCATGAATTCATGAAGTTGTATGGTTAAATTATAAGATGGCTTGGATCAGATGCTTCTTCATCCAGTTACTTTTGTGTGAGCCGAAGGTGTGTCCAGTCAACTGTCAACATACCAACACTCAGCGTCAGCCTATACTTAATTGTATTAGTTTGCATTACTTGTTCCATATATTCTAGTGGTATTTATGACGAAGCGTTCACAAGTCATGTCAATAGACATATTTTGTTTTTTATTGTTTGTACTACGTATCCATCTTTTTCTATATTATAATACTCATAAAACTTTACCATACCATATTGTACATGAGTCATAAAAGCTTAATAAATATAAACTTTGTGCTATAGAAAAATTAACCCATTATACATGTTTTTCATGTTAATACAAACATTGCTTGCAGAAGGATTGACTATATACCAAAACATTATAATGGAAGATTAACTTTTTTATCTCCGCATTCTGCTAATACAGATAAAAATACAAAAGTCCATGAGACGAAAATCAATGTCAAATAATTTGTGTAACCTTCAAGAAACACTTCAGTTTTGAGTTGGTGAAACGTCACAGTGAAGCTGTGTACAATTATGAGGTTTCGTCCTTGCGGTTGCAGCAGACGGTCAGGACAATCAACTACTCAGAGATAAAAAGGATTCACTTGATTTCAACTCACCCGCAAACATCTATATAACAATAACATATACTAATGTGCGTGATCCGATTTGTAGGTCCAATCAGCTCTAATCAGCTAGAACATGAAAGCAGACCATGTGACTTGGTTTTTTCGTTGTTAATTGATGTTTCTTGTCAACAGTTTACATTAAGAATTATTTGTTGAAAGCATGCAAAAAAGTCATAAACGTTTTGGACTCCAAGATAGAAAATTGCTATTACTGTAATTAGTTGTTACTATCAACCAATCATTGCTGGATCATGTCAGTTTAAATTTTATTCTATACCATTTCAATTCAGTTTAAAAAGTGAATTTTGTATTTTTTTAACAGAACTTTAAAGTGATTTTTTCGTGCAGGATTGTGAACACAATCGAATGAATATTGTAAAGGTGAGTTTGTTTCATTTTAGTGCATTAAACAAGTAAAAATGATTTTTTTGTTTTCCAACAGGAACAACTCGGTCGCCTTGAATTTAGCCATCGTCACACAACGTCGTCTTCATTTCAGGTGAGATACGTACTGCATAAATTACAATATATTTATGCTACAGCTACTATATATGTTAAATATCATTATATCACACACGGCGTTACTAGAATTCTTTAGAAGATTGACAAAACATACACTTTTATCTAAATCAGCAATTCAAGAATATGCAGAATCATTGTAATCAATTGTCCACTACGAATTCATATTTTCATATTGTGTAATTTTATAAGGACGAATTACCTCCTTAGTACTGAAGACGATATTATAGCAAACAATTGTAAAGTTTATGTTAGTGACAATGTCATATTTTAAAATACATATGCAAAAAGATTTGCGTGTGAATAATAATGCATAGAAATTTACTCTGACAATTTTCTATGGAAAGCACATCTATAGAGCAAGTAAATTATGCTTGCATACGCATTCTATACAAAGAAGAGTACTTATGTAAGATAGTAAACAACCTTGTGAATGCAAAAAACAGGAGCAACATGATAGTACGTCTACCTACGTCTAGTCGTCTCATACCCCACTGTACGCAAGAAAACATAGCGACACAGCATAAAATCGGTGAAATGTACATGCACGATGTCCGTACACATGTGTGTAGTCCGGCGAGTCGACCCACTTTTTCATGTGTTTTTTTTGCACAAACTAGTTACACAATCCAAAACTACTACTACCATGTATTGCTACATAGACCAAACCAACTCTTGGTCCTTGAGAAAGTCCCAAAAATATAGCCCCGATTCTGTCTTTATTGTAAAAAGCAAATGTTCAACGTACCAGGAAGCCGACTGTCTACAAGCTGAACAAGTATCATGTAAAGTATCCTTCTTAAAAAGTGTAGAAGTTCGAAATTGACAACGAAAGAGACGGTAAGAAACAAAGCTTTTCCTGAAGAAACATCATTTTAGAGACGGCTACACAAAAATAATAGAAGCAATATAGGAAAGGATATCCAATTCCCACACAACTGGACGCATTTTTTTGTTCATTTGTCGGTCTTATACTTTATGTTTTTTCGCACGCCGACATTTCAAACGCTTTACTTATAGTTTTTGGAAATTCTTTTGAAACTTTACAAAGGATTATTAGTTCTAACTTTCAGAGTAACATTACTAAGAAAAGAGATTTTCGTTCTGGATACGAAAGAAAACTAATCATCAACCAGTCAAATTAGTAAAAACCAGCAGTCTTGCATTTGGTCTAGAAAATAAACAAATGATGTGAATGTTGTTTCCAGACAAAAGGAGTAAACATAGCAGAGGAAGCCGAAGAACTCATAAAAATGGCGGCCAATAGAATAGTAATTTTCTTGGGAAGCGTTCGACCTGGAAGATTGGGAGAGAGAGTTTCTTTCGCTGTCAAGAATCTTGTCTCATCCCACGGAATGGAGCCTGTACTCTTAGGTAACATTCTAATGAAAATCCTTTCTATCTTCTTGCCTCTTCTTCATTCATCAACAAAGCCAAATAAACTATGTAATGGATTTTTGAAGTCTGAATGTTTCACTACTAAACTAATAGATATTGGGTTCTCATGCTATACATGCTTTTTTGCAATCCTGGGAAGACTAACGCATAACATGATTTCAACATAGTATCCTGCGTGAAAGTTGAGCTGAGAGAATGTGTATAGAAAGTAGAATGTGTATGCGATGACTTTTTTGTTTGACTCAATTCCTTCAAGAACACCTACTATTGTTTTAGCCCATAGCAGTAGTGGCATCAATGCTTTTAGCAAAATCCTGCCTTCCTAAAAGTTTAATCCACTGCTAAAAGCGATTTTCACACTTCCCATAATACAGAAAATTGATTTAATTTCAAAGGCTGATGTTGTATTGGATTAGAAAGCAAATATCTCTTTGTATTTCATTCAATTTACTTGTAGATCGAAGTACTATCAGTTGTAAGTTGTGCTTTTAGAACAAAATGGAGATTTCTTTGTCACAGAGAAATTGTTTTCTTATGTATTTGCTTTCAAGAATGCTTGCAACGAAGTAATTCTACGTGGAAAAGTCTTTGATTGAGTAACTCCATTTTAGCACTAAACTTTCTTTTGTGTCATTCCTTCGATTTCCTTTTCTTCGGGTAAAATACATCTTCGTTGTAATAATGAACGCTGACTGTGAAATGATGAAATTTATTAGATCCAGCCGAGTTGCCGTTTGAAATTGTGAGGGTTCCACTTCATTTCATGAAAGAGCCTGAAAAGGAAGCACCGGAGTGGCTCCTTGAAGTGAACAACAAGATCCAGAGTGCGGATGGTTTCATCGTTGTCTCGGCAGAGTACAACTGTGGGATCCCTCCAGCGTTGTCCAACATGCTAGATCATTTCCCACCAGCTTCCTTCCGTCATCGACCTTGTGGAATCATTACGTACTCACCAGGTTAGCAAGTGGCCATACATGCGCTTACTTATAAAAGCATTTTCTTCCTACTGCTTGCTATTAAGGATCGACTTGAGCTGCACACACGAGTAATACTCCTTTCCCATTCTCATTCCCTACACGTCTTCTTTTCTAATTTTCTAACTGCTCCCTGCTTGCTTTTCCTCCCATATACTTCCCCGGTCTTTATGAAAGGTATACTCATCATATCCAGGCACGTAATAGGTAATATGATTATACTGGCTCCCGGGAAAACCTTGCAACAACATGATGATACAATAAAAACATTCATATTACTTACAAAAAATCCAAGCATCATCACAGGGTTCACAAGGCCATTCAAACATATCCTAATCTGCTGGAAATTTTTGCTTACTAAGTATGTACATGGATAAATATCATCAGATATGAAACTTTGCTATAAATTGCTTTTCTTTGCTTCTACGTAAATTGGCTTACGTAAGGAATATCATATTTAGCATACACGTTTATCATTCGTACAAAATCACACTACACGTACATGTGTATCCTGCAAAAAAGTGCAGAAAGCGATTCCTTATGTATGACTACACTGGTGACTGAAGCTAGATGTATGGAAAACGTGTACTTTATTCATCCTGAAAATAAAATCTTTTTATGAGCAAACCTTGTTGCCTGCATTGCTATAATGACAAACTTTTGCTGAAAGGATATTAAAATGGTAGTGAATGAATCAGGCTAAACCAAATGGGCGACTAATGAAAGCTCTATAGTTTCATCTAACAGCACTACAGCAGTCAGTAGTAAAAGTTAATGCAAAGCAAAACAGGGCTGTGGTCTGGATAGTCTGGAATACAATACCTCTGAAAGAATCAATTTATCACAAGCGAAATCCTCGGTGGATAAATAAAACAGTAGAGAAAGGAGCCACTTGACGGGCCGTGACTGGAGTTGATGATGTTAAGTAAAAGTAATATATACAACATGTCTTTACTTTCTCCAGCGTAATAGAAATCATCATGAGATAGACGAGTGGTTATATTCCATACTCCGATGGTTCATCCGGACAAAAAAGCTTTTAATAGAAAACAAAGAAGCCCTACATATATTCATTTTCATCCTTTTCCTGTACTTTTCTGTGTGGGAGTTTAGCTACTAATGCATATATCCTAACATGTAGTGACAAGGTTTTGATTTGCAAAACTTTCTACATTTTATGATCTTCAGCTTTCACAAGGATTTAGCTTGATCTACCTGGGTGAGCTCTTTGCAAGTTTATGTTATTAATTTATTTTTAGGTCCACGAGGAGGAGTACGAGTGCAAGTGGTACTTCGACCGCTTCTTAGTGAGCTGGGAATGTTTTCTACTCCTTCTGCCGTGAGTATTGCAGAATGCCATGCGACAATCAAAGAAGACGGCAAAGTTGCAAATGAAAGGACCGGCAATAGTCTAGCCAAACTAGTAAAAGAAGTTGGATGGTATGCAGATGCAATGAAAAAGCACAGAGAGAGTGTGCCCCCGCCTGAGTAATCCCAACAGTAATAATCAGTAACGTGGATTCTTCAAAAGAGAGTAGACGATTATCGATTGTACAGGAAATGCTACTATCATTAGTTGTTTGCTAGCTCATATTTTAAAAGAATCAATGAAAATAATCTAACTGTTGAAATAAGCAAAGCCATGAACTAAGATCAAGTTTCTGCGTTCAGGCAATGCAACGTCCAGTGGACAAAAATGTGTAAAAATAGTATTAACGCAATAGTTTTATTAGTAATTAGTTCCTGTCAATGCACTTATGTCATTTAAATTTAATGAATTAAAGTCACAATTAGCAAAACAAAGTGCATTAGATATTTATCCGGATTCCACGTGCTCAAATCAAATGATTTTCCCTCAGCATTACAAGTTGTTGTAATCGACATCACAAATAAAAATAAAAAAGTCATAAGTGCAGCAAAATTTATTTTAAATAAGCATGTTACTTAAACGCCAGTCAGACATCTAAATCCACGTAACAGTAAACACGAAAATTATGTTCGTCAATTTAGGAATGAAAATTGAAAATGCATGATGCATGACAAAAACGGCATACTGGATTATACAAACACTGGGCTTTTCTTCTTCTTATCAAAAGTACAAGCTAAACGACAAATGTATTATATGACTTTAATTGCTGTTACACACATCGGCCAGCGTGTGTAACTTTAAACAGTAGATTAGTTTCATCTTGCATATTATCATGCATAATCTATAACATCCATTAATTCAAAGAAATACAGTAAACAATTTTAGACGTCTCAATTCCATGCTTGTTTTAATCTTTTTGCTGAATGATTCACTTTAAAAACTTATTGTATTCTGAAACAACAACTCTCATACATGTTTTCATGAAAATCAGCATTCAAGTAAAAAGTTTAATTCTCGTGTTTCATTGATGTTCATGCTATCATGATCCGTATTTTGCTTACTTTATTGGTAACATAATGCAATGAGAATACTCTTTACATATTAACGCAATAATATTTGTAATAAGTGTATACTCTAGTCGTTGTATTCCTTCACAGACAAAATTCCATCTGTTAAAACCACAATAATGACTTTTCATAATATTCTTATATATTCTTCAGATGCAATTCAAACGTTTAAAATGCAAACGAAACGAGAAACTATGTCTATCTTCCATCATCATGGTAAGGGAAGAGGTGCCAGTCTTATAATTTAGAAACGGAAGTAGACATGTAGTTATTTTCTTCAGATTTACAGCTTCTTCAGATTCTAGTTCACTCACAAAGCATTGCAGAAAACGCAACAAAGTGCTGTCAGAGATATATTTTGAAAGCGATAGTGCCACCATCATCATGCTTTCAGTACAATTTCTGTATGTACAAGCTTTTTTTTACTTGAAAGATACTTTCCAATTTACTATATTGCAGCCTTTTACTTGAAGTTAAAATTTGGACGCAAGAACGACATCGTGATTTTTACTTGCAATAACAGTGCTACATGTTGTGTTTACTGATAGAGCTCTTTAAATAATCGCACTTGTGAATATGCATAAACTCTTAATAAGACAGAAACCTGCATGAACCCGACCATATAAAAACTTAGAAATATGTGTTATTTCAAAACCAAGAGGGATACATTAATGCAGTAAAACGAATGATTTTTGGACGTGTAGCGTATGATAGGAAGACTGCAATATGTAGTTTGTCCTTCTGTATTCCCAATTGTGTTTACTATAGTGGCACTGGTAATTTTTAAATCTGGCAACTTGCCTTAGTAAAAAAATTCCAAGCGAAATTCTAGAGATGAGGAACAAGAGATTTTGAGACAGGGAGTCTATTTTGGCAACAAGAGCGACAGCTCAACAGACCTGGTTTTCTATAGTGTGCTTATTAAACAGTGAATTGTTGTGGAAGCATCAGTGGCAGCAGAGACATTACATCGTGCATATACGTACCGTACAATAATCATCTTGCCGAATAACTTGAGTAACGTCAGATGCAATGAAGATATTTATTTAGAGTCAATCAATTTGTAGGTTGCAAAATTTATGACTAGAAATCCAGTAGATTATAATTCTTGTCGGAGAGTGCACAGGTTAATTTATCAAGGGGAAAGGCTTAACCCAATAATGCAATTGGTTGTATGACCAAATGACAGCGGCTGTTACGAAAACGGAATGATGCAGAACGCACATTTTATTTTTATTCATTCATATTATTCAACATTTGGCAATAAAAGACTTTACATATACAATCTATTAATGCATAAAAACCAAAATGTGTAAAATGAAGAATTCAAGGTATTGCAACAAAAACAAATATGCTTGACTTTTTGACGAGAAAATACAACGAAAGTGTAACTTTTGCAGCATTTCTTGCAATAGCAAATACTGGCCAAATCCTAGGCAAACAAGTCAAAAGTTTTGTTATATATTTTTATTTAAAACGAAGGAACTGTCACAATTTTGTCATATTTGTTTTGAATTACTTCATCAATTCTTGCAGCATAGAGTCAAGGCTTTTTCTTTCCTGTCTCGAATGCAAACCTTGAGAGAATGAAAGACGCGTAATGCATAACCACATCCACTCCCAGTACACATCCTATGTATTCAAGCGTAAAGAATGCTTGAATTTATCGTAAAGAAGTCTGATCTTTTAGAAAGATTCTATTGAAAGTCAAAAACTTATGGTCCTCTAGTGACATATAAATTCATTGTAAATATTTACAATATCTATCTAGGGAGAGAAAGATTTTTTTACCATATGCAGCTACTTATGTCGGTACAATGGAAATTCGTGTTTGTAGTAGACGATTTGCACATCTCTTGCAATACATTTTCAAATATATTATTGGTCCAAGCCATAATTTATAATTATAATAATTTATTAGAATAAAACAGAACAAAATACACATTTTAAACGTTTTATATAAGGTATATGCCTTGTTGGCTCAAACAAACACACTTATGCTGCACACGCCCCAAAATAGAAGGGATTATAAGTTTTTATGAACGAAAATTTTTGTCCGAGAAAGCTAGATTCAAATAATAATATAAATAAGTAACAGTCTACAGAGTATGGAAACGTATGCATAGACAGAGTTTTGTAGAAAAGCACAGTGATTTGCTTACCGTTTTTCTATTACGTTTCATTGAATGCAAAAAGAGAAAAAAGTCGCTAAAAATAGGATGAGTGCTTTTAACATGCATAGGGATAGTTGTTAGTTGTAGCAGATTTCGAAAAATATCCATTACCGTACGCGAGTGTTACAAACAAGGCTTTTGCAGTCAGTCAGTGTTCTTATCTTTCCCTCTATTCTCTTTCTTCGAATATTGCATTAAGTAAAAAGCAAATTCTACTCCGTCTACTCTGCTGATAATATGTAGTAGCAGAGAGTTGCGTGCAAAACTAGCCGCCTTTGGTTATTGTAACGACATGCTGACTGACACGGAGTGGAATAAAACATTTACGCAATATTATATTATATCTCGGTAATGTGATGATGATTATGTTAAAACTAAGACAGACTTGGCTTCCTATGCACCAGCTAGCTCTTTCGTTTGGTTTACACAAGTTTTCAAGCTTTCTTCTGATGGAGAAGACCCTATATTGCTGACCCAGCTAATGGAGAGAGAAAATATACATGTGCATAGCGGGTTTTGCTACAATTGCATCACATTTGAGTTGATTCTATCCGTACTCACTCTCATATAGAATCAGCGAATAAATTATGTCTTTTTGCATTAGGCATTTTTTATGAATTGCCACACATATCGTTGGCTTGTACTGGCTATGCATATTATTGATCTAAATTATTATATTCTGTCATCGTTATGTATTATCCACATATTTTTGTCTGGTGAACTTGACCATATTACATCAATCTAGGTTTCTGTTCCACTTGCAAGTTGATGGGTTATGTACCCTCTCTCTTGTCAAGTATGTTAAATTAGGATGCATATTCCTAACGTTTTTGTAAACTGATATTGTGATTCGTAATTACATTTAAGTTTATTAAAACAGGATTTATGCATTATTTAATACATTGATTATCATATGTAAAATTATATGAATGTTGCATAAAATATAAAAATCTACTTGTCACATGATCAAATAAATAGAAACTTTCTTAAAATTTTAAATAGAATATTGGCACTATTTTTGGAGAAGTCATCTAAGGCCTCGGGAGAGAAGGTTCCTTAGAATAGTAGATATATAATAATGTCGTGTGCTGAGACATTCGACGTACACTATATATATGTATCTGCTTGGTCAATCCAAAAGTTTGATATAGTTTTCGTACTATTACTGTTAAGTAGATCATCTTACATTTGGAGTAAGGAGAAGCCATCATCGTTAGATCGTGGACCAGGGAAAAGTTTGACTTGAGATGTTGCAATTCCTTTCTATCCTCAAAATGTCCTTCCAGCGGACAGAAATGTTACATCTCAGTAGGTATTATTATTACAACTCATATTTGGGAAAGTGGATTTCACAAAGCATGTCCCAGCTTTATTTGGACTTGATAAAACATGCATACCCCGAGAAGCTGTGATGAGAATAGATGTGGCAATGATTTTACAAACATAACTCTACAACTAAATATACAAATGGAAAACTTTCCATCTGTTAAAAACTTATCTCATTTCGAGATGAGGAAAGTAGAGACATGCACAAGAATCCAAAAAAGGCAAAGAAAAAAAAGAAACGTGCTAAGTTTATTTCCCCTATCACATAGCTTGATGCAATATGAAAACGTTGTGCATATGTCCATGTACGAAGTAATATATACTAACAATAATAAGCAAACTAAAAAGACGCACGTGGGCTACGAAAGGCAAATAAGATTTTTTTACGATTTCCAGAGAATCGCATGGAATTTTTTCAAGTTGAATTAGGTTTTCATACATGCGCCCATCTTTCCTTGATGATGTGCTTAAAAACGTAAATGTTCTGGTACAAAATAGTTTACTGTACATGACGAGTCTTAATTCCATTGCCATACTGTTCCTTCTTCTTGCAGACTGTCGAATATGCTTTTAGTATTGCTCGTGTAGCATGCTTTCCTCCTTTTTGCATAATATACCAATATTATTATCACACGAACAAAAAAGATTTATTCTCCTGGCGGTTACCTCAATGTGGCAACGCAATGTGACTGATTTTATATATGTACGTGGTAGAAGTTGTAAGCTGAAAAGTAAGCGACGTTTGTTCTCTCTTTGGTTCTGTGTACTGTAAAGCAGCGTTGATGGTCTTTGACGGATCGTTTTGTCATCGGTATTAAGAGTTCTACCGTAAAGAAAAGTGTTTTCCAGGGAGAATTGCGTGTGTTATGCTTTTGTATCTACGTTCTCCTTCTTCAACTGTGTTTTCATACTGCTCAAAAATGCCACAGATGCAAGCGAAACTAACCCTTTTCACCATCTAGGTCGAGAAGGTTCAGTGACCTAGTTTGATCTTTTTACCCCTTTTGTTATTATCAATAGCTAATGAGCCATACATTCGACTCGAATGATTCGAGGCTTCTTCTTTGGTTATTCATAGAAAGTAGAAACTAGTACTAAATGCAACGGCAATGATGCCTAACACAAAATATAGTATTATAAAAAAATCTCAAAACTGCTACTTTATGATTCTTCTGCTGGAAGATATTTCCAGGAAGTTGACAGTAGCAAGTGGGTACCAGTAATCACATAACGGAAATTGAAAGTGAATACACAAAAAACCGTATCCGTCACTCATAGCTTTGCCAACCGTGAAGCGAAAACTGACTTTCCTTTTGCTTAATGAGGTAGAAAATTCCGTTTATAAATTTACTAAATGTAAAAAGCCTTCATGTGATTCAGTGATTCAATACGGTGACAGATGGGGTAAATTTTTATAATTAACGATTTGTAATTATAATGACCAATATATTTTCCGTTATTGCTATTAAACTAAATATTACATTGATAGTTATGATCCATGCTTTAATTACGCCCATACGTGTTGTACATACACTTCTTTTAATTATTTACTTGCATAATATTACGTAATATAATGTGAACTATAATTGAAATTGGCATCATAGTTTATAGAAAAAACTATCAATCCTACTAAATGCTGTAAACTATAAACAACATCAAACAAGATATATTAATATAGTGATGATGATATAAAACATGATATATTAGAGCAAGATTAAAATATTGTGTATGTGGCTATATATTTTTTACTTATGATATGAAATACTAATTAGTATTAAACAATTGCACGAACGGGATAGTTTCGTTTGGCATTAGTTTAAAACTTACAATATCAGTAAATCTATTCTTGTTTTATTTTGGGAATGTCACTCAAGCAATAAATAACGACATATTTTCATGCTTTCCGCCCCGTTTATAGGAAAACAGGTTGTCAACTTACGGTCGACAATCTGTTGTTAAAATATGCACATTTTTTCACTTTTCATCAGTTGACTAACTTGGTCTAACTATTGGGAAAAAGTTTACCACATAACTAAAGTAGTTGAAAAAAATCAATGCTAATATAATTGTGGTATAAAGATTTTGAAAAAGATGTTTGAGACTTCCTAGGTTTATGGAACTACAGTAGTTTGGATTGGAATGGAATATTATCTAGAATTTGATGAATGCAATGGGAATAGATCCACCAAAGTTGTATCGTTGCGTCAATGTACGTGGGTGGTAGTATGAGATGAATGAAAAGTCGAGAAAATATTATTTTCCAAATGTAAATTTTACGATATTTTGACTAAATTGTATACTAAAACCCATGCTCCAATTGGATTATCTATATGCCCACGAAATACTTTTGACTCTTTGTCAGCGCTACAAGCGGACTGACAAGAGACGAAACCATGATCGTGTAGTAAAGGAATTGAAGTAATAATGTGTATCAGCGATTGATGATAGTATGTGGGAAATTTGGCAAGCAAGCGTTTAGAAAAACTGTGATATTTTTACCCTCGACTGAGTTTCAGTTTACTTTCTGCACATATTAATGAGTCACTCTTTATGCAACCATATCGTGACAGTTTAAAGTCTCGCTTCTTCTAACATGAATTCAAGCTCACAGAACAAAGCTCTACCCATGATGTACTTTTACTATACTTATTATATCATTATCAAAAAATATAACCTCGATGAAAGCTTCACAGGCGGGTACTATGTAATGCGGCGTCCCTAGCATTACTATTATCTACTTTCTTTCGGAAATTATCAAGAAATTAATATTAATGATTCTACTGTCGTAATACTTACAGATAAAATTCTCAAAAAATCGATTCACTGGAAAAAACAAGAAGAGAAAATTCCACAAAAATTATTTTGAACGAATTCGTTTCATCGAACTTTCTTTATATATGCTGACCCAATAACTGTTCCGTTCCTGAGCAATTGGAAAAGCCGATGAGTGAACAGAATGGAAAGTAAATCTAAAGCAACTTGCTGGTTATACTGATAGTAGAGCACCATCGAACATAATAGAGAAGAAGGCAATGTATTGCAATATAAAGACCTAACTATGTACTTTCCAATTTTGCATTGAAGATCATGCTACCGGGAGAAACCCAATTTCAATAGAGTAGATTCTTTTTCAATTCACGATTTCATTCAAAACATTTTTTCTTGACAAGCTTCTTAGATATCTCATCTTCTGATTCATTTTTTCTCCTTTCATGAAATCGCTTTTGTGCACCTGAGCGAAAAAATTGCTATGCATAATGTACGCCATTTATTCTCAGAATCTGCATTCATATAGGAAAAGAGGAACTGATTCCTTAGTAAAGCTTTCAAAACGAGAAACTATGTAGATTGCTTGTCGGCTCTATGTAAAATACGCAGTTGGGTACTTTTCGGTACTCTCACAAAATGTTTTGACAGGCAAACGATTGCTTTTATAGGCAATTAGGAAACATCGCACGTTCTTTTCCGGCAAACCTAATGCTTTTTCATGCATACTCATCATTGAAAAAATCAAGTGACCTGAACCCCAGAGGAGCAAAGGCTTTGGTTATTGACCGTGCTTTTATTTTTTTGAATCTTCGTTTCAAGAGAGCAAAAATTAATTTGTGTTTTCGATGAATTTGACTTTCATACGATAAATCACACGTTTTAATGTATCTGACACAAGAATGATATACGAAGAAACGTAATAAAGTTACCTTGGCCAGGTGTAAACTCCAGACACTTCGAATCCATAATGCCATGATCCGCAGTATTCTCCTTGACCCTTGGGCCCAGTGCAAACACCATGCCCATGAGCCTTTCCATCCTCCCATCCACCACAGTATGTACCTCCATCATCGAAATCAAAACGGCCGCCGTTTACCGGCTTGGTTCCGTAGGCCCCAGCATCCGAAGCTGCTCCCCCCGGCCCAAATCCTCCTGGTGACGCTGATTGCATTGGCCACCACTTTTACTATTTTCTCCTTGCTTCACTCCAGTCGCGCAACAATTTTGATGTGTCACCACACTTGTGAACGGAGATCATCCGTATTCTCAGTTGGGGAATATTTTTTTACGTGTTTGGTTGAATTTCCCCCTGGAAAAGTTATTTTCCCACAAATCGATTCTACGGACTTTTCCTCATGGTTGTAATATTATCTTGCGTAATTCGTCAATAAAAAATATATGTATGATTACATTATTTACTGGATAAAAAACTAAGTTACTGCGCTTCTGGATTGCACTGACATTCATGAAATCTTTTCAGAGGAACGAGAAATTGTAGTAGTACTGCTTTTACATTTTACTATAAAATAGAGATAAAAAGAACACTCAAACTCCACATCAAATCCTGGGTCACAACAATCATATGCCAGCATAACTATTAACCGACCGTAAACTGCATTTTATAATAAAAGTTTCACGGTTTTCCGTTGTGTCCGCTGAATCTCGTGTTGACATTTTCACATTTTACTTTATCTCATTTTGTCAACTACTACAACAACTATATCACTTGAAGATGGAAATTTTGCTATCCTCATCCTCTGATGAATCCCAGAACTAGAACTGCAGACAAGCCCAGTTCCCGGGGAACTTGTGACAAGTCTTGCAATTCTTGTGATTGAGGTTTGTTCACATCAATCCTAATAGAAAATGGCTTCTCCGCTCAGCAGCAGTCACACACAAAATAACACTCACTTTCTCTTCCTTACATTTTCCCCCGTTGAGCCTTGTGCTCTCACCTCGGCGTAACGTTCCACTTCTTTTTGTACCGGCGACAACAGTGTTACTGCTCTCACATGATCCATGAAACACAGAGCAAAGGAATAAGAGAAGGGGACACAAAAACGCACATGAACATTCATGCAAGGAATTTCCAGAAGAGAACAGGAACGCACATCAAAACACAAGCTATCAAACTAGAGGAGAGAGAAGTCTCCACTTCACACTTTCTCTATTATTTGTGGCCTTTGTTGCTGAACAAGTACTACGAACTACACGCGGGGATCAGCAGCTATAAAACAGAAGCGAAGTAGCTTGCCATCATATCTCCATTTGTTTTGAACTACACACGTACATTTTATCATACAGGGATGCATGTATTTTCCTCATTTTCCCTATGAAATTGCCTGTAGCACTCAAAGGTAGTAATACTTCACTTAACAAAATAACTTTCACATTATTATCATTATTTTATTTTTTCTGGAGGCTTTTCTCCATACATCATTTCGTTAGTGACTACGGTCTCATTTTCCCCTTTTTCTGCCCTTGGTATGATTTTTAAAATGATGAGGAATGAGTGCAGTGCTATAAACAAAACGTGTGTTTATAAGTTTTCTCTCGTATTCTTTTCCTTCAAACTTGCTCAAGAGAATATACGACCAGAGATGGTATCTCACTGTCTTTTGCCCCACGAGTATATACAAGAGCTACGATATTTTTTATTGAACTTGAGAGTAACTTCTTGATTACTTCCAGCAACAAATCACAAATTCACTTTTCCTCTTGTACATTTCGTAGCTACTCTTTTTACCGTGACTCGAGAGAAGGACAAGCTTTCTGGATACAATTTTGCTCAGCGAGTGGATCACGTTTTATTCTGGTTTTATTGACTGCTGAAACCTCGGACCTGTAACAGGGACAAAAAATCCTGGAGAACTTGATTACATTTATTTGTTCATTTTTTCACATGCGTATAATAAATCTGTTAAATACTAAAAAGTCGATTTGTTCGTCCGAAAATCAGTATGTATAGTCATTCGTTTTCTATGATGTGATTACTGGTTTGATATTATGAAAGTTTCTGATTTTATTTTTCTTTCGTAACTAAAAATTGGATAAAAAACTAATGAGATAACAAAGCAGAAGAAATCCTTCCCTTTCTTTAGTGTTATTGGCCACTATTTTTTTTTGAAAAGGGACAGTGGCTATCACTTGAACCTGATAGGTATTATTTGAACAACTTTTGCTATACTTTTTGCATGAAAAAGTTTTAAAAAGGAAAGAAGTAGTGAAAAGCAAAAAAAGAAAGAAATTGTTAGACAGAGAGAAAGAGAGATTTGGGCAATAGCAAAACAGTGGAAACTATAGTATGTGTCTATATTACGTTTCTTGTACGGAGGAGAAATATAGGGAAAAGCTTGTTTGTAAAAATGTCCAAGAGTATTTCGGTAGTAGTGGTAGTAATATAGTAATAGAATTCTTGGTTGTAATTCTTACAACCATCCAAAACTCAAAAAACGCACAGTCCCAAGTCTAAGCTTATGTGTTTGTAAACGGAGGAAGAGGCTGATGGATGTGCCTTATCCCTTCCTTAGACTGGGTGACTAAGTGGATGGATGGATGGATAGAGGAGTGAGTGCGCTCCGTGAAGGTCTAGTATTTTACACACAAGTTTTGTTTAAAAGCTCGAAACTGATCTGTAAAAAGAGATGTTATGTATGTAGAAAGTATGTGTAGTAGCAGTAGAAAAAACACTATTCAATTTTGTGTGAACACCAACAACATCAAAAACATTTATATAAAGTGAAATAGATATTATGATGAATACACACTTTGGGGTTTTGGTTAGAGACCCATCACAAATCTACTATTTCGTCGTCGACGACGACATAAGGCTATAAAACCTCTCTGCGTGTGTAGCTGTAGCATGGCTCTGTGCAATGTGCAAGACCAGTTGAGTATGAAAAACTGGCAAAGTAAAAATTTCAAGAGGATGATCTTTGTGGCTCTCGCTGTTGTTACGAATGCTGGTTCTAAAACTTTTCCATTCCTACACGTTAGACTGTAAAAAAGACGTGCACGTCACTGTGTACATGGCACATGGAAAATATAAAAGAGGAAATGGATTTCAAAGTTCTTATTTTTTGCGATAATGCCATCGTTGCTTTTCCTACTTTTATAAAATACAACTGGCAGACACAGAGTGCAACAGCAGCGGCAACAACAACACCGATATTTCAAGTGGTGAGATATAAGAAAATATGTGGTGACGTGAGATGATGTTTGAAAAAATGATTGTTGTGCCTGCGTTGTTTGGTAAAGGCAGCAATATAGCAAAATGTGTACGTGAAAGTTTTGGTTTCGGCACGGTCTCACCGCCACCGCCACCAGGATTGTCTCATCTAGTTGATTTTTTATACTTAAGCTCTTTCACACAAAAATCCCGTTAGCACTCCTGCTGAAGAAGACGCGCTCACAGACTCCCTTTCTTATTCTATCCTTTCATTTTGCAAAAAGCAATAGCTTTAAAGATAGAAAAGTAGCGAGTAGTAGTGCAGACAAAACTGATTATGATGACGTTGATTGTACTGGTCGTAACACAATGACGAGAGGAAAGAATGATGACTGTGGACGTTTTTGCTCGCTTCCATTTGGGCTAAAACTGTTTGTAATAATATTCGTGCCTCATTTCTCGGGGAGAATAAGTACACATTGGTGAGCATGGGCATATTATTTCATGCAGATGAGGTCGTGCAACAAAAGGGATATGATTATCTATAAAACTAATTCCTACTTGCTTAAAGGAAAGCTTTATGCAAAACGGAAGAAGAGTTTTAAATTCTTTTTTATTCATGCTACACTGAAAGGATTAAGGGGTTTCCTGAAAAACCAACGAACTACAAACTTTGCTTACCTCCCTCATTAATATAAGCTATGCAAAAATGTTAGAACCTTAAAATATTTTTGCACATGCACGCTAATAGGCAATACTAAAAGGGTCTTTTGCTTGTATAAAATAGTGTACATCATGCTCGTTAGTTTCTTCCTGCTTGAAAGAATTTACCTTTTTGTTAGAAAACTTTTCTTTCTCATTTTTTTGTTGCACGAACCTTAAGGAGAGTTTTAGATATTTGGTATTGGTAGTATAGTTTGATATACTAGTAGAAAGAAAAATATACATGCTGATTCTTCGATTCTATTCTATAACAACATGCTACACAAATATGCTCATGAGCTTTTTCATTGTTTGATCTTGGAATATACCATGATTCAGAAATACTTTTAAGAATGTAACAGATTACTTTGTCTCGTTTTAGTACAAAGTACATGATGAGCCCACGGGTCGCGAAAAAAAAATCTTTTATTTTCTTCCTGGTTTTTTTCTGTTTCTCACATCTTTCCTATTCTCTGTCTCCGATTCCGATGTATATTCAGTGTACGGGAAGTCTGGGAACGGAATATAGATCAAATAATAGCAATGAACTTATTACAACTTCAGTTTCACAAGAAAAACAAGTATAGGAATGGCATATAAACATGTTCTTGTTTATAACTTATATTATTCAATTATACATATTAAAGCTTTTGTAAAAAAAAGAAAGTTTGAAAGGAGAAATCTCTAGGTTGTGTGTACAAATGTTGCTTGTATGAGCTTACAATACATTGGTTGTGTCCCCATACACACTACTATGTATGAAGTCTCATCATTTTTTGCAAAGATACATTGGGAAATTCTCAGCGACCCATGTTGAACAAATTGTGTTGTGTAGAATAAAAGTTGGAGCAAGTTCACAAAGACAAGATTCGGATGGAATACCACGAGTAATGAAAGCATATTATAACACGCTTAAAACAGAAACATTATAGCACAGATTCAGATAAAAGATTTAAAATAAATGGAATAAGCTATACTGTACAACTGCATGCAAATGAATGGTTGAATTGTTACGATTATTTTATACTATGGATTATCGCTGTGAAATGTACTAAAGACTAAGGGTTCAAGCCTAAAATATATATTCAGTGTTAACCGTATTAACGACTGTCTCCTTTGTAACATGAACACAAGAGAGATATATCGAGATGTATTTGTTATTGTAAAGTATGCATTGAAGACGTCTCATTATCAGTCTGCTGAAGTCTAACCGAAATTCTTTTGTTCAAGTATTCAGATGAGAAAAATCGGTTGTATTCGTTACTGTAAACTGCATGATACGTATCATTTCATGCGGCAGTTTTTCAAAGACTTTTTGCAACTCGAAACTTAAATAAAAAATGAAAGAAAATGAATACATTCTTACATTTACACATACATGCATGCTTTTATGCTAATGATGTTCGTCTTCAGGTAAACTTGTAGGCTGTACGAAAAGCAAAAAAAAAGGTTTTAATTAAGGTGAATTACTTTCTGTGCAGCATTGCGAATGTAATAGGATGTCACATTCTAGGTACGATAACGAATTTATGGAAGTGTGCTTACGCCATCCGAGTTGCTATTGCTAACTGAAAGAGATAAAAAATGAAAGTATACCTATACCTATGTATATTATTCTTATTCATTTCGATATTTTCATTTCCATGCAATATTCCAATTTGTGAGACCTCTACACACTAGAGCTTGCACAATAGTTTGACTGGGTTGAGCATATCCATGTGTGCAATAAACAGGATGAACTTTGTCTCTTTTGCATGTAAAACTAGATCATCATTATAAACCTTTCTATAAAACATTCTATATAATTTAAGGCTATTATTTTATGTCCATATCATAGTGTTTTAAAAGTGTCAGTAGGCTTGTAAACGTACATCTCATACTCATACGTTTTACAAAAGATCTCAAAGGTATAGGATTGGAAATCCAAGATAAAACATGAAGCAGGGTGTACTTTCGAACGGTTACTTTATCTCCTTAGTGTCAATGCGTTCTATTGTTGATACATTGAGACAAACAGCAAGCCAGGTCAAATATTTTTCGCTGTGTCTTTTTTTGCTTGTTATTTCGTTGTAATTTTTCGTATCTATTGAGATAAAGTAGCCGATTGAAAAATAACATAGGGAACATAGGCGCAGTGCTGGATTTGCTTCTATTTCCAATCCTATTCTTTGAGGTCTTTTCGTTTTACCGTAGTTTTATTTGTTTCAGCGACATATATCGCTTCCTTCATACTGTTCTCAATGTTCATTTCATGAGCCATGAACCTCTGAATTCACCCATCGTCTTATAAAATTTTGCACAAAGAGACGCTCAAAAGAATGAGTAGCTGCAAAACTAGCAAAGTAGAAAGAAGTAAAAATGAGTTCTACATGGATTTACTCCAAGTAGCAAGCAAGAGAAAATATTTTTTCCTGTTATTTTTTCTTCTTCTCCTTGTTTCTTCTAACAAAGCAAAAAAGGATGCACTAGGAAGCATGACGTCGACTTCGACTCACGATGTTTTATTCGCTAACAATAACATTCAGTCAGGAAACAGTCTTTTGCTTAAAGTTTATCCCACTTTTCTCGGTGGTATCTATCCCCTTGCTGATAATTTGTGTTTAGGCTCCTAGAACTCGTTTATGACTGCACATGCCATCATGCAATAAGAAACCGGTGAATATGAAAGCATCACCTCCTAAAATCTTCCATAAACGACTGTCTAGAGAATATATTCCTAATAGAATTGGAGATAATACTACTGCTGTTAGTTAGTAGGCAGTCGGTCGGTTGTAGTTGTATGTCATCGTAATGAGACATGTGCTGTGTGCTTGACTTATATAGGAATCTTAATCTTATTCTTGGTACATGCAAAATATAAGTTTGCTAAGTTTGCTTACTATGCTTACTTGTATTTAAATAAAAGTTTCAAGAAGACGGAAAGCCAATGCTAAATTGGAATTAGTAGCACGGTTTTCTTCCCCTGTGATTTTCGCTTGTTTGAATGGTACGCGGATTGTGGAGCAGAACACGTATAAACCTAGTGGAAGCAGCAACAGCAGCAAAACGAATATTTTCTTCCGTCCAAAACGCGTGATAAAGATATTACGCTCCTCGTGTTGTTCAATAAACACTCTAGACAAAATCGCGGATCAAGCAACAGTATATAGTTTAGGGTTCGTTTGGTTTAGCTTATTTCTTCGTGATACGATTACAGTATTATGATGGGGATGGAAAAGTGGTGATGGTAATAATGATGAAACTACCACTACCACTGGGTTTTTTACTTTATGTGATGAGCCAAACCGGATCCCCGGTTTTCTCTGTATCATACACTCCACAACAACAACATGATGTTTCACAAGTAGTCGTCTTTATTCCCTTTCTCTCTCCTACTTGGTGGTAAGTA
This sequence comes from Entomobrya proxima, assembly GCA_029691765.1. Taxonomy (NCBI): domain Eukaryota; kingdom Metazoa; phylum Arthropoda; class Collembola; order Entomobryomorpha; family Entomobryidae; genus Entomobrya; species Entomobrya proxima. Next base: position 9,106,867 of record CM056170.1, on the reverse strand, counting down.
ATGCAACCCGTGGTGGTTGGCTCGCGAATAGCAAAAGCCTTTCCTTCGTCCGTTCTTTTTCTCGCCTTGCTTATTCTCTTTACTCCCTGTCTCCCTCCAACAAACGTTCTCACTCTCACACACAAAACCAGCACCAAAACTTTACAAGAAGAAATGAAGAAGCAAGTAAATCGTAGTGAACTTATGCCATGAAAGAATGAAGAGAAATTTTACTAGTCAGTCTAGTTGTTCGCTGATGTTGCAAGGACTGGCATGTGTGTAACGGTGGCAGGAGGGAATCTTTATCATCGCCATCATCATAAAGAAAATCATGTTTAGTTAGTAGAAAAGAAGCACTTGCAAAAACTGACAAGATACAATGCAACTAAAAACCCAAGCCAGCCAGCTCAAGACGACAGGACAACAGGGTGGACTCCTACGATTCTGTCTGCCATTTGCTTGGCTTTTACCTTGCTTCTCCTGTCCAAGAAAAAGGAAGAATTTTTACTATTTCCTTTGGTTCTAGCAGCGAAATATTTTTCTTTTTCTCTTTAGGTGTAGTACATTGTTCTTGCTTTCAAATTTATGTACAAAGCGTTGACCAAAGCGGTATGACGTACTATATTATATGTATTAGTCTTTCTTGAAGGAAAAAGTAGCACCAATGGTTAAAAGAAAGGGGAAGCACCATGGGGCTGTGTGACAGTAGTATAATGTGGTGGTGCTGGTGGTAGGTAGGTCACCATTTTCATCATGAGACAGGCGAGAAAGAAGTGAAGGAAACTCGCTTGCTATTATTATGTCCTTTTCCTCTCAATTTTTTACACTGGTTACAACTTGCACATTGCATCGGGCGTTTTTACTTGCCACCATCAGCACAGGCCGTCGTCACCGCCACTATCGTTGGTTGCATTTGATTCCAATATCTTCAGATGCAAACACACACGTCCGTTCCAACCATAATGTGCCGTTTTGCCGTTTGCTAGAAGTGGAAAAGGAGCACGTTTAGTAGTAATAGACCAGCAGACGGAGGAGCATTCCTAGATTGCTCGCTTTTCCTTTATACGAGCTTTAGCTTTTAGTCCTCTGACATGCGTTTCATCCCGAAAATTCCGTTATAGTCACTCAACAGCCAAAACCAAGCACATGAGAACCAGTGGAGCAGTTATAACAAACACCCGAAAAACGAAACCAAGCTACCACACTTCTTTATTTTAGCAATAGTAGCACTACTAAAGCATTCCCTATCAGTTTGGCTTTTCTGTGTCTGTCTGTATGTGTGCTTAATAAACATGCCCTCTTCTCTCTATTCAGAAACTTAACAAAGAAGCGGAAGAAAGGGTGCAATATAATGCATTTGTCTATATAATACATAGATTATAAGAGTTGTACTGGTTGTACTCGTGCACAAAAAAAGGTTTGCTTACTTTTTTGCCAAAAGTCTGCCACAGGACCGAAAAGCCAACTTTGCCTTTCAATTCTGCACTTTTTCTATATATAGACGAATGAATAACAACAACACAAAAAAGCTTTAGTATTTTTTGCCTGTGGGGCTTACGAAACCAAACTCGAAAGGTTTAGCTTGCTTCATATAAAAAGAAAGCTATACGAATTGCATGCACATCGTCACAATTCCTCTCACTGTTTCCGTACTTCCTTGCATTTTCCTAACCAACTTTTTTACGCCAGCAGAAGTAGATATTGCTTTCCTTATTATCATATCGTGCTTCCTTCTCTCCGTAAATGCTTGAGTTGTTGCTTACGAGGAACGTGTTACAAACAAAAACAACTGGTGAATGGGTACGATGATAAAAGATATTATTGGTTCCGCCACAAATTGTTTTTAAACCACGTTTTCTAAAGCTACACAGCATTTCATTTTCAAAAGGTCCTTGTACAATAGCGTTTGTTTTACATTTCGAATTTGCGCTTCATCGAACTCAGATACCGATGAAGTAAATTGGGCATGTAGTTCTATTGCTGAAGTGCATGTTGGAATCTCATAAAATTTCAACAAATGAATAGCTGATTATAGCTGTTTATGAATTAAGAAAATTATTGAACACTAGAATCGCAATAAGAAAAATTATTGTAGGATTGGAAATGGTAAATGGTGTGATTTTTTGGGTGGTACCAAAATAGGCCTCTATTCTTATGATCCAGCAATTAGCATACTTTTTACATATATATCTGCAATTTTTACCATGTAATATTTGTTAAATTAACCTGAACGTGTTTTTACTAATAACATGCAGGCTATTTCTTAAGGGATATGGGCTATGAGCCGAACAGAAAAAGTTTTGAAAACTTTTTGCTGAACCCAATATCATATTAACTATATAAAAACATTGAACCTTGTACAACTTATGTACAATATGGATAAATAAATACAAATGACTGAAGATATAATGCTTAAGGGAAGTGTTGTAGTTTTAATGTACTTCACTTCCCATTTAAGCTACGATGGAGCATAAAGTTGTTTCGCCTTTATTCATTCTGCATTATGCAGACTGCAGAGACCGAAATTTAATTTTGCAACTGTGAATAAATGCCTAGTTATCGGTGAATGCATATAAAAGCATTGTTACCAACTTTTATAAAAATGTGTTTCAGGTTATACTTGGAGTTGGTTATGTTTTCAAATGATGTTTTTGTAGTTTTCAATACATAAATGTCACTTTTTCCCCATATTTCCAGCTCTTCAAACTTGATATGGTTTTAAAACGCAAAACTTATATATTTTGTACCGAATACCAGTGTGACCCAGCAAGAAATGTAAACTTTACGTATCTGAACTACAATTGAGCTCTACCCGGAGATGTTACCTTCTCTTAACATAGTACAGCTTATATTCAATTCTTGAAGTTGGAACAGAAACCGAAAATGCGAAACTCTGAAATGGTGTATTGTTTGGTAGCACTAGTATAATAAAATTATCGTACAGGCTCACATTGCTCGGTGCTATTCATTTAATATTAATGAACTCACCACCAATTTCACAAAGAGCATGGATATGAGAACAAAGAATGTTCAACCTCATTTCGGTTTTCTCCGTTGCGGAAAGTTTACTGCAACTATATCCCATCAAATTCCCATCACACCAGTTCAGGTATTTCGTGTTTGCTTTTAGTGAAAATTGGCAGCATCAGGGAATGTAATCTTTGGCTTAATTAATACTAGAACCAATTAACCTTTTCTACCTAGACTGAAACCAATAGCAATCAAGACTTGATTCCACTCAGTTCCCAATAAAGTAGAAGCACTCTTTAATCTTAAAATAACACGGCAAGCGTATTTGCCACAATAATGAGCACATTCCGGTGTGCGCTTCATTTTATACTTTGTACTCTGCAAACATGGTTCACCTATACATTTCTCCATTTGTGTTATAAAAGCTAGGTTGTGTGTGTGTGTAAATTGTGTAAATATATTATGGTATCATGTTGATGTACTGTAGTTGCTATCCAAAATATATTTACCTATATTCATTTTACTTTCTCCAGTTTATTCAATAAGGTTCTTTCATGGTCATGTGAATTGGATGTAACGTTTTATTCATTTTTCAATTCAAGGACATTTTTTCATCGTACTATTGAGTGCTTATCTCAAAGCAAAAATTCCAGATACATTTTAAAAAAAAGATGCCATGTTGTAATGTTTCTTGAGAATCGCACATCCATCACTATTATATATGGCGACTGTGATTTACGAAAGAAAAGCGGTAGTCATGACGCATTGAATTTTCACAGGTTCCTTGATAGAATGAAGCAAATCAGGCATTGACTCAGGCGTTAATACTTACATGTATAATGTATATTCTTGCAAGAAGGGTTGGTTACTAAATTATTAATAATAATTTATTATTTGTGAACGAATACACAAGCATTACACAAGAGACATTTTACATTAGGTACTTTTGTCAACCAGGAAGGCCACCAAGAGCTGTTACTTAGATATTTGTAGTGGTTGTCTAAGACTAGTACTTGTCCAACAAAATATTCAGATAATATGAAAACCATAACGGCAAAAGATAATAAATATGAAGATATCTCGAAATATCTATTCTGATATATCTTGTTTCGTATTTTCATAATAAACATAATGCTAAGTATACATCACTTACACTTTTCTCCTTTCTCCATTATGTTTAGTGTTCAATGAAAGTCTGCATTTGATCGACGAAAGAAATTCTTATATATATACAGTTTTATATTATGTGCGTTACCTATGAATCTCCATTACTTACTGGTTGTTTGCGTGGTCTCAATCAACGTCATCACCAGGTGAATTGAGTACGCGTGTATCATACAAAAAAGTAACGAAGCTTTACCAAAGTCCTATAAACATGTGGATAGAAGACCTTTTGTTCAGCAAAGCGATTTTATTGATTTCGCAACGATTGAGTAACCCAATTCATTCCCTATTTCCCGATCCACTTGTCATTAAATCATATGCAGGATATCATCTAATACCAAGTACTTTTTTGCTCAGAAAAGTCATGATAAGTTGTGATAATGCCCTCCTGTGGTATGCATATTCGAATTTCTATTTAGCTTCAACATGCAGCTTACTTGTATTAATTATGTTGCTTAAAAACTGTAGTGCTTTCATAATTCTTGGGGAAATATAAAAAAAGGAAAATATCTGCCATCTTTTGTTTACTTAGTCATGATTTTATATGACGTAGCGTTAAAATGCTAATTTAAAAATGCTCGTTCATAAACACATATCCGTGCTGATGCAACCATTGATGGATTCAAGTTCGCTAATTCATTGCTTTATGATTACTTTCGAGTTCACGAATGTCATGCCATGATAAAGTCTTTCTAGACTCTCTTGCTTACTGTAAGTGTATAATTTCAATGTGTAATAGGATGTTACAATATTTTATTGGTAGTTTTTAATAAAGAATATTCATGAAATGTACAACATTGCTGATGAAACAAAAGACAACTTCGTTGTACATGTTTCCATATAGTTTCTCTTACCGATTTTATAGCATATGATCAAAAGTCCCTTATAAGCATGATGTACATGCTCTATAATGTATCCAACTTACCATTTAGATATATTCGAATCTAGCATATTAAATGAAGCACTTAGAATGATGCGGTCAATATGGTGTGATGTGGTACCAAAAAAACAAGCATTATAATCCATGATAACAAAAACATTGACGAATACATGAAAACAACACATTTTCAGGGATTTTCAGGAATAATATGGAAACCTGGGAGAACGGTAAGAAGTAAGAGCATGGGTACTTGGTAGGACAAAAGCAAAAGTGGGGAAAGCTGGGAAGCCCATTGTCGACAGAAGCATAGAACCTTTCCCTTTAGCAAACGTAAAAAAGATTCCAGCCACTCAGTATGATAGACACATTACAAGGTTTCCAATTTTATTTCCACCAGCTCCATTACTGAAATGAAATGAGAACGAATGAATGCACAACGTTTCAGTATTTGGTTAGCCGAAATAGCCTAATCAGCACATCGTCTTTGAATGTTCATAAATGAAGTAATGAAAAGGATGACACGACAATACACTTTTCTCTGCAATTTCATGAAAGGAGGGAAAACCTGAGAAAGGACTATATGGGATAAGAGAATGTGGATTGAATAATAAAATAGAATGGTTATAACTGGGAAAAACAATTCATTCTAGTTCAGGTTTTATTCTAACGGTTTCTTTTATCTCTTTCATGTTAGCAACTAATGCCAGATCTAAATAAGTACAATGATTTAATGCGGTCACTCACTTTATACAATCGCAAAAATAATAAAATGAGTTTTCTTTCCCTGTTTTAAACTATTATGACGAACAACAAGTTTATTAATCTCCGCCACTCCATGTGATTCAGATAACATTTGGCATCATACGATGAACTTCAAGATCTTGCACAAGTAATCAAAAAATATTTTTATGACCGCGACCGGACTACTGGCAATAACAGTTGATTCATTTACGTGAGAGGATGGGTAGACCCGCCTCCAAAAATTATAACATTGCAGTAAAGCAAAAATATGCAAAGTCTGACAATGCTTTTTGCTCCATGCTTTTTAGTCATGAAGATCAGATAATAATAAATGACACCTTGCGTGTTTGTGATTCATCCCCCGTGTTGGGTTCTCCAATTTCATAGATGGAAAATCCATCTCTATACAAGTAGCTACTGTTGGAAACTTGCAGAAACTTGAGATTTCGAAGAGAGAGCCGTTGCCTGCTAAAATGTTATATAAAACAAGGTCAGTTTGAACCTGAAATCTCATGTTGATTTGAATCATGATCATGTGATCAATTTGCCTTTGAGGTTATGGAGTGATCAAAAGTTGTTTGGAATGGATTTTAGTAACCTACTACACCTACACTCGTTGTGTTTCTATAATTATTATTGACCATTATTAAAGATTCGTTAACATATTGATAATAGGATTTGTAACTTAACTTACAACAATATCTTGTCCAAAATCATTTTACCCATTTCTTTCTTTAAGCCTGTTTTTGAAGCGGTAGCGGAAAAGTACATAATATCCATTTTGACATTTTGGAATATGTATGTGATATGCAATCCATGACTTTTTTAAATGAAACATGCAATGACATTTTTGGTATGTTCAGCAGCCTAATGATTATTCGTTACTATAAAATAGTGTAAGCATCATAAATGAATGTGAGTGAACGAGCTGTATGTTTTTTACAAAGAGAAGTAACAAATATTTTGTATGAATCTTGATTAAATGGATTGTTCCGGATTTCTTGTGGTTGGTTGTGACAAACAGAAGAACCCAAAGGTTATCCAGAGATGCCCTAGATTACTCATTTCAACTTTTAGGTATCATTCATTTGTAAAGCAAGCATAATTCGTTTTCTTTCTGATTATATAATCAAAGGTTAAACTTTGCATAGCAGCTGGGAAATAACTTACATTTTCGAGTCGTATAAGTGTGAGTTGAGGGAGATATGCATGTACGTAAACTTATGAAATGGGGAGTCACGTATATAGATATAACAAAAACCACATTTAATCTATAAATACATAAAGATACAAAGTATTATATTTGATGCAGCAAAAATTTAGCTATAACAATAACTTTTGAGACTACGGCTCAATGCCAAATTGGGTTGATGATTTAATTATATTTGCGAATACAAACATGTTCATGTCAGGAAGCAAATCTTACAAAAATACAAAATGAATGTAATTTTTATGTATGAATAAAATCCAAATGGTTGCGTAACTGTTTTGATATAGGTAGGTAATATGCATACAGTTCCTATTCGGATATGAGATGAAACGTTTATCCGTTAATTGGTTCAACTACTTCTTAGTTACGTCAGACATTCGTAATTAAACATCAGTTTTTGAGTTCCAGTTTACGTAGGTTCTTTGCTCGATTGAATTTCGGACTAGCTAAACTAATTTATTTGTCATTCATTCCAACTATTTTTTTCATTATTATATTGTTAAAAGAGGCACACGCATGAACCTCATTCAAGCATTTTTGAGTTCCAAAATGATTACCTTCGTTCAAATTGCTTTCAGATAGTCTAACCAAATTGACAAAAAACCTGTGAACCAGGGTGTTTATTGCAACATTAACACTGAAGGCACTGGCACTATGGACCCCGATGTCAGCGCATGATGATGATGAAGATATATGACAAAACGTAACATGTGCATCAGACAGAACATGAAATAAACTGCTAGACATTGGAAATCTCAGTCCAACTTTCCTTTGAAGTTTGACTCAATACTAGCGCAACGTTGTCAACTTGTCACTAGATTATATAGTAAATTAATTGATTTATCGAAGGTCAAGAGACTAGAACGATATTTCAAAAACTAAATAAATTTTTGACAGGTCTTTGTGAGACTTCTCACGTAGGCCCAAGCTTGACTCCAACTTTGTCTTGAAAATAAACGTACAAATTATTTTGACTAGTCAGTAGTTTAGTACTTTTCTTAAGTGTCAGTTTGTAGTGCCCTAAACCCAGAAATCAGAGGATAACATACTTTTATGCAGTAAGAAGCTGCCTTTTACATATAATTATAATATCTGAACTAAAACCTCTTCCTCCTTTGCTAAATGTTACCTACTTTCTTAGCCTAAAGACTCCATTTTTAATCTGCAACTTGTGATTACATACCTGCCTAAAGTAAACAGATTGCGCAACAAGGAAAATTCTGCGTAGTAAAAAGTCCTGCAGGAGCACCATCATTTGTAAATATAATATTTGCAAGTGCTTAGGAATTTTGTAGATGATGTAAATAATTCGTACCTAAATTGTTTATATAATTTTATAATTCTATACATATTCAATATTTAACACTATAACTAAAGAAATGTCTATATATGTATACCTGCGCCTGTAAGTCAAAAGTGTAGATTTATCTTTAAAAGAATAAAAAGCAACCTAGGTATGCACGTACGGTTACTGACGACCAACTAACTGCCTCGTGCTCAGAAACCTATATAATCCAGACTTTGCGCAGGACTGCATTGCTTGTCTTCTTGAGAACTTTGATGAGAGTTGCATAAAACTGGAATGATTGGATGACTGAACAAGTCAGTTCTATAGAAGAACTTGGTCTCTCTGTCTGATATTCTTTTATCCTCTCTAGATGGTAAAAATACATGACGGTGACAATGTCAAAAGGAAATCTTAATCCAAAAGTTTTGGCAGGACTGAATGAATTTCTTTACTACGTACATGTGAAATTAATCAGTAGAAATTGAATTTTTTGTCGGTTTTGTGAATGTCGACGAAAAGTAGAAACTTTTCACTTTCAGCATTTCTCATTGCAACAAATAAACGGACAAACCATTTTGTGAGTGATTACAATTTACAAAGTTCAAGTGTCAAGTTATAAACCTTTGTGTTCATTTGCCATTCAAGCTGTGTACTAAAATAACTTAAGTGAGTGAAAGTTCTCTCTACATAAAAACGCTTACAAAATGAATGATGCAAATACCAATTTAATTGGCAACGTTATGCAATATTCTGCTGCAGGAGGAACTATTGCTGCTGCAATTGGTTATCGGGTGAGTAATAATAGTTGACCTGTTAAATTTGTAATTTGAGATTAACTATTATGAATCTCCTCAATGAATGACATTACGAGGTAAACTGTGAAATGAAATTTCTGACATAAGACAGTGTACAATATGAAACAAAACCAGTTCCACAGGTGTCGTAGTCGTTATCTCTCAATCAGTCTCATGTCGCCCCAAACTCAAACTCATTGCTGGATTATTTGCACGTTTTTGCAGGGTATAGATATATATACGATTTCGCGTCCAACTCATCTCAACATTTTTTCATTCTGTCGGTGAATGTTTTGTTAGCCCCTATAATTTCATCTGAATTTCCTGGGACCAAAACTTCCTGCATAATTTCTAGGATTACCAAGTTAGTTAAATTGACTGCAAGCTGGTAAGGTATACTGATGCTTCAATGCTTCAAAAGTGCTCAGAACCTTTATGAAATGGAAATTGGCCTGCTAGACTAGGTGCAGCTATTATCTTTCGACGAAACTCATCATCTAACAAATTTTGGTTTGTTTAATTAAAGAAAAAATCTAAATAGAGTGTATTCAGACTTTGTTCATGCATATTCATATAAAAACATTTTACGTAACTGTAATGGTAGGTGTGTGTGTTTATATTTGAAGATCTAGGTAATAATTACCGATACTTTTTTCTCACTTTACTAGGTACTGAGCACAATCGTTGATCTCGGTTCATCACCTTCATCCATTCCAGAGGAGAATGGACAAGCAGTTGGTAACAATGTGAGTGGAAGCGGTGCAAAGGCATCTAGCATTCTCAGCAAGGACTGGTTTTGGAAAAGTGGTTCGTCTTCTTCACAACAGTATTCTGCTTCAGCTATCGGATTCGACCGAGACACATCGCTACCTCTTTTTACATTACAAGAAGTTTCTTACCATGATATGCCTAATGACTGCTGGATAGTTTTATACGATCGTGTATATGATATTACATCATTTCTTAATTCTGTAAGTGCAAAATAACTGATTTTATTGAATTCTAATTTACTCAATATAAAAAGCGATTATTTATGGAGCTACTGTTGCTTGTATTGAAGAATGTTATATTTGTTCGTAACATTTCAAGCATCCTGGTGGGGACGAAGTCATGCTGGAGTATGCAGGGCATGATGCAACTTTAGCTTTTCGAGGCGTTGGGCACACTTCAGAAGCGGAAGAATCCCTGAAGCCATTTCTTATCGGTATTCTTATTGAAAATGAAAGAATTTGGACTAGGTTCTTCAACATGAAGTCGGACGTTCCTTAAATGAATATCATTTAGCAACAAGGAAAATGTCGGCCAAAATAATGTCAGACGAAAACTTTTAGCAAGGAAAAAGATTACAGGTTTCAGGTGGATTAAATATGAATTTCATGTGTAGTGTCTATTGGCAAGTATAACATTTGTGCATGGTGTGGTTTAAGGTGTAAAGGCGTTTTATGTAGTTAAGTATGTGCTTCATTTAACTGATGTGTCTATAAGTACAATGCAATGAATATATCGAGTATGGAGGTGTGTAGATGAGAGTATTAAAATTTTACAACTTTTCTTGTCCTCAACATGATATTACAGTAATAATAATTTTACATTATTACAAACATTTATCATTAATATTTCTTGAGTAAAGTATCTAAAAATTATGTGTATATTTATTTACTGTTTTGAATAAAAATAAACTTTTTTAAAAAATCCAGTTTTGCACAATATTGTATTATGCAACATACACAAGATATTCCTATTGAAATAATGACTAAAATATGTTTTGCCAAACATCAAATCTGTTAAACGTCACTATTTCTGTATTTGCACATGTGTCAATTCTACCCGTTTTATAACCCGGTTAAAAAATCCAAACTACTATCTTCGACGATGCTTTTATATGACAAGGCAGGCATTTTGACTAAAGAAACGTTATCATACACCCTCGAAGCATACCAAACATTCGACCCAGCAAAATTAAAGAAACCTATTGCATGCAATATATCGTATTGAAATGCTCGCAATCGATTTATATTTCATTGAAAAAGTTATATTTTATTTGTTGAAAAGAAAGATGGAGGATGGACTAGGATCTTTCAAACTATATTTTATTATGTTTTATATAAAAATGAAGTTCAAACCACATTCAAATTATTTTATATGTTAGATGGGGTGGATTGCTACAAACAATCATTGTAAAGTGAATTGTAAATTGTAAAGCTTACTCGCTTAGATTCAATCCGTTTTATTGAGTACATTCTAATTGACTAAATTGACTAAAAATACATAAAACGAGATTCAACAATTCTATACAGGCAAGAATGTCTGAATTGTTTGTAACTATTATCAGATCATTGTTTCAAAGTATCTATATTTATTTCTTATTTGTATGTAAACCGTAAAGTTGAGAATGTTGATACATTTAGTGCATTACTGTCTTCTCCTTTCTTCGTGCGCTGAAGAGCAACGTCTCGACATGCGAAGCCATAAAGTTCGTAAAGGTAACATCGGTGAAAGCAGCCAAATTAAAAGTACAAAACCTCCAACCGTGTACAATAAGTAGACTGTGGATTCCTTAGGAAGGTAACATTTTGACAAGTGATATTTAGTTGGGGTAATTAATGCCTGAAAATATATTCAAATGCAGTTGCAACCTTACTAGATTCATATCATACCAATAGGTAATACACGATAAGCAGTAAGCCATACCAGGTAAAAACTGGGATCATTTCGATTTCTCCAACTGAATGAAGGCACAGAATATTCTTGGACAGACTGCTGTGATGGTCGGTTTGTTATTACGTGTTCCGTTACACAATGATGATGTGTATGACCAGACAGAATTAGTCGTGGTTTAATCAAATTAAAAAGAAGCTCACTCGATTCTTTGGAAAGACAATCATACGTTTCCCTAAATTTGGTAAATTTTTCCGTGTCTGGAGCGGTATCTTCACCACTACATTCCTTATCCGACTCGCGATACATAGGAAAGTGCTACTCGAAATGATATACCAAAATATAGTAACATCATATCATATGAAATACGATTCGGATGTCTTACTATGATGCATCTATGAACTTACCTGTAACAAAATTGGGGCGCTATAGGGTTTCCTAGATGAGTCAAATGTAGTATGGTTTCCTGATTCTATGCATTTCTCTGGATTTTCTTCACATTCTAGGGTTTCTGCAAAGTAAAAATATTACACGTCACCTTTATAATCTAAGTATCTATCTGGACATGATGGTAAGTTAACGCATATATACTAGATATTTTTTGAAGCGCATTTCGAGCAGTTGCACACAGGAAGCATCCATCCATTTGCATTGCCATACTGTTCACTAGGAGAAATTTGGAGCCCTTCAGTCTCAACAGCCTTACTGACGATGTGTTGAACGCTTTGTTAAAACGCTTGTGTAAATATGGAATAATTCTAAATCAGACAAATCATAAAACAAATTTAATTAAATACTCCTGTAACATTACTAACGGCTCGATGTGTTACTCCTTTTTTATTTATTTTTACTCATAGTGAAATCCCATGTCATGATTTCCCGTTACAACAAAACTTCGTGTCTTTCCATTCTCCCGAATAGAAAAAAGCTCATGAAACCGATTAACGTAATTGCTGAACCCATCCTCATCTACCCAATTTCCCTCATCGAACACATCTCCTGTAAGTAAATGCATAACAAACGTAAACTAACATGTAAAGTCATCATAATAACCAAACTCCGTTGTCACCAAAAATGATTGACAATTCATAAATATTCCATTCGTGCGTACCCAAGAAGAACACAGCTTCCGGTTGGAACAAGGAAATACCCGTTTGAAATGATCGATGCATCTGCCATTCTCTACATAATATGAAATGATAGGTCCTCAACCTCAATTATAAATTCGTTAGCCAAAACAGAAAGCCAAGTACAAGTACAATTATAGCAACCTTCTAAGCTTGTCAAACCAATGTCCCCTGAAAGGTCCTAGCAAGTGAGTGTCCGCAAGGAACAGTGCCCAAAGAGTTTCATTATCTCGCATTCCTCCATCTTTGCTTGGCCAAGAACACTACCAATTAATCATTATCGTAAATGTATTTCCAAGAACACTCAATCGTAACAATTAAAGGGACGGAAAATTAGAATACCTGAGCCAAAACAAGTGGATAGATAGCATACTCACAAATGAAGAGCGTGAGCACACTAACAATTAAAAACTTCTTTAAAAAGGTCAAAACAGCCTTGAGAACCTTTCTACATGAAATTGCACCCAGCATGATGGCTTCCGCTCCCAGCCTTCGTCGTAACTACTCCATCATCGCTCATAATCATAAAACTGTCTATATGCCAAAATCAGATCTGTTTTAATACTGGTCAATGGTCAACAGTTAAAATCGTCGAGTAACTAAACTCTCAATCTTGTTTCACAAATAGCCATATTCACAAAAAATCAATGCTTTTAAATTACTAAATTTGTAAGTCAAAATTCAGATCATACGTAGCAAGTCACAACTTAAAAACTTAAAATGTACACTAATTATCGTTGTCGTTAATTCAACTGTTAAAAAACTGTTAAAATATTTAACTGCAGTTGTTTCTGCAGTTAAAAGTGATATTTTCATGAGATTGCATGTGTTTAAACAAGCAGACAAGCTTGTTATCATCTGGCTCCTCAGCTGAGACACCGTTTCCCGGCCTGTTTCTTCCTTCGCCCGTTGCAATGATGCAACAATGTTTACCTGCTGCAGTAGCAGTAGCAATGCAATGCTGCAGATGCAAGAAAATAGTGTCGACGTGTGCTAAGCTGCTAAGACCCACATTTCACACGTCTCTTAACCAGTTGTCGGAAAAGGTGTTATATTTTAACTGTGCTTCTTTGGAATTTTTGGAAGTTTTGTAGTTTTTAAAGATAAATTGATTGTGATTTTGCTTACTTTTTAAATGCTTGTTAGTGCAGGGGCGTAATAAATAAAACCAAAAGTGAAAGTTATACTGAAGATTTAAGCCTTGATAAAGCTGAGAGCAGTTAATTTGGCCATTTAAACTAAAATGGCCACCGCGTCACAAGGGAGGATAAATTTCCCGTTGTATAGTGTAAGTCCCTTGTCGTGCAACCATGTGGTTGTTACCGGAGGTGGTGGAGCGGCGAATACGGGTGTTTTCAATGGATTTGTAAGTATAATATTTATGTAGTTAGTATGTACTTATGATAAGCTGTATTATGGTGTGATTTTAACATGGCGTTTCTTTACTTGACCTTTCAGGCGATTTGCGAAATTGGCTACGAGCAGAATGGCTACGTGGCATACGAAGTGCAACGCTATAACGCGGGTACTTCATGCATTATGAACTCATCGATTGGATCATTGGGAAACGGTAAACGGATCTTCCTGGCAGCTGGAAAGGATGCGGATTGTTACATTTATCAAGTGAAACTTCGTCCAAGGGATAGGGAACCAGGTTAGAATAACAACCGTGAAGTTTATTTTGTTGAATGTGAAAAGGTAAAAGTATCTATTATTAAAATTGTTTGTTTGATTGAATCTTCATAGAGCCAGCGTCTGAAAACGATGAAGCTGGTGTAAGAAGAAGAAATGTTGCAAATGGTGGTCCAGCGGCTGCAAGAGAGAATGAATCAAGCACAGATCCCGCCGATGTTTTTGCCGGAGACTTAGTATTTGATATTCAAACAATTACTAATGTTCAGACAGATTTCAGGTAAGTTTATAAAAGAAATCCTCTCTTGCTGATAATGTTTGGTTGATGAGTTTCTGATTTTGGTAATTTTATGTTGCAACACAGTGTCGTAGATCCATGTCAAAGAACAGTGGCATTTAGCCATGACTCTAGATTACTAGCTACGGGAGGAACCGATGGTGTGCTACGGGTTTGGAATTTTCCGGAGATGATTCAGCGGAATCTAATCAATGCGTCCAAGAAGGAAATTTCGGATGTTGATATAAGCCCTGATAGAAAACTGGTACTAGAAGATTTGGATAGCTTTTGTTAAATAATCTATAATCTATGCAGTCTCACATTGCCTAAAGCAATACAATCCATGAACACGTTAAATTGCAAGTTGTTATATAACCTATATTTGAATACAGGTTTCATGCATCACTGGGGATGGTAAATGTAAAATCTGGTCATTAGTTGATGGAAAGTTGAATTGTGCACTGGATTTGCCCCCTGAAGATGAAGGAAAGTTTAAATACAAAAGAGGAAGGTATGACGTGTATCGATTTTTAATTTTAATTCTATCAAAAAATTAGACATTGTTCAAGATTTTATATGGGTTTTTATTGTTACAGATTTGGCGTAGTTGAAGACAAAAGAAACATTTCCCGATTGTTTGTGATACTGAACCCAATAAATTACAAGCAAAACAAATCATACCTTCAACATTGGACAGGTCCACCGTTCTCATTGACACAAGTTGCTTGTATCGGCGAAGCTATGTCGGCCCTCGCTGTTAGCAAATGTGGTCGTTATGTGGCCATTGGCTCAATGACGACTGGTGATGTTGATATATACATTGCTTACAGCCTACAGGTACATAGCATTCTACTTAGGAGAAAACTAAGCTCTCTTTTGATTTTAACTTGCGAGTGGTTTTAATTAATTACTGATAAATACAATTTTAATTTTTATAACCTTTTTTGCAGAGGTTAAAGCATATCGAAAAAGCTCACAAAACATTTGTCACTGGTCTGGCATTTCTCCCACCGGCACAACAAAACGAAGAAGGTGTACTTGCAGAATGTGATGCTGCGGTAGTAAGTATATCGGTGGACAACCAAATAAATATACATTACATCGAAAAAACATGTAAGTTATTGATCTAACTTTAAACTCATTACAGTATAGGCTAAATTTATTTCTGCGTGTTCGATTTACTGATATAATGTTACTGTTTGTGGTTTTCAGCTGCAGTGTCTGTGAAACTTGCTGTCGTGTTAATCATCGTTGTCCTTTTCTTAACATTTATGTTCTGTAGCTGGCTCGACCTGTAGTTTTCTTTATAATTTATTTATCACTAAAGAAAAGAAGAGTTTATTTTGTCATTCTCACCGTTTTAGATTATTTTAAGATACAATTAATGAAGTTAGCAATAGTAGTGTAGCGTTTATTAATAATTAAGTTCAGGTTTATCTTACAAGTCTTACAACCTTAATATTTAATTAGGATTTAATGTAGTGTTATACAACACGATTTTATTCACGTTTCAAATGTTCGAACCTCCTCATAGTTATAAATTCTCTTAAACTTTAATACAATATACTAGCTTTACTGTTAACTTACCAATTTTAAAATTGTGATTTCAATTGAAAAAACGCACTATCTAAGAAATAAAAACATTCCTTCCATTTTAATATTTCATCTATCTATCATTGTCATAAAAAGAGCATAGCGGATAAAGGTGCTGCGGGATGAGTCAATGTTCATGCCATGACATGCCAGTTTATAGCCCATGCCGTAGCAACACGTGTTATTTACTAAAAATGATTGATCAATACTTTTTTTCATTCGTCTGAGCTTCTTTCATCAAATTCTATAAAAGGATACATGAACATCATGAAATCTTTCATTTTCATATTTAATCAAAACTTTTCTTGCATATTGAGGATCCATGCAATATTAATTTTCAAACGTTTTGTACTACACTAATCACAGAATTTTGAACATACCACAATACAATTTCATGCGAAATGTCTAACGCAAACCGTTATGCGGAAAAAGGAATCCGACCTTTTAAATTGGAGGTAAAGCAGTGAAACTCAGTGTTTATATATTCAGAACAAAAAACGTTTCCAGTTAAGACTAATAAGTGGAACGCATTTGTAGGATTTATTTCGTGATTCCACTGGGGCAAACGAAGAGTATCAAAGGGACGACTACCCACGTTATGCTACTCAGTGCGGGGGCACGGGGGTTGGCCATGGCTATCCCCATCATCATTGCGGAGCTGGGGACATTGCTCGCATTACTAAGCCAGCAACATTGTATGTAAGGGGATCTGAAAAGGGACCGGAAGTGATAGCAGAGGATCTATTTACTGTACCGGATGGTCTAATCAGACAAAGAAGGAAGAGGAAGGGTCCTAGACAGGACTCCTTGCATGTCATGCCTAATGAAAGAAAAAAGAAAGCACCTACTGTACGCACTTTTTTAAATAGATTTTGTCAAATGCATGATTGCTCAATAAATTAATGCAGGTACATTTACAATTTGCATGCTTCAATTTTTATAGACAAAAGCAAAAGAATGGGCAGAAGCAGCAAAAAAACGTGAAGAATTTCGAAAGGCTTTGGTAAAATTAATCCACAGTATGGTTCCCCCTGTCCCCCGGGATGCTTCCATCGATGAACTTTTCCATTCAATGGGAGATTCATTTGAAACGGATGATGGGCGAATGCCTAAGCTGGATATCAATTTTGAACCAAATGAAAAGGACCTTGGCGAACTTCGTTATTCGTTTTACATTCACAACGGTCTTGATGCCATCAACATTCGTCCTATTGAATCTAGCTGGCTCAATAACATTTGGAAGAATGTACCACTGCGACTACGGCAAAGTTACCCCACCATGTCCGCTACCTTATCCGATGAGGTTTGTGACGGATACCGTGTCGCAGTGAAGAAAGCCATGATTGATTTTGTGCTACATGAACCGGACAAGTACACACAGGCGCAACTTGACTCAGGACCAAGAGGAGATGACGGTCTGAGAAAAGTACCAAAGCCATGGCGGCCTGATGTACTAAAAGCTAAGAAACGTCTTCTGAAGCACCTTCATGCAGTGAATCCCGTCTTGGCTTACATTAACATGGTGTGGCGTGCGGTGTTCAGGTGACTACAATACATTTTGGTGACATCTCGCATATTTAAAACTTGAAACAGTGTTTTGGCTTTAACTGTGCTTGTGTGCTCGAATTTAATAGCAATTTGAGATATGTGGACTGTTACACCCTTGGAGAACAAAAGGACGCTTTCACCTTGCGTTATTATAGGGACACCACAAAGCACATGATAGATGATGTTCGAGGACTTTTGCTCCGGAAATGGATAAAGGGGATTCAAAGCACTTTGATTGGGGTACTTTGATACTGTCTCGACTCGAGACTCTCGAGTATATATAATCGCAAAGTTTTTTCACTTTCCTTTCCTTTGCAAATTTTTTAGGCAGCCAAAAGAAACATGGTTCCTAAAGCCAATGATGAGGCTCGGATGAAAGCTTTCTTTAACTGTGTTGCGACCGTAATGCAAACGAATCTTCTGGAATTGTTTAATGAAAGTTTAGAGGAATATACAGACTTTATGTGTTGCAACCTGGTGTGTACTTGCAAAAAAGTATTAGTAGCAAGCATTGTCATTAGTGCATCATTTTTATGAATGTTTTTCACAACACATTTCAGCAACTCATTCACCGGCCAAAGTTCATAGTTAGATTCATTACTCACCACAATCAGTTAATACCTGTCCCTTCGTTTGATGACTGGGAGACGGCTGTTTTAAATGTGGTTGATAATCTGGTTGATGTGTCAAATAGCTTTCCTCGCATGGAAGCAAAAATTTTTGGAAACTGGGATGAAGGAGGAGATGAAGGCGGAGCACTACGAGTAATTATGAATATTGATGTTTGTATTCATCGCCTAATATGAACCAATGAACCGTTAAACGTTATTGGTGATTGTCTTTTATAGCCAACCATTGACCCGGAGAAAGTTGCAGCAACCAAGCAAAAGATTATAGAGCACTTCCGGGAACAAATGAAAGGGCCAATGGCATTCGTGTCTGCATTCAATGAACATCAATTTTTATTTAATGGAGATGTAATCACCTATTAAGTTTTAAATAGTAACTATTGCAATTTTAGCATTAGAGCTAATTGCTTTACAATATGCCTTTCTAGAACGATGAAATGATGGATAATTTTATCAACGAAGAAAGAACTTGGGAGCAGCTTGTTGAAGAAGTTAAAAAGTTCCATGCATTTTCACAAGAAATTCCTACGGCATTCGATCCAAAGACTTTGATTGGTATATTTGATGTGCATTGTGACGAATTAATCAAAGGTTTGGCTGCACGGGCAATGGAAGTTCGGGATAAATTCTTGGAGAAAATGATTCACGAGCTTCATTCTCTCTTGAAAGAGTAATGCTGATAACACAAAATACAATTTGTTCTATAAAATGAATTGCAATTTGTCCAGAAAAAGACTAATGTATTAAATCTTTAGTATTGTTGACGAGTATGAAGGAATCAGCGAGAAAGCACTAAGCACCCCCACCAGCACTGAACAACTCTTTGCTTTGAAGGAAGAAATTGAAAAGATCAAAGAGAAAACACTGCCCAGAATGACACAGGAAGTGAAGCAATACTTGAGCCGCTACATGTTCATTGCCGACTATATGCAACTTTCTCCTATTCTCTCCAAGCTGCAGATGCAGAGTATTCAGTGGTGTAATCGAATGCCATACGTACTGGAGGAGCACTACCAAATTGTCGCAAAGAAGGCGCTCGAGTTCCAAGATTCTCTCAAAGTAATTCTAAAAATATTTTGCTTATTGCGATGATCTGGCAATGGAAAGTGTATGATCACGCACGATTCAATTTCAGCTCAAGCGAATTAGATTCAATGAAGAACTTGAGTCATACGCAAAGCAAGTGGAAGAGTTCCAGTACTACGGAGATTTAGACGAACTTCCCAAGTATTTAAAGAGAGCGCAAACTTTGGATGCCAAGCTTCAAGCTGCTTCTGACAAAGCAGACAAGTTCAATCGAGAGGAGGAAATGTTTGAATGGGAAGTTACCAACTATCCACTTCGAAAACAGGTTCTTGAATTATATTGATAAGTATTTATTAACAATGCTGCAAACTGCAATTTATGGTATCAATAATGCCCGTCATAGGTTTCCGACAAACTTGCCCCGTACCTTCGGCTTTATGAAAGTTCCAGCGAATTTTTGGAAAAGCGGGATTTGTGGCTGAACAGTCAAGTTGGTACTCATGATCCTGACACGATTGAAGGCGATGTTAGCAATATTTACAGAATCATTTTCAAGCTGGAAAAGACATTTAGCGACGTCCCTGCCGCTAGGGAGCTTGTCGTGCAGGTATAAAAAGTTGTCTGCTTAAGAATGTGTATTGAGATATTTCGAATGATACATGAGACGATTGATATGAATGAATTAGGTGAAAGGACTAATAGAATTGTTCAAAGAAAAAATGCCAATCATAACCACTCTTGGTAATCCGGGATTGCGAGAACGTCACTGGGAGAAGATTTCGGAAATAATAGGATTCCCACTGAGACCAACTCCAGAACTGACGTTGCAACGTATTATTGACATGAACTTGGATGAGTACATACCAAAGTTTGAATTGATAAGTGAGGCTGCATCCAAAGAACAGAGCTTGGAAAAGAACTTGCAAAAGATGAAGACAGAATGGGCCGATATGCGCTTCCAGATTGTGCCGTACAGAGAAACTGGTACATACGTCATATCTTCCATTGACGAAATTCAAGTGTTGCTTGATGACCACATTATAAAAACACAAACTATGCTAAACTCACCATTTGTCAAGCCATTCTTGGAAGAGATGAGGTATTGTATTGTAAAAATTTCCTAAATTGCTAGCCATTTTAAAGTTCCGGACAATTTGGGGTAACTGAATACTACCATTATTGTTCACAATAGTGCATGGGAGAAAGACTTGGTACTCTTACAAGAGATTTTGGATGAATGGCTGAAAGTGCAAACCACTTGGCTTTATCTGGAACCTATCTTCACTTCACCCGATATCATGACTCAAATGCCCGAGGAAGGTCGTCGGTTCATGAACGTAGACAAAACCTATCGTGACATTATGCGTCATGCAGTCAATGATCCCAAGGCGTTTTCTATTCTGAAAATTGACAAAATTGTGGAAAAACTAAAGAAAGCCAACGATCTACTCGAGATGATTCAGAAAGGTCTCAATGGGTATTTGGAGAGAAAGCGGTTGACTTTCCCTAGATTTTTCTTCTTATCCAATGACGAATTACTGGAGATTCTTGCTGAGACAAAGGATCCCAAACGGTATTAAAATATTTAAACGAATCAGTACGGGAGTAGTGTATAGTGTGGAAAAATGTAAAAGTTATATTCATTTCTAGTGTGCAACCGCATCTGAAGAAATGCTTTGAGGGTATTGCGAGAATCACTTTCACCGAAGACCTGGAAGTTACTCATATGCAGTCTTCTGAAGGCGAAGTTATCAAGCTGGAGGGTGTCATTAACACTGAGCAAGCTAGAGGTGCAGTAGAAAAGTGGCTGGTGGAATTGGAGGATTTGATGAAGAAAAGTATTCACAAGCAGATCGAAATGGCATTGGAAGATTACCTGCACAGGAGCCGAAATGAATGGGTTCTTACGTGGCCTGGTCAACCTGCCATTTGCGTTGGATGCACATATTGGACCACATACATTCATGAAGCCTTTAGTAAAGGAGGCAACGCGTTGCAGCAATATTTAGATGTGAACAATGCACAAATCAACGATATTGTTGCTTTGGTCAGAGGAAAGTTGAGCAAGCAGAATCGTGTCACATTGGGAGCTATGGTGGTATTGGATGTACATGCCAGGGACGTACTGGCAAATCTTGTCCAAAATGAAGTACAAGATGATAAAGATTTCCAGTGGCTCGCACAACTGCGATATTATTGGGAAAGTTCACGTTCCATGACACGCATGATTAATTCTACACTGCCTTATGGCTATGAGTACTTGGGAAATACACCGCGATTGGTCATTACTCCACTAACGGATCGTTGTTACAGAACGTTGTTTGGAGCATTGCACTTGCATTTAGGAGGAGCTCCTGAAGGACCTGCTGGTACAGGAAAAACTGAAACCACAAAGGATCTTGCCAAAGCTGTGGCCAAACAATGCGTCGTGTTCAATTGCAGTGATGGTTTGGATTATATTGCCCTTGGAAAGTTCTTCAAGGTTTGTTGCATACAAGTATTCAATTTACTTAAATGCGAGCCATTAGTTTTTCATGGGCAAACGAAACTCTACAGGGCTTGGCATCTTGTGGCGCTTGGTCATGTTTCGATGAATTTAATCGAATCGATCTGGAAGTGTTGTCCGTAGTGGCTCAGCAGATTCTGACAATTCAGCGTGGTATTAATAGTGGATCTCGAAACCTTGTTTTCGAAGGAACGGAGCTTACGTTGGATCCAACTTGTGCTGTTTTTATTACAATGAAGTATGGGCTTAAATATTATTGCTTAAAAATATGTATCTTTATTGAATTTATTTGCCTAATGTTTCATTATTTACTCCAAACAGCCCTGGTTATGCAGGAAGTAAGTGTTTATCGTACATTTTCATCTATAAATTATTTAAATGATGTAAATTGTTGTACATTTTTGCGCTTTTGCTAATCATGCTTCTGTTTGCAAAACTTAGGAAGCGAATTGCCAGACAATTTGAAAGCCTTGTTTAGAAGCGTGGCTATGATGGTGCCAGATTACGCATTGATTTCGGAGATTTCTCTTTACTCTTGTGGTTATGTGAATGCCCGACCACTTGCAGTGAAAATTGTTGCCACCTACAAACTTTGTTCTGAATTGCTTTCCAGTCAAAGTCATTACGATTACGGTAAGAATTAGTTATCTCCTATGTGAAACGGTTGTATGATTGATCTCATTGATGGTTTTCCCGAACTATGCTTGCGTAGGTATGCGGGCTGTCAAATCTGTTTTACTGGCTTCTGGAAATCTCAAGCTGCAATATCCTAATGAATCAGAAGATATTCTGGTTCTGCGTTCTCTCAAAGATGTCAACTTGCCCAAATTCTTGTCTCACGATCTTCCATTGTTCCATGTAAATCAATGCACGTTTTTCATTTAGCTGCATATTTTGTAGACAGTGATGATATGTATATGATTTTGCATATATCTTCCGAATACAGGGTATCGCGTCGGATTTGTTCCCTGGAATTAAGTTGCCAGATCCGGACTATGAGTTACTCAATGCTGCAGTATATGATACATGCAATCGACTTAATCTTCAATGCAACGGTTTCTTTTTAGAAAAGGTTCAACAGATTTATGAAATGATGTTGGTACGGCACGGTTTTATGATTGTCGGGTATCCATTTGGTGGAAAGACATCATCATACAGAGCACTAGCTGGAGCTCTTGGTGATTTATGTGAAAGGGTAAGCGTAATATAGTGTGTAGCTTAAACATAACAACTATCGTACGTGACATGAGAAATAGAGTATGTATTTGGACTTTTTACTTAACACTTTGTTACACACTACATAGGGTGAAATGGAAGAAAGTGCGCAGAAAGTACAGATATGCGTCATTAATCCCAAGTCTGTCACAATGGGTCAACTATATGGTAGGTTCGACCCTGCATCCCATGAGTGGTCTGACGGTGTTCTGGCTATTAATTACCGAGCGTTTGCTCAATCACCAACTCCTGATCGTAAATGGCTGATTTTTGACGGGCCCGTTGACGTACGATATGAAATACTTTAAAATTATATAACAGTTTGAATATTAGTGTACTTGAGATTATGCATATTTATTGTTAACTATGATAAAATATTTTGCTCTCAATAGGCCATCTGGATAGAAAACAGTAAGAACGAAGAAATATCAAGACTATTTATAGAAAATGCTTTGAAAGACATAAATTTTTACATAATAATGTTTTGTAACTTTCAGTGAATACTGTGCTGGATGACAATAAAAAGCTTTGTCTTATGTCGGGAGAAATCATTCAACTTTCTCCGCCCTGCAGCTTGATTTTTGAGGTAATGGATTTGGAAGCTGCGTCCCCCGCCACTGTATCTAGATGTGGTATGATTTACATGGAACCAGAAACGCTAGGCTGGGAATGTATACTTCTATCATGGCTAAACGTTTTGCCTCCTTTCACACCGGAGATTATCAAAGATTATTTGAAGGAGCTCTTCATGAGATTTTGTCCAACCCTATTGCATTTGGTTCGAAAAGGTGGTGTGAAGGTACGTGCACTCAACCACTTTGAATTTTACTTTGATATGCTTTCACTTGCTGAGTTTTATGTGGAACTTTTGCATATTTAGGAACTTTGCCCAACTGGCAATTCAGCTTTAATCCGTTCTGCAACAAATATAATCGAAAGCTTAATGGACGAATACAAGGAGGAAAAATATATCAAGACATTTACAATGAATACTCAACTATCAAGAATCGAAGGAATATTTGTTTTTGCAATAACTTGGTCTTTAGGAGGAACTACTGATGAGGATGGCAGGGCTAAATTCGATTCCTTGTTTAAGTTGCTTATCAAAAAGAAAGCAGAAGAGGATGAAAAGGAAGAGAAAGATAGGAAGGATAAAATCAATCATCCCCATGAAGGAAGCCTTTACAACTATAATTTCTTAAAGGAGGTTTGTTACCAGCATAAACATAGATTAAAGTCACTACTATATATATTATGTAATCATTTGCCAATTAGGGACCCGGAATATGGGAACCGTGGGAAAGCGAAATGAAAGGTATATAACTACCTACCTGCCTACAGTGAAAGCAATGCTGCAAGATATTAACTAATATCTTTTTTTCTATGATACAGCTGCCGGAACCATTCCTCGGGAAATGCAAATGAATCAAATTATAATACCAACCATTGACACTGTGCGATACACACAATTGATGAAAATTTTGGTCACACATGAAAAACCATTGGTATATTTTTGTATAAATCACTTCTAGAAAATGCATGAAAACGATAGGACGAGTTAGTTATTTTTATGCGTGTAAATGATTACGTTTTCAGCTTTTGGTTGGTCCAACTGGCACCGGAAAAAGTGTCTATATAATTGTACGGTGAAGATTTAAATCATGTCATTTTGTTTTATGCAAAAGCACATGCATTAAACAATTTTATTGTCAAACTTGCAGGATTTTCTCTTGAAAAAGTTGGACAAGAACTTATATCGACCACTTCTTATGGCATTTTCTGCTCAGACGTCAGCAAATACTACTCAGGACATTATTATGAACAAACTGGACAAACGAAAGAAAGGTCGGGATGTAAACCTGCTTCTTCCATTTATAACGTTTTTTAAGAAAGGTCAATCAGGTAATGAATTTATTACGGGTTTTAGGCACATATGGTCCACCCGTTGGCAAAAAGCTTGTGGTGTTCGTTGATGACTTGAACATGCCCGTTAAAGAAACGTATGAAGTTGAACTTTAAAGAATTGTGTATTAAACGGTTAGCTGGAAAGCTATATCATGAATGTGAGTTTTTCTTTTTACTTTCCAAATCATTCAGGTATGGTGCACAGCCTCCTATTGAATTGCTTAGGACTTGGCTTGATCATTGGCTTTGGTATGACAAAATTGACGCATCCCCAATACATCTTGTTGATATGCTGGTAAGAACTGCAGCTTTCACTGATTTTCCAGGGTAAAAATTATGCATGCAAAGTTTATATGAGATTTGTTTCATTGCAGTGTATTTGTGCTATGGGTCCCCCTGGAGGAGGCAGGAACCCAATCACTCCGAGATTCGTCAGCCATTTCAATACTATTTCAATCAACGAGTTCAGTGACGTTTCGATGGTTCACATATTCACAAAGATAATGATGTGGCATTTGGATGCAAAGTATGTAGCTGACCAACTAACTAATTATGGCCAATAACCAATTTTCGACTAAAATATTTTTTCTCTTTGTTGCAATTTGCAGAGGTTTCAGTAAGGATTTCGATCCTTCAGTTGATCAGATAATTGCTGCTACATTGCACGTTTACAAATCTGCAATGAGCAATCTTTTGCCAACTCCAGTATGTTTAATATAATTTTACATGAATTAAAGTTATGTATGATGCATCAATAACAATTTCTCTAAATCCTTACAGGCAAAATCCCATTATTTGTTCAACTTGCGAGATTTCGCCAGAGTAATTCAGGTATGCATGTATATTGAAGTTAAGTTATCATGATGAATTCTACGTGTTCTGTGTTTCACAATGTTTGTCATGTATCTGCATAGGGAGTTCTTCTCTCCATGCCCGAAACCATTCTGGATGTACCCTCTTTAAAACGGCTATGGATTCACGAAGTTCTCCGCGTATACTATGACCGTTTAATCGACGATAAAGACAGAGGTTGGCTTTATGAAGCCCTACAAGAAATATGCAGCATACGATTGGAAGAAGATTTTCACGAACTGTTGATTCGCCTTGATCTTGACGAAGATGGACAAGTGAGAAAATTTATCTTGCTTGACACGGAAAACTTTTTCTGAGGCACTATTTAGATTTATTCCTTCTTGTATTAGGTTTCGGAACAAGAGCTTAGAAGCTTTGTATATTGCGATTTTGGCGACCCCAAGGCAGATCAAAGGTTTTATAACGAAGTAACAAACATTGAGGAACTCCGCCACATTGTAGAGGGATTCCTTGACGAGCATAACAGCATGAGCAAAAAGCAAATGAACCTGGTCCTTTTCAGGTGTGTAATATTCATTATCATTGCAATTAGGTAATTACTCAGAAAGAATCACTCTTATGAGGCAACTCTTTTATTGTAGATTTGCCATTGAGCATTTGACAAGAATTTGCAGAATATTGAAACAGCCAAGGGGACATGCTTTGCTTGTAGGAGTCGGTGGCTCGGGTCGCCAGTCACTTACCCGACTGTCAGCACATATTATGGAAGATGAACTGTTCCAAGTGGAAATTCATAAGACGTATGGAATCAACGAGTTTCATGAAGACATAAAAGTTTACCTGAAAAAGTCAACCTTCACCGAATCACACGGAGTTTTCCTTTTCACTGATATGCAGGTTTGACTCCAAATAAAGAAATATATCATTTATGTAGAACCGCAAGAATTCCCAGCTAAAGTTCCAAATAACTTTAATTGTAATATCCAGATAAAAGAAGAGTCATTCCTTGAGGATGTCAACAATCTCTTGAACTCGGGCGAAGTACCGAACTTGTATCCTAATGATGAGAAAGCTGAGATCTGCGAAAAGATGAGAGCCATTGACAGACAAAAGGATAGGAGTTTGCAGACGGATGGCAGCCCTGTAGCCCTGTTTAACCTCTTTGTAGAGAGAGCAAAAATGCAGCTTCACGTCGTCCTTGCCATGTCTCCAATCGGTGACAATTTCAGAAGCCGACTTAGGAAGTTTCCATCATTGGTCAACTGTTGCACAATTGACTGGTTTGAAAACTGGCCCGAAGATGCGTTGGTAGCAGTAGCTACCCGATTTTTAGCTGATATTGAACTTACAGAGGAAGAACGTGAAGGATGCTCCTTCATGTGCAGATTCTTTCACCAGTCTACAGAAAAGCTTTCCGTCCAGTATAGAGCTGAACTGGAAAGATACAACTACGTGACTCCAACCTCGTACTTGGAAATGATTTCCACGTTCAAAGTTCTTTTGGATGAAAAGAGAACGTAAGCAACAAAGAAGCGAACAATTTAAAGGGAATGTTATTTTACGGCAATATTCTTAATAAGTTGCATGCATTTGTATTTTTAGCCACAATCGGAATATGAAGCAGCGATATGAAGTTGGGCTGGAAAAATTGGAGCATGCGGCCTCACAGGTTAGCGTAATGCAGGAAGAGTTAACAAAATTACAGCCCGCTTTGATTGAAGCTTCCAGGCAAGTGGAGGATATTGTACACAAAGTAGAGAAAGAGTCTGCGGAAGTGGCAGAGGTGGAGAAAGTTGTGCGTTCTGACGAGGCACAGGCTGGAGAACAGGCCGCCGCGGCTATGGCTATAAAGCAAGAATGTGATGCAGAGTTAGCTGAGGCTTTACCCCTGCTTAATGGTGCTTTAGAAGCTTTGAATACACTGACAACTGCAGATATTGCTGTGGTGAAAACTATGAAAAACCCACCCATGCCTGTCAGGCTGGTAATGGAAGCAGTTTGCACCCTCAAAGGAGTGAAACCAGATATGACCACGGACACGGCGTCTGGCAAAAAGGTTGAGGACTACTGGGGTCCTTCAAAACGTGTTCTTGGAGACATGAAGTTTCTGGAGGGCTTGCTTAACTTTGACAAGGATAACATTCCGTTGGCAAACATTACAAAGATTCGACAAAAGTTTATAGGCAATCCAGATTTTGACCCAGACAAAATCCGATCAGCTTCCACAGCTTGTGAAGGTCTGTGTAGGTGGGTTATCGCTATTGAAAAGTATGACATTGTTGCTAGAGTGGTTGCACCCAAGAAGCAAGCCTTGGCAGTGGCCGAAGGAACTTATAACAAAGCTATGCAAGCTTTGGAAAAGAAGCGAGCCCAGTTAGCAGAAGTCCAGGCACGATTGGCTATTCTGGAAGAAACTATGGCACAGACTAAAGCGAAAAAAATGAAGCTGGAAGCGGATGTACAAATGTGTGCAAAGAAATTGGAGAGAGCGGAACAAATTATCGGAGGTTTAGGTGGGGAGAAAGGAAGATGGCAACAAATTGCGATAGACCTTGGAAAAGCGTTTCCTTTTTTGACTGGCGATGTCTTACTTTCCTCGGGGATTATTGCTTATCTCGGTGCATTTACCAGCAAGTACAGAGAAAGCCAGACGGTTGACTGGTACGAGCGAGTTGCGGGCTTAAATATCCCCATTTCCAAGCATTATAATTTCAATCACACATTAGGAGATCCCATTGCTATACGAGCGTGGGCTATTGCCGGACTCCCGTCTGATAACTTTTCTGTTGATAACGGAATCATTGTGAGGTAAGAAAAGCCAGCACCATACATTGTAGCATATAATGAAATAACTCAATTACTGCTATATTTAATTAACTATTGTCCCACAGTAATGCAAAACGATGGCCGCTACTGATTGATCCGCAAGGTCAAGCTTCAAAGTGGATCAAAAATATGGAGAAAAAGAAAAATCTTGCAGTTGTGAAACTAGCTGATCATGATTTCGTTCGAAGGCTGGAAACCGCCATTCAGTTTGGAAGACCGGTAATGAAAAATCTTCAAAACATAATCAGTTAAAGCGTTTTATGTAATGTACATGTGTATGTGGTGACATTTTTACAAGTTTGTCGTATTTTTGCAGTTTTTGATTGAGAATGTTATGGAAGAATTAGACCCTGTATTGGAGCCTATTCTGCTTAAGCAAACATTCAAACAGAGTGGATCGTTATGCATTAAATTGGGCGACTCCATTCTAGAGTACAACACGGACTTCCGGTCAGTCTCACAATGCCCCAAGTTATACCTAGCAGAGAAAAAATTCTGAAAAAGGATATGTCTAATATAATTATTACATCTACACAGATTATACATCACGACAAAGCTGCGAAATCCGCATTACTTGCCCGAAGTGGCAGTGAAAGTAACACTAGTCAATTTCATGATTACAAAAGTGGGCTTGCAAGATCAGCTTCTGGGAATTGTGGTGGCCCGTGAAAATCCAGACTTGGAGGAGGAACGAATTCAGTTGACAGTACAAAGCGCAGAAAATAAACGGTAAATCATAATATGTAAAAAAATCATGAATCAATCTTTTCATAACATTTTTAATCTCATCTCTCTTATTCCGATTTCAATCACAACAGACAACTTAAAGAAATCGAAGACAAAATTCTGGAAGTACTTTCTTCAAGTAAAGGTAACATTCTGGAGGACGAAACAGCGGTCAATACCCTCAGCTCTGCAAAGACGCTTGCGAATGAAATTCAAATCAAACAAGCTGGTGCTGAAGAAACCCAGAAGAAAATTGATGAAAAACGTTTGGAGTATACGTCCATTGCAGATTACTCCTCTATCTTGTTTTTCTGCATTGCTGACTTGGCTGGCATAGACCCCATGTACGTGTATTCCTTGTCTTGGTACGTGAACCTGTATTGCAACAGCATTGATCTTGCGGAGCGTTCTGAGGTACTGACGGAACGGTTGGAACACTTGAAGACGCATTTCACATATTCGTTGTATGTTAATGTATGCCGCAGTTTGTTCGAAAAGGTAAGAAGTTTTATCTTTATCCCTTCGCCAGTTTCTTCGACTTTTTATACTTCATTGAAATATGAAACTAATAACTTATTTTTTTCCTAGGACAAGCTCCTCTTCAGTTTTAAAATGTGCATTCAGATTATGCAAGCTGGAGACCACATCGACAACGGCGAATGGATATTTCTTCTAACGGGTGGAGTCGGCTTGGAGAATCCCCACCCGAATCCAGCAAGTTGGCTTCCACCTACAGCTTGGGATGAGCTATGTCGATTAAACGACCTGCCAACATATGCAGGAATTAAAGAGCACTTGGGTCAAAACCTTGATGCTTGGAAAAAGATTTATGATAGCTCGACTCCACATCAAGAAGCTCTTCCAGAGCCATACCAGTCAAAACTGACATCGTTCCAAAGACTTTTGATTATCCGTGTGTTACGACCAGATAAACTTGTTCCATGTGTACAAGACTTTGTTGCTCGTAAGTTGACTTCATTCATGCTTTGCAATAACTTTTTACAGTATATGGTGCTTGTAATGGTCAATTAATGTATCGTACATTGTTCTAAATAATGCAAACTAGAAAACATGGGACAAAAGTTTATCGAGCCGCCTCCCTTTGATCTTTCCAAGTCATTTATGGACTCTCAGTGTTTTATTCCATTGATATTTGTGCTTACTCCCGGCGCTGATCCAACAGCTATTCTGCTCAAATTTGCAGAGGATATGGGTTTTGGGGGTTATAAGCTACAGTCTTTGTCTTTGGGACAGGGACAAGGCCCAATTGCCGTGCGAATGATTAATGAAGCAGTGAGGAACGGCTCATGGGTAGTGCTGCAGAATTGCCATTTGGCCAAGAGCTTTATGCCTACTCTGGAAAAGGTATATTTCATTTTCCCAGTACAAAAAGTTCCTTTTCAGATCAAATTTCTTATTGAGTTTATGATTCAAAGATGTGCGAGGAGTTGACCCCGGAAGCAACTCATCCCGACTTCCGAATGTGGTTGACATCTTACCCATCTCCAGATTTCCCTGTTGCTGTTCTTGAAACTGGAATTAAAATGACCAACGAGCCGCCAAAGGTGATCCTTTAGGATTTTTTGCATGATTGCCAATGCTTTATGCTCGGCATTGTTATCTACTTTTCACTATCCTACTATCTATTCGTTTTAGGGTCTTCGAGCCAACGTCCTTCGTTCATACTTGAATGATCCCATAAGTGATCCCGACTACTTTGAAGGATGTAAAAATCCAGTCGGTTTTAAAAAGCTTTTGTTTGGACTATGTTTCTTCCATGCACTTATTCAAGAACGACGTAAGTTTGGACCAATTGGGTGGAACATTCCATATGAATTTAACGAGACTGACCTCCGTATTAGTGCCCTGCAGCTCCGAATGTTCATGGATGAATATGACGTATGTATGCATACATATTTAAGTTTTAGCATTTATTGGAATGTGTTACGCTCATCATTAACGTTCCTTTGTAGGAAATTCAATTTGACGCTATTCGCTACTTGACTGGGGAATGCAACTATGGAGGAAGGGTCACGGACGACTGGGATAGAAGAACTTTGACCACCATACTACGAAAGTTTTATTGTGAAGATGTTGTAAAAATCGAAAACTTCCCGCTAGATCCACAGGGTCGTTACACGGTTCCTCCTCCTGGAGAATATGAGGAGTACCTGAATTATGCATTATCATTTCCGCTTCAAGCCGATCCACAGGTTTTTGGAGTGAACGAAAATGCAGACATTACGAAAGATCAGAATGAAACGAATCTCCTATTTGCAAGTATTCTCAAGACTCAGGTATCTTTATGAGATTCTTTTTCAAATTCCAAAACATCTTAAAAGCGTTCTTCTGAAGAATGAATTTTAAATACGATTAATTAATTATATGCCTTCCTTAGAGCAAAATTACTGGTGGGGGTGGCGGAAAAACGCCAGATCAGCTAGTTATAGAGGTTGCAGCAGATATACTGAACAAGTTACCTAACGACTTTGACACGGACGGTGCATTGAAAAAATATCCAACGTCCTATAACCAATCTATGAATACAGTATTGGTTCAAGAGATGGGTCGTTTCAATATACTGCTCAGCCTAATTCGTAGCAGCTTAATTAATGTCCAAAAAGCCATTCGTGGTCTTGTAGTAATGTCTCCAGAACTCGAGGGAGTTGTTCAGAGTATTCTGACATCCCGTATTCCTGGATTATGGATGAAGAAATCTTATCCATCCTTGAAACCCTTGGGAAGCTACGTCAACGATTTCCTTGCACGGCTACAATTTCTACAGGTTTTCATTGATTCCACTTTGAATAATTATTTATATACCAACCATTGACTTATTGACTTGTTTAAAGTCATAATTTACAATTTTTTGAAAATGTATAGGATTGGTTCCAAAATGGACCACCACCTGTGTTCTGGATCTCGGGATTCTTCTTTACTCAGGCTTTCTTAACTGGTATATGAGAATACATCAATTAGAATAAATATTTTCAGATGATTATGTACAACGGAGCAAATTCGTATAATTTTAGGTGCGCAACAGAATTATGCAAGAAAGTTCCAAATTCCAATAGATCTTCTGGATTTTGACTTTGAGGTTTGTGATTTTTTTCGTATTTTTTGAACTGAACTTGTTCGTCTTTAAACTATAAACTTTTACTTTTAAAGGTACTTGAAGATAAAGAGTATACTGAACCACCTGAGGATGGCGTATTTGTAAAAGGATTATTCCTGGAAGGGGCTAGATGGGACAGGTCCATCAGAGAATTGAATGAGTCTCATCCTAAAATTCTTTATGATACAATGCCGACTGTAAGCATACAGAGCAAACGCTGACTTTTATAAACTTTTGTTTGACTAATTGAGCTGACAGTGACTCTACTTTGAATTTGCAGATTCAGATAATTCCACTACTGAAGAAAGATTTGGTTCTTCGCAACTGCTACATTTCTCCAGTATACAAAACTTCAGAGCGCAGAGGTGTTCTGTCCACTACAGGGCATTCCACCAATTACGTTGTAAAAATGATGATACCAACTACAATGCCACAAGAACATTGGATTATGCGGGGCGTGGCTTTG
Organism: Entomobrya proxima; assembly: GCA_029691765.1. NCBI lineage: Eukaryota > Metazoa > Arthropoda > Collembola > Entomobryomorpha > Entomobryidae > Entomobrya > Entomobrya proxima. Next base: position 9,073,779 of record CM056170.1, on the reverse strand, counting down.
CTTTGCCAACTGAGTCAGTAAAATTCTGACCTACTGATCCTATTCGATTGATTGTAGTACAAAAATCCTCAATACGCACTTTCAAGAATAAATAAAAAGAAATACTACAGCCATATTTTTCCGAATTTAACGTATATTTAAACTTATTTACATGAACTTTGTATAATTTTGCGCAACGTTAAATATTACACTACTAACTTCACCGCAAACTTTTGTGTTGCAAGACTGACTCACAAAATGTTTGCAGCTAACATTTTTCATTAACGTATTACTATTAATTTTACATGAACCTTACTACTTTCAAGCCTTCTTTTTCGGAGTCCATGGCTCAATCTTCGGCCGCGTCGTTGTAAACGGTACATATTGTTCATTCGTGCCAGAAAAATTTTCAGTGTGACCGCTTAGCCATTTATATTGCACTGGAGGCTTTACAGAGGGAGGCGTATCCGTCTTATAATGGAGCCATCCGAACCATTCTGCTGGAACCATACTGCCATCATAATCAACGCCGTGTTTTGGATTATATTCTACCCATCGATTTCGGCCTAAATTAACACAACAAGTCAAACGAAACTTTAAAAACCTTTAGCTTTAGAACAACCAAGATTTCAATTTTGTATTTGTAGTTATAAATCAATTTGATTTAAAGTTCTTACCGTAAAAGTATTCGTTGTTTTCAAAGTACTTATTTCCATACTTGTCAGATCCCACAAGTGTGCCGATTTTTAGCTCATCTTGCCTAAAAATAGCAATGGAATAAAAGCATTTTGAATTATAAGCACAAGAATCACCACTTTTAACTCGTTTATTTCAAAAACAGTTTAACGTCCTTGGAAGAAGCGATAAATGACCAAGTTTTAAGTTTTTCCAACTTACACGTAAAATTTTCTAAGGGATTTCGCCAAGCCCCCATTTGCTTGGATGATTCGGAAGAGCTTGGAAATTTTGTCCAGCCCTAAAAAGGACATGTTGGCTTTCAAACAGGCAACTAAACTATTTTCAAATCAGAATTAATTGGTTAGTGAACTTTTTCAAAACATTGACCAACTTTAGATGATCTATCCACAAATATCCGCTGCTAGTCATATGGTATGGAGTATGTTATTGTGGTTGTGAAGTTGTGTTAGCACTATGCCCCAAAAGCACCCAAATGCATAAAATGCACATGCTTTCTTGTATACTAATATGCGGATGTTCATTATCAACTTGCACTTAGCAGCGATCACCGATTTATGATGAGTGCTTCTTGGCGTTTTCGAACATGCACTGTGAACATAACTACTTTCTTGTTTGGAATTTTTGTACAAAATTAATTTTTATTCATAGATTTACTTGTAGGTCACTTCATATTATTGTAATGTCATTATTTAACAAAATTCATATTATCTTATCTTAGCATAGCCTTAAAAGCATCTAATGCTCTGAAATTGCTCTAAATAATTAACTAGCACGAAAATATTAAACAGCTAAACCTATGACGGTAGGTAGGTATTAATAGTTGATGAACTTGCTGAAACTTAATCTTAACTTACACATAGTTCCTATAGTGTCTAATAATTTTGTATTTTATCGTAAAAAATGATTAAGAGTAAAAAGATAATGTTGCATTTAACTATAATGAGACATTTGAACTAACTATTCTAGACACTTGTGATGAAAGCCGAAGGTATGTACCTAGGTAATTACCTATTTCTGAACTGCATGCAGCGAGGAGCTGACATTTGTTTTCTACGACATGTCTGACAATATATTCTAAGATCTTGATTATTATAGATTTTATCGGGTTGCTCCATCGCAGACAACCATGAATTTACAAGCATAATGTTATCTAACTGATTCAGCTCAGGCCTAACTTTGAATTATTCCATTTTGTGCGGATGTCATCACAGTTGTCGCTCCTTGTTGAACAGGAGACGTTTGTAAGATAATTGGGCCGGTAGTTTGAGGCTGAGAGGTGGCCACACTTGCAACTTGGTTGCCTTGAAGCTGCATCCGTAACATTTGAAGTTGTGATGGGGACAACTGGATTGGTATTTGTTGGATTTCTCCGTTTGGTCCAACCACTTGCTGAACCAACTGGATCCCACCAGCTTGCTGCTGCGGTTGCTGGAACTGTAGCAAATTTGACCCCTAAATAAAATAAAAAACTGTTTAACAAAATTCAGTTAAACTTAACTAAAACGTCGACAATTTAAAGCCATACCTGTGTATTCTGTAACTGGAGTACGGTTCCTTGAGGGGTTTGGGCAGTTACAATTTGTGGCTGCTGAACAACCTATTAACACACAAGAAAAAATAGAAATTTCGTTAAAGTCATCATGTCAGATAATCTTTTGCATAAATTGATTAATATAACTGTACCTGATGAGTTGCCTGAGGAGCCTGAACCAACTGAATTGTTTGCAGTCCGGCCGCTGTGGGAACTGCTTGCTGCAGAATCTGTACTCCACCAGCACCTGTCGCTTGTAGAGCCTGTTGATGCTGTTGCGCCAACTGCAGATAGTATTGCACCTAAAACAATACACCAGAACTTGTATTATACCTTTCCAGAATCACTGCAAATGTTTGCTGCTAGCTATTCAGTCAATCATGTTCCAAAGAAAGCAAGCAAAGTCACAAGTCATTTCCAATAAAGTTTGCACATTTATCCCACTATATATAAGCAATATTCTTTCGCATACACCTATTGTTAAGGTTGCTTCATGTTCCGCTTTCAGGGAAACGGCATGAAAAATGTCACGTCCCTGGGGAAAGTCCCCGGGCAACTAGTGCAGACACCTGAGCGTAAAGCTCAGCTTCATTGACCGTAAACTTCCATTTCAAGCTGGGACATTACGGAGCTGGGAAGGTAGGTCAATGAATATGCCATAGCACAGTGTGATGCGGGAGCCTCTGAACGAGGTAACAGAATGGGGATTACATTGAGGTGACCTTGACTAATTATTTTGCTTTTTGGTTGTACAGAAATTGAGCTTTACAAACTTTAACAAATGCGTAAAGCTGTTGAAATAAAATGAATTGTGTGTATAATATTTTAACGGTTTTTATATCAATTCGTTAGTACCTGCTCGCCAATCACAGTAGCTCCTTTAGTCTCCTCTTTCTTCGTTGGCTTCAGTTCATCCCGAGGCACAATGTCGATAAGAAAATCAAACTGATCGTACTTCGTTATTGCCATGGCAATGTCATTTCGCTGTAAAATTTCATTTCAAAAGTTAAAGTAGAAATAATATTAATATTGATTTTTAATGATTTTTCTGATGTAAGCTAGTAATCATGATGCATCCGAAGAACGATTTGCAAGAAAGTAATTATAATAGTAACTACAAAGTAAGACCTATAAAATAATATTATGCGGTTTAGTTTTTGTTAATTCTTATTTTTGCAAGATGTACCTGCAAAGTTCGGCGTTTGTTATCTTCAGTGTGAATCCAGGCCCTGAGAGTTAATTCGTGAATAAAAATCTCGGCTGCTTTTGCGAATAAAACGGGTGCTTCCGCGCTAATCATTTTAACATCTTCGTCTAGCTTCATTATCTTTTTGATTCTTGCCAACGGCAATTCTTGCGTTCGCATGTCATTCTGGAATAATATACAATTAGATTGTATCAATTAAGTGATTTAGTGATTATCCCACGTTTTTTCAGCTAATGTAAATTCGGTTTCATATCATATGGAAACATGTAACGATTCAAGTTTCTACAATAAGTTTCATTGTTTGGTTTTGAACTGTCTTACGGTAGTCAATGATCGAATTCCGGTCATGACATTGTCCCAGAAATCTTTAAGTTGTTGCTGAGCGTCAGTAACGGGTCCTCCACCACCGACAGGTGTTGCGGATGATGATTGTGCCATGCTACCGTTCCTTTTTTACTGATTTCACTGATTGGCTATCAAAATGATGACAGATTATTGGTTCAATTAGAAGTGGTACACAATTTGTGCCAGTAGTTGACCTCAGCTTTTGTGATTTGAGCGACCAGCTAGCCTCTGCAACACTACTCGCCAGCTCCACAACCAATCAACAGAAATGGCAAGAACTCTCAACTCGTCATAATGGTTATACCAAAGTAGCGAAACATGTCATCATGTACAGTTAGGCTATATAAGAAGTCTCGTTCTTGGAATAGTTTTTTTAATTGTCTAATTTTGCATAAACTTTAAAATTAAAAATCATTACGAATTTTATACCCTTAAAAATAAATGTATCTTAGAACGACAATCATGATTGAATTGAAACCGTGACAGGAATCCTGTATATTCTTCGTGAACATTATGCTCAATGAGCATTGCCCATTATCTTCGGTTGGTCATACTGTAAAGAACATATTGACTGAAGGTTCATACGATTCTTCAGAAAAAAATCTAATGAATGAAAATCCATTCAATTGCTAGAATGGAGACTTTACAGTCCTTTACCGTGAAAAGTGTTCATCATTCATCATACCTTTTGGAAATCCAGGTTTTGAATGAAGCTATTCGTTATGATTAAGGCATACCTAAGGGAATACATTTTCCCCAAACATTAAAGAAAAATGCTTCCTTTTGAGTAAACATTCAGAATTCAGACGTATAAAGCTCGAAAATATCTTTTTTTCAGTTTTATGACATGCCTATTTTATTTTTATGGCCTTCGTTGCTGGGGTGTAGTTCATACTGCATAATCTGTATTTTGTTTATATAGTAACAAGAAAAGTTGTTAATGATTCATAATAGATAACCTCGCATATTGCAGGTAAGTCTTAAAGATTTCTTTTAAAGTAGTTTGTACAAAATGCGGACGGACACACGGAATTTGTGGTATTTGTTTCAAGCGACCGTATGCTTACAATACTTCCAGTACATCTTATATTTTTCAACAGCTTAACATTTAGAGGATACGCAAATAGCCAAAAATACACAACGCAGCCCTTCACATCGGAGTCCAACGTAGAGTATCCTCAGCTGACACGGTATTTTTCTGCACTTTTTCCCATAATATCCATATTCATGGCTTCAATTTACCATACATATTATAAAATTCCGATATACATAGCAAACTGGATTTAAATATTTTATGAATTATTTTGCGTGTGGTATGAATTATGATGTGACCTTCAATGTGATGTGTTGTGATTGATAATGTTTCATGTAATATAAGTTAGCACACAGTTATTGGGATTTTGTGCATCGTTCCCTGGCTGAAAGTTAATTTTTAGCTTAGTTTTTTACCGCACCTGCACTGCACTGCATTTATCTGACCATTTATCCAATACAATTGGAAAGGAAATTGATTCTACCTGGGCTCTTCACTTTCTGCTGCTTAGCAACGTGTAGTGTGCAGTTAATTTATTGAATGGGATTTGGGATTTATTTGCCTGTACTGCACATCCAAGTTCGGCAAAAAATCAGGTTGGAATAATTGGCAGTTTTACAAAGGTAGGTTAAATCAATATGTTTAAATACTTTTGTAGTAAAGTTTGTTTTATTGTTGGCATTGCGAAACATTGTACAATCCGAGGATTTGGGTTTTGTTTTGTTCAAGGAATTCCTACCCACTTTAAAAATGTGTATTATTAGATTTGTATTGAACATGTCAGAGTCAAAGTTCCAATTCCAAAGTTCTACAGACTATAGGATGACACCATAGATAGATAGATTAGGTAAATATTTTTAAAGATTAGGTTGCAGTCAATGATGATTGATGATGAACAAGGAAATGTAAAAATAAAGTCCTCGTAGAAGATTCACCAATAGCTGATTAGTGTGGGAATTATCCTTCGCTTCGCAGTTATGCTTGCATGAGTAGTGTAGTATTTTAGTATTAAATATAATATATTATTTTTCTTACCGGAATGTAATGTTGTGCCTGATCAAAAGCCTGTTTCCAGTGGTTTCACTACATGCAAGCTTTATTTGGTACATTTGTATTTCTTATTTAAATCCTTCATTTTAAACTATGAGTCGATAGAAAGTGAATAATATTGCCATGTTAAGTGCTATACTGTTTCCAGAGCAATGTTCTTACTAATCAATTGTGTGTATTATGTTTTAGATGATTCCTACTTCAAATTAATTTGTCCCGGATCTTCTACTCTTCATTTGTCGCTGCGTGCGGGTCCAAAGCTTTCGAAGGCTACAAACTGTTTCACGGAATAGTGGATCCATTTTAAAAATCATCAAAATGTCGGAAATTTGCAGCAACTTCAATTTGTAAGTCATTGCTGAGGAATTCTACGTTAAGTCGTTCGTAATTTTTATTCTAATATTATTGTTTGTTTGTTTTACAGAATCGAAAGTACGGATAAAATTTACGTTTATCCGGTTGGCGATAATGCACCTGATGAAATCATAGTTATTAATCGAGCTACTGATGAGATAACTCTGTTGGGTGAGCTTTCATGTCTGAAATTGGATAATTATAATTATGTAAAGCACTAAAATATTTATAAAAATCTTAACTATACTTTTATACAGGCAATGCAAAACAAATCATTCAGAATGTAGATCGTATTCGGACAGTTCAAATTGTTGGGATTGTAGGAGTGGTACATCTAATTGAGGGAGCATATTTAGTGGTCTTAAAATCAAAGCAGAGAGTTGGAGAAATCCGGAATCATGTCATTTGGAAAGTCGGGGAACATGAAATCATCCCTATCAAACGAACCACATTACATCTCTCTAAAAATCAAGTACGCTATTATATTGACTTCGTTACCTCATTTTGTGCTCATTTGTACCTGAGTGTGTTCACATTAACATTTTATTTTGTGCTGGTTTGTTTTGGATTAGGTTGAATATAATAACACTTACCTGGATATGATAAATACCGTTCTTGCCACTCCTCACTTCTACTTTTCTCAAACATACGACTTGAGTCATAATTTGCAATCTTTGGATGCAAATTCACCGGACTTTTTCAAGGTATGTTAACTATCAGAAATCCTTGATTTTCCTATTAAATTATAATCAATAGATTTGTGTAAATGTATCTTTTGTATTAGCAAACCATTTTGGAAAGAGCAGACGGAAGATTTGTATGGAACCATCACTTTCTGTCTTCGTTCAATCATTTGATTGAAAGGGGACAGAAAACCAAAAAGCACCATAAATTTTGCATTCCAATCATTCACGGATGTATGTTTTATAAATATAATGTTGAATTTATTTTAAAGCAAAAGGGGTTTGATTTTCACATTTATTTAACCTTTTGTGTACTTACAGTTGTATCTATAAGCACAATGAGCGCTAATAGCCGTCAGTTTAAGTTTATCTTAATATCCCGTCGAAGCTGGAAGCGTGCAGGCACTCGCATGTTTTCCCGTGGTATCGATAGTAATGGAAGCGTATCTAATTTTGTGGAAACAGAACAAATTGTTGAGTACGAAGGTGATTTGACTTCTTTTGTCCAGGTACTATTGGAATAAATAATATGATTATTGTCATACATTCTTAATAAAAATGCATCACATAATAATATACATCAGTATTAAACTAAAAAATCTTTACTGTTGTAGATCCGTGGATCCATTCCCCTCTTTTGGTCCCAGAGGCCGAATTTGAGATATAAACCTAAACCTACATTGGTTCCTGCTCAAAACCATGCTGAAGCATACGCAAAACATTTTAACGAAATGATATTAAACTATGGAAAGATTGTTTGCATCAACTTGGTAAATAAACAGTTTTTTAACCTTAGTAAACAATAATTAAATGCATCGTAAACCGAACCTAGAACATTTTCTGTTTTATAGATAAATCAAACAGGATCCGAAGGAACCCTTCATGTGGCATTCAGAGACCAAGCGGAAGCATCCGGGATTCCTAACACAAGGTAACCAACCCTTCTTACTTTTTAAAAAGTGAATGATATTTGTTATAGCAACATTGGAAAACTGGGAAGCTGTCCTAATTTTGACAACGGTTTATTTCTGGTTTCAGATACGAAGCATTCGACTTCCATCATGAGTGCAGGAAAATGAACTACGGACGTTTGGAAATACTCATGAATCGATTGGAGGGAGAAATACAAGAATTCGGCTACTACATTAGATCCCGTGGACAAGTTCATTTGCAAGAAGGTGTTTTCCGCACTAATTGCATTGACTGCTTGGATAGAACTAATGTCGTACAAGGAATGCTTGCTCGGATAAATCTGAACATTGCCCTTCGACGCATGAACATACTTATGGATGATGAACGCATAGAGAATCACCCTGATTTGGAATACCTGATAAAAAATGTTTGGGCAGATAATGGGGATGTGATCAGTACGGAATATTCTGGAACAGGAGCACTTAAAACAGATTTCACACGAACAGGAAAGCGAACGTACCTGGGAGCCTTGCAAGATGGATACAATTCGGGAGTGCGATATTTGAAAAATAATTTCATGGATGGATTCCGGCAAGATGCAATTGACCTGTTTGTCGGAAATTATAACGTGAAAGTTAAGGAAGGTGTTGATGTTCCATCACCCTTGGAGAACAGGACAATGAAACGATATGCGGTAAGTGTAATTTATAATTGAAATGCGTCACAGTTTAAAGAACGATAACGTAACTAACGAATGAGATTGGCCCGAACTTTAGGCTAATTTTTGAAGGTGTTGCCAGAATATCTTTCTCCCAAATTTTTTATATTTTATAAATTAAACGTTTCTCTACAACATATCAAAATTTGGCGAGGAAGATATTCTGGCAAGGGCGTCATCCAACGCGATTTCGGAGGCGTTTTTTTACACTGAAACGCTCATGTAACCAGTGCTTTTTTGGTATCTAATGACAGTAGAGTGCACTGACCTCTACGTACACTATGAGAAAAACATGGTTGACACTTGACCTGTCTGTCTAACATATGATGCGCGTTGTTTTGCTTTCATTCTCGCATGTCAACTTCGCTGTGCTTGTTCTGCTGAGTTGTTGAGACTACTTATCGAGGTTATTACGTATTTATCTTGTCGAAGTCGAAATATTTATCCGGATTATCGAGTTGCAGATACGAAGTGCTTCTGTCCATCATTGGCTTTAATCCTTATTGCTAATTGCTGCTCTGGTACTTGGTTCGGGTCTAGTTGGGTTAGTTATTTTAACATGCTATTTATTTTTTCGATTTTCGCTTGCATTTGCGTTTCTCACGGCACATCATCTAACATAAATTAACTGACAATAATCATATTTAAAAACCGTAGCCTGACTAATGATGAATTATAACTCATTTCGGTGACTTTTCATGACTCATTCCATAACCACGACCTATCGACCATATTTTTACTCTACCTGACTATAGTTATGCTGTTTGCCAAAAAGACGATTTGGTACATAATAAACATATGAAATGACATCATAAATTGGAAATTAATTTCATAACTCAAACTTCACAAACGCATTCCATCAAATATTAACCTATCCTATTCTCTATCATTCTGTACTATCTGCACTATAACCTAACTATAATATTATACCTATGCTTTCTACTACTACTGCACCTGTTTTTTAATAATGACGACTGACGACTTACTAAATTAAATTAAAAAATGCATTTCCGGCCGATGTTTGAACTTGTTCAATGCTGAAAAGCAGGGAAATAAAGTCCCCTCCCCACGGCCCTTAATCCCCGACTGTTTGGACTGACGTAGTGTACACGGGTCATGCCGAATTTTTTTTGGATGGGGCCGTTCATAAAGTACGTCACTAAAAATAACTCATTGAGATTCAACGTTTACAAAACCCAAACAAATCGACCACGTGTGTTGTAGACGGCACCATATGTGCTCATTTCAACGTAATATAACAAAAAAGCTAGTCAACTAGCTAGTGACCCGTGTACACGAAAATGACTATAAAATAAACAAAGTAGCACGAAATGTAAATGGGCAGAGTAGTGCGAAATGTTATAACGGTGACATAGTAGTACATATTGTAACTTATGGCTAGCAATATTATACTAGCGATATTAAGTTCACAAAAAGTACGAAACGTCACTAAATGCGGTTTTAAGTAACAAACTAGTACATTTTGTAACTAACTAATATTCATACATTTACATTTAGTTACATTTTGTACGAAACGTTACTATATGCGGATTTATCAAATATTTACCTTATTTATCAATTAACTTTTTGTGCTCGTTTTTTAACTTAACTAATAATTAACTTTTTGTGCTCGTTTTTTAACTTAACTAATAATTCACTTTTTGTGCTCGTTTTTTAACTTAACTAATAATTCACCTTTTGTGCTCGTTTTTTAACTTAACCAATAATTAACTTTTTGTGCTTGTTATTTAACTTAACTAATAATTAACTTTTTGTGCTTGTTATTTAACTTAACTAATAATTAACTTTTTGTGCTTGTTCTTTAACTTAACTAACATATAACTTTTTGTGCTCGTTCTTTAACTTATTTAGCAATTAACTTTTTGTGTTTGTTATTTAACTTAATTAACAATTAACTTTTTATGCTTGTAGTTTAACGTAAAATGGATTCGAAACATTATCGTAACGGTAAGAAGGTGTGTTGGGCGTGTGATCCTAACAAACCACACCTTATACAAGAAAATAAGTCACGGAAACAGGTGGCAAAGAAAATTGGTGAACCTACCCTTCTTGCTCGTGCGAAAATTTATGAAGCGGCGGTTGGAATAACCATCGAATCGGATCAGTGGCTTTGCCCAAAATTTCAAGCCACTCTTCTTTACTACTACCAGCAACACCATAAGAAAACTTGCGCTGAGTTCCAGAAGGAGCACAATGTTCCACGGGCGGCTGCAACCAACGTTATTGGTACTAGATCCGGAGGTGACCAGGTTCTAGTTGAACCACTTCCAGACGCAGGAACGTCCCGAAAGATCTGTCGTTGTAAGGTTACGTCTGATGAGCAAGGGGCTGAGACCACTGATGAGCAAGGGGCTGAGACCACTGATGAGCAAGGGGTTGGGACCACTGATGAGCAAGGGGCTGAGACCACTGATGAGCAAGGGGCTGAGACCACTGATGAGCAAGGGGTTGGGACCACTGATGAGCAAGGGGTTGGGACCACTGATGAGCAAGGGGCTGAGACCACTGATGAGCAAGGGGCTGAGACCACTGATGACCAAGGGGTTGGGACCACTGATGAGCAAGGGGCTGAGACCACTGATGAGCAAGGGGTTGAGATGTCTGATGGGAAAGCCGCTGTGACTTGTGATGGTCAAGCCGCCGTTATAGGGAAAGCTCGTCGTCGTCCAAGATTTCTCGCGGCTAATGCAAATGGCACGGTTTTCGCTGTAGATGGCTTGGACTATGAAGTTGATGAGTTCGAAATTCGAGTATCCTCAACTGAACAATCTTCCTCTCAGTCCACGGGCAGAACACCCGTGCAAGCTGAGGCTGTATACTCTGAGTCTTCCCAGTGTCATTCTGAGCCAGTACCTTGGGCACACAGTGCTCCAAAGAAATCCAGACTTACGTCAATTAAGTCGGTCCCTCACTCTGAACGATGTTGTGTTGTCTGTGGAAACGATAAGCCCGAAGGAAGAAAAATGGTTCCCCAATCAGCAAAGCGAGACTTATGGAGGGAAAGCAATTTATACCTGCCCAAGGGAACACGTTCCTGTTTGACGCATATATCGGAAGAAATCTTTTTACCCGAAGCCAGAGATAAGCTACTGGCAAAATCTATTACTGGTTGTAATGTGCCCACCTTGGAACTTGAAGAATGGATAATATGGCTTTCGAAAGAACTTAAAGCGAGTAATTCTGCAACAGTAAACTTTGATTCCCCTGTCACTAGCGATGACGCCTATAAAGAGCTCTTAGGATTTACCAAGGAGGAATTCGACGAAATTTTTAGTTATATCTCTGGTCACTTACTGAATTCCAAGAATCGAACGCCTCGCACGGCATTGGCAATCTATTTGGCAAAGATGCGACTTGGGGTATCTCAGAAAGTATTGGCGAGATTGTTTGGAATTCGAACACAGATGCTTGTTAGTCAGACTTTCCATCGTGTTGCTGACTTGCTTTTTGAATACTTTGTGCCAAAACACCTTGGCATTGGCGCTTTTACACGAGAATCGCTTTTGAAAGATCACAATCCTGAGTACGTAAGAAGATTATGTGAACTTGCCAATGGAAACATAGTGTTTATCTTGGATGGCACGTACTTCTACACTCAGGCTTCGTCGGATTTTGAGCTGCAGCGGGTAACTTTTTCTCCTCACAAGTACCGGAACTTGTATAAATTCATGATGATAGTCACACCGGATGGATATGTAAGTATTTATCTATACTTTATTGTATAGATGGTTATGCTTTGAATAACAAACTATGGTTTTACAGATAGTGGATTGCATTGGGCCGTATCCAGCCAACAAGAACGACGCAGCAATCCTTATAGATCTTCTGAAAGACTCAAATTGTGAGTTTGCAAAGTTTGCTCAACCAGGGGATCATTTCGTTCTTGATAGAGGTTTTCGTGACTCGGCTGCAGATCTAGAAAAGCACAACATCAAATATAGCATGCCTGCTTTCCTTGATACAAAGAAAAAAGAGAAGCAATTGCCTACCATTTCTGCCAACATGTCACGGAAAGTTACACTGATCAGATGGGCTGTCGAAGCTATAAACGGGCAGTTAAAGAATCGTTTTGATTTCTTTGACAATACCATCCCTCTCTTGTATGGAAGCATTTTGCACAAACTTGTCCGGATCTCGTGTGCTTTAATTAACAAGTTCGGGAAGCCGCTGGTTGTTGAGAACGCTTGGCATGAGCAAATTGTTGATCGAGTTGAAGAACGTTTGGAGATGCAGAATTTGATGGAGCAGCGAGTCGATGACTTTAACTTGGCTAACAGGCGTGTAATTTGGTCCCAAGCCACCGCTGAAAACGTTGTGGGGTTTCCAAGGCTTACAGAGGAGGATATCATGAATATCACACTTGGACGCTACCAGATAAGAATGGGGAAGCATTACAATGAACGAAGCTTGTCTTCTAATCCTTCTTATGACGTCCTAATAAATAAGGATGATCCCGGGTGTTTAAGAATCAAGTTGCAGTCCCGGTATCGCCGATCCATACAGCACACGCTCTTTATCGACTTTGATGATAATATCGCTCGAGATCCCGTTTCACGCATCAAAGGATACATGTGCATGTGTCCACAAGGTAAAAGAAATATAGGTTGTTGCAGCCACGTCACAGCAGCTTTACTGTATCTTGGGAAGGATATGCACGAAGAAGTCCCCCAAAAGAAGAAGAGGGTAGGAACATTTGTTTTCTTAGATTCGGCTGAAAGAGCAGTGCGGGAAGAAAATGATGATATGGTTGACCAAGAGGTGGAAGAAGATGCAGATGAGGAAGAAGAAATAGAGGTTAACTTGGGTCGATCGGACATACTTTTTGAATTAACATTGCCATTCTTGGATTAAGTTTTTCTAATTTGTAACCGATGGTTTTTGTTTTAAAATGCTCCAACAATTGCTACATTGATGTTAATAAAGAGGTGTCTTAATTATTTGGAAATTAACTTTGTAATTGCATTAGTTGTAAGTCATCAGAGAACCTAAAACCTGATTTAGAGTAAGTGCATTTGTTGTAAGTCATCAGAGAACCTAAAACCCGATTTAGAGTAAGTGCATTAGTTGTAAGTCATCAGAGAACCTAAAACCCGATTTAGAGTAAGTGCATTAGTTGTAAGTCATCAGAGAACCTAAAACCCGATTTAGAGTAAGTGCATTTGTTGTAAGTCATCAGAGAACCTAAAACCCGATTTAGAGTAAGTGCATTTGTTGTAAGTCATCAGACCCGATTTAGAGTAAGTGCATAACTCGTATAACCCACTCATTAGCATCCATTTTGCCTGCCTATAACTAAGCCACTACTAGTATTGTACTAATAATATGTTTTTGATAATTAACTATTTAATGCATGACAAAACTGCAGCTTATGAATGCACGTATTAATTTGATACACTCACTAACACCGCTTGCTTTTTGCATCTATACTTTTCTAAACTTTTTATATCTAGAAATCTAAGGTTTTTATTTTAAATGTCGCCATGTATGAATGACCCCTTTTTTTAGAATGGACTGTTCTAACTTATCCTTGAATGAAATGGTTAAGCATGTGCTAAAAATACCCAAGAAACCTGACCCAAAGGTTGTATTAAGGAAACAAAAAAAGCGTCAGCGGAAATGGGCAAACAACCCAAATCATCCGGCCTATAAAGCTAAAATGGCAGAAGCTGCCCGTGTTATACAAGAAAAGAATAATGCGCTGATGGAAAAACGTCTGGAAGCATACTTGATGTCAAAACCCATTCCCTGTCCTAGTACATCAACTGTACCAGTAGTGGACTTTACCGCTAAAAATGTGGTTCCAGATGAGGAGATTACGGCTGATAAGGCTTAACATTTCAATTTTTTATTTTTGAGTCGCAAATAAAAGAAACGATTGCAATAATTACCGCTTTTCAACATGCTACTTCATTACATCGTTTTGTTATGCAATGTTCGCCATTATATGCTTATAGTCACCATGTTACGAGCGTTAAGGGTAAACTGGGCCATACAGTAACATTAGAATATCACCATTTACCAGTATATAATTTTTAATTAACTTGGGCCAATCTCATTCATTAGTTACGTTACCGTTCTTTATGTTCTTGTAGGCAAATGGCCAATTTTATTAATGAAGGTTTAAGATTGAACGAAAATTAAGAAGAGTTATGTTTTTTTAGCCTGCACTGTTCCTTCTGGTGTCGATTGCGGTATGGGCTGCTTCGGTGATTTCGTATTTCTGGAACCGCGAGCCAGAGTATTTGGTGTATGTTCTATTTTGGGGATTGATGACGTTTGGAACAGGCGGTTACATGGTGTACTTTGGAACAGAGTTCGTGGACAATCCAGTGCTGACGGAAAATCCAAAAACAATGTGACTAAGTTTGGTATAGTAAAAGCATAATATAATTCCACATTTTGAATTTAAAATTGTCATTGGTCAAATAAAAACTGTAGTATTATGTACTTATACTTGTTACAGCATTCTGTCATTGTATGTTGAGTTGAGAAAGTCCTTTTCTCGAAGTTAAGTTCTTCTTTATTTATTTATTTTTTCGTTTTATTGTTGTTTTGTGCTTAAATGACTAGTATGATGCATATATATTATTATTATGATCAATAAAGACTAAATTTTGAGTTTGTAGTGAAAACACAGTAAATCTGTGGCATTGGGCGCACCAGGCATTGATTACAGATCAGCTAAATTTATTAGTTTGCTGGTTCATGTGGTTAATGTGAGTTCCATGATGACATCAATTTTTGTTACGAAAACTATTCAACTGAGGACTATTATGTACTGCTCAAACTATATGGCCAATATACATAACTAGTGGGAAGTCGCAATTTTGTGACCTTGACGCTTAGAGTAATCTTTTTCGTGATTCTGCAACGGTGCGGTAGTCCAAAGTCCATTGCCTATTCATCAAATAAATTTTTATGCTGATTGCTGATATTATGAAGTTTAATGGACATTTGCCAACCAACCACCATGAATCAGATCCGTGCATATATTTATCGTAGTTTAGAGTATATACATTTATTTTTTCAAAAGATTTCAACCCATGTGACACATTGATTGAATTTATAAACACAATTTCTAAACGAACATTTGATTTATTATTTATCTTTACAAGAATTACTACTACATCAACCTTTGAAGTGGCAACATTTCGATAGAGGACTCACTAAAGCCTTCTAAATATTTTGAAGACTAGAGTTTCCTTGTTACTAACTCAACCGTCTGATAATATTTCGACAAATACGCTAGTAGGTGACGATAAAGCGTTGGAGTCCGATTGAAGTTGTCATGGCATTAATTTAATGTAATGATTCGCCGTGACCGTGACCATGATCATCTTCCATAAACTTTCCTACAATGGTGGTTACCACCGCTAAACCAAAACCAACTAGCATTCCACGTCCCATTGTGTTTCTGAAAATCTGTCTGTGCGACTGCCGGCCTGGTCCTCCATACTTCCAAACCTCATTTCTGTAAATTAAAAAAACATAATAGAAGATAATCAACGATTGATTACTGGCAGACCAAACTATACAGAACATATTCCATAACTATAGCACATTGAATGTACACAAAATGTCAAGATAGCCTAAATAGTCCATGATTTTATGCAATATTTAGATTATTTGTTTAAAAAACAGTTGCCAAGTACCTGAGCCAAGGATCCTTTAGGCCTTTAGCAGCAAGTGCTCTTTTGACTACCATGAGCTCCGGAACATTTTCTACTTTGTATATTCTGTAGTCCGGAAGCTTAGGGGTAGCATGATGCCCTCCACCACCCATCTTGACACTTTAATAGTTTAATAGTTTTGAAAATCTTTGATAACCCAGAGTTTCGGAGGGGTCAACAGCTGAGCTAAGCTGAAGTGAAAACACAGACCGGACAAACCTCTGCTCACAAGTCAGACGGTGTACTCGATGATCGGTAAAGCTAACGTGCAGTACAAACAAGTAATGTAGCGTAGCGTAGCGCGTAGTAGCCACAGAGCCACTTGAACAGTGAACAAAGGAACGGTCTACGCTCGCTGTTTTGGCGTTTACTTTGACGCTCAAATTACTGGACGTCATGCTTTCATTTTGTCAATTTTCAAAAAAGCGATATTCTATTAGAATAATTCTAAAGACCCTTTAAAGCTTTCTCTCAGTTGTGAAGAATATTATAATTTATAATGATTACTATTCAATTCATTTTTATGAACTCTGGATTAATTGTCAAGCAATATGGGTCTTTAAAAATACCAAAATCGTAAAATCTCAAATTCTAAAACTTTATAAAATAGCTAAAGATGCTTATAAATATTTGGATTATGGATCTGATATGAGTTTGCTTCAGATATAAGTCATCGTCGATGTTTGTTCACCATGACCAAATTCGTATTCGTTGGTAAGATCGTTTTATAGCTTATCTGATTATGATATAGGTTTGTATATCCAAAAGGGTCCATAGTCCAAACAAGATTTGATGGAATATATAAATTGTCCATATTTTGTCCATAGATTTAACATAGTTTTTGTATCATTGTCAATCATACTAGTTCATACGGAAACTTTGAACTTTAAGCTTTTAACATTACGTTTTGATCCTCCATGATATAGAAATGCCAGTAGTAAGTAGTACTGTCATTACTGTTACTGATGGTTGTGTTGTGGATATTGTACGTACTTGAATACTTTCTATTTGCATTCTGTATGATGAATAATATAGGTTTAAACATTCCATATAAATCTATCTAAAACTTGTTTCGTTTCCATAGGGTTTGTGATTCATAGCATAACATAGAATGGATAAAATATTATTGTACAGTTAATTGTGGGTCTCTATGGCACGCACAACCACTTGACTGTTTACATGCATTTCTTCATAAACAGTGAAAGAACGAAGTTTGCCTTTTTTATGGCCTGAAAACATATAATAATATGGTGGCTCTATCACAATTCCATAGAAAATACGTATTTTACATTTTATGGTGTAATTTTTATTTCTGCTAGCCCATCCGGTTCGGCACTGATATTTAGCGCAATCGAGTTTGGTGAGTTGAGAGTTGGTTGGCAGTATACTAGCAATACTTGTCCAAAGGTTATGATCCAGTTTTCCATAATTTGCACTTTTTACTTTAGAATTTATGCGAGACATTAAATGACATACATCATGAATTGTAAGTGAAGGGTGAAAGCCCATAAGCCAACATTTCCTTTCCACCGTATTCAGTATGCTTTCTCTATCTAAACTAAAGCCCGCAATAACTAGAGAAAAAACCGCACACCTCATCGCATCCCCTTCGGATCGGACGCTGACGGAAGCAGACATTGCAGTGTTAGTATTTGCTGCTTTGCTGATGCTGGTTCTAGCGCTAAAAGTTTCGTTCCAAAAAAACTATTCCATTTCCATTCACTACTACCAATTTTATGTAAAGGTACCTATATAACTTCTACGCAACGATTTCTTGTTTCTTAACGAATACTTACATCATAATAACCGTAATGTAAAATTATAAACTTCATATATAAATTGCAAGTATAAACAGATTAGTAGTATAACGGTATAAAACTACAGATGAAAAAGCATGTCGAAATAGATGTGCGTCTATACTATGCATGTGGACAATACGTGCACCAGGACTTTCACTTGTACATACCTATTTACCATACTTGAATTGTTCCACAAGAGGACCATATTTTACTGAAACCAAAATTAATCATTCATGAATGTAGTGGTAATTGAACGATTCGTCTTTTCCTTGTTTACATTGTGCAATACGGGCTGCATGAAAATTTGCGGATTTAGGTTTACTTTATTAAAGCATGATTAGAAGAACCATTGAACGTATTTAATCATATCATAGTTGAAATGTCGGGTCGAGTTGGTATATTACTCCAGTAGTAACAATGAATGACAACATTTATCGCAAGCATCAGTTAAGTTTGAATGTAGTCGCAATCAAATCGCAATGATATTTAGACATGCCTTACATTTTATCAACCATACTGGAAGCTACCCAGATGCAGAATTAGTAGACTCGGAACATACCCGAGATTCCATCCAACTTCAAACTTGCTTTTTTACATTTTGCATTCCATGGTCGGTCCGGTGGTGCCGTTTGCAATCATCATCAACGTTACCAGTAGTAGTATGTATTACCATGTCAGTGCCACCACCAGACTGAAGGCATAATATGCAAGAGCTTATGTTTATTCCTCTGCCTGCTAAACTGAAATTGTTTCTAAAAAGTGGAAACAGAGAACAACGGAAAAGTAGCATGCCAGTAGCCCTCTCTTCTTTTGCATGTAGCCAAGCTAACCTCCAACAATCTCTGAAACTCTCCTGCAAAGTAGGAGGGAGGTAGCGCTTTTCTCTACCAGTACATTGCAGATTAGACCGTTTCTCAGACACCAGCAGTAAGAAAAAAGTCAGCAGCAGCACCATAACTATAAAGACCAACACATCTCAAACTCACTCTCAATCTCAACTTTAGTGTTTCGTACAAGAGGGAAAGAGACAGAGAATAGACCAGCAAAGCAAAACCACACCGATAAAAGTTGTATTGTAACACAAAAGTACTACTTTTATTTCCCATCCCAGCAAAAATTACAGCCCGCTACAAAGCAGAAGTAATACAAGACTCCGCCCTCATTCGGCCATGTAATGCTTCCAACTTTTTTACTTTACTGCTGCACTTTTCGAACAAACTTTTGATCCTCAGAGCTCCTCTCTCTCTAAGTTTCATACTTTTCTTCTCGTCGTATTATGCCATGCCTTATATTTTTGCCAATAAGTTTAGCATGACCATCATCATGATCATCAACAACAATACAGACACACAAAGCAAGTAGCAAGTGGTGTATGAGTAGGTAGATTTTTTTAGAGTCGAAGGCTAGAGGTAGAAATGTACAATTTCAACTTGTACTCTGCTAAAAAGTGCGTTTAGCTTGATGATATACCTACCCACACACTGCAACTCTCTGGC
The DNA here is from genome assembly GCA_029691765.1 of Entomobrya proxima. NCBI lineage: Eukaryota > Metazoa > Arthropoda > Collembola > Entomobryomorpha > Entomobryidae > Entomobrya > Entomobrya proxima. Next base: position 9,054,282 of record CM056170.1, on the reverse strand, counting down.
TCTGCAACTGCTGAAGTAGTAGTAAAAAACCTATGTCACCGTCACCTAATATGCGCCTACATACTACCTCCTATTGAAAAATGTACTTGAGCACCAGCAGTAATAACTCTCGCGAGGTTGTTGAGAATTGAGAAAGATCGTCATAATAATAAAAAGGCGAGTTATCATCCTAATATAATGGTAGTGTAAAAAAAGGTAATAATCACCATCATCTCCTCTCATCTCTCATGAATGAGCAATGAGCATGAGTTTGAGCTGAAGTTTAACTTGAGTCTCTCGTTGTCGCCTCTCTACTACCACTGCTACTTACTGCTTCGTCAGTATTTTTCAATGTTGAAGAAATATAGTAAAAAATCTCAACTTGTACTACAATTTCGTGCAATGGTGTATTACTAACTTACGTGCATTTAGCATTTGCTTAAGCACCATCTTTCAAAACTTATTAAAATAGCAGCAGCAGAGCAGCATCAGTAGTAGTATCTCCTCTTGTTGTTGTGACTATTCAACGAACACACGGCTAATAAAATCCGCCACCAGAATAGAGAACGAAAAGGGAAAATAATAAAAAAATTGTAAGTGCATTAGTATTACCTTTTTATTACCTCCACTACTACTTCTACTGCTGCTATTACATTACATTTTGCCGATTTATAATATACGTACACACAACTCTTTTTGCAAATATTAGTGTTTCTAATTTAAAAAGGCTTCGTTTATCAGTCACTCACATCTCTCTTGAAACTCTGTAAAAAGCTGTGAATTTGCGGTTGAACAAGTGTAAGCGCAAAAAGCAAAGGTGTTTTTAGTGATCTCTCTCTATCTCTCTGAGAACGGTTTCATTCATTCATTTTTCTTAATTTTAAAACAACTGATGAGAATAGATATATATGGCTTTCACGTATATTTTTCCTGTGAATACTTCAGAACTGCTACTACAATAATATCGTAATTTGATTTGCATAAAATAGACACGGGAAAAGAGATCTTTTGAAAGAGTGGCTGAAAGGATATTAGGAGGAATACACGGGAAGACAGAGAGACGAAACGAATTTTGATTTTGTGGGAAAGAAAAGTGCCAGAAAAAAAAATTGTCCATTTTTCTGTCTCGCTGTGTGTGCTACTACCTCGCTTGTGTCTTGGCCAAGAGAGATTATTACTGCCAATTTGTGAGAGCTGAGAGCCACTCTTGGCATATCTGTGCCGCATAGCTGGAGCTGGCTGGCTGATTAATTTGGAGAGATTTTTTGTGACCCGGCGAGAAATTAAAAGTAAGTCAATTAAAGCGTTTTTGTGTTTTAAAATGTTCAGAGGTGGTGGATGAGGGTGAAAGTGCTTATAACCGATTGCTTAGGTATCGTCAGTTCAACAGCTGATGACAAATAGGGGCTGATTTTTATAAAAAAGTTGGACTTTTTGTGATGTTGCGTTGTGTTCTTTTATTCGTTTAGGTGAATTAGTTTTAGTAACTGCGATTCCCGCTGCATTTCTCATTGCACAGGGGTGTCATAAAATCTTAAAAGTTTAATTAGCAGGGAGAACAATAACTTGATTGAAGACAATAGGTTCCACGTCACCTGCGTTGCTTTATATAGCTGCGCAGTTAGTGACAAGAATATTGGTGTTTAGGAAAGAATAATAGGCTTAAATATTTGATAAAATATTAATTAAAAATTATTTGTTGTTTTTTTCAGTAATTGCAATTAATTATCTGGAGGCGATCTGGAGTAGTTTAGTAGGAAAGTCAGTTTAGGATATTATTGCACCAGAACATTTGACGACAAAATGCCGGAACAAGTTCTGAAGATTGAGCCAGAGCATGAGCTCAAATTCAAAGGTATGAACTATTAACGAAACGACAAATCATTTAATTTTGTTGTGTGTGCTTATTTAATATATATGGTCATAATTTGTTTTATTTTTATTTTTAGGGCCGTTTACGGTGCCGACAACATCTTTATTGAAGCTAGCAAATCCATCTGATAAGCGCGTATGTTTCAAAATTAAAACAACAGCTCCTAAAAGGTATTGCGTTCGGCCGAATGCAGGAATTTTGGAACCAGGCAACTCCATTTCAATAGCAGGTACGTTTTCCTGTCCATTTGATTAAACTGTATAATGTGCTTCTATAATTTAGAAAATCGCGTTACTTATCCTTTTAATTAATGTTTATGAATTTATTTGATTACAGTCGTGTTCCAACCTTGTGAATTAGAACCGTCGGCTAACAAGCACAAATTTATGGTTCAGTCACTTTATGCACCAGAAGGAGACGTCAATATGGACGCGTTGGTAAGGAATAATTACCAGAATTGAAAATTGATGATAACAGTGTATAACAAAATCAGATATAAAGATAATATAATGTGAAATTAAACAATTGATTTTTAAATGTATAGTGGAAGGACGTGGATGCGACAAAGTTAATGGACACCAAGCTACGTTGTGCATTTGAAATGCCTATGGATGCGACAAGTCAGAACGATTTAAATGTGGTACAGGAAGAAAAGATTCGATCTAAGCAGGAAGATTCGGGTGTTTCTAAGTCACATAAAGTAAGAATTTTTTGTATTGTATTTTGGTTGCATTAGGATTAGATATCCTTTAACTCAGGTTAGGGTAGGTTGCCGGTTGATTGTCAGAACTCAAATTCGATAAAGTTGCATACGTTTCTACTACACTGCTGAATTTTTTGGGATACTGCTACTAAATGCTCCTATTTAAATGCGTGTCATTCATTGTGTGTTAATGGTAAATTTACTTACCGATGCTGTGAAGAAAAACAAGGGTTTGTTTGGTTTGAATGTAATAGCATTTTAGTAGTTCTAAAATTGATTTATTTACCCATGCTTCCGAATTTTTAACCTTAAATGTTTAGGCATATTTTATGCTATGCTTGTTCATGTTTGTTTCCCCCCGTTTCGTAGAAGAAGGATATCCTCTAATTACTACTATTACTAGCGATTATACTTACACAGTAACTTTATGCTTTCTATTTCAATGTCGTTTTCGTTAGTGATATAAAACAATGAAAGAAATCTTCATAATCCACTGAAGTTTACAAGAACCTAACTTATTTGTTTGCTCAGAGCTTTACTCTTTACAAATTGTGTGGGGGTTTTCAAAATTTATTTGTCAACTGAGTTGGGGTTTTATTTTACTTTATTTTTTGTTGTTTTTATTGTTTTGTTTCACGTGTATATTTTGTTTTCTTTTAAAAGGGAGATGGTGGATTGGACCCTAATTCAACTGCTTTTTATTATGCTGTCTCATCTCCTCAAGCTTCTGTACGTTCCCTCCAAATTCCTACATAATACTTTACACAGTAACTTGGTTTTGACGTGCATACGTTTGCAAAAGCATTCCCGTACTGACTCACTGGTTTAAAAATCAACATCATTTGAGAGTGTAGATTTGTTGGTTTGTGAAAAGCAGGCAGCGTTGCATAAAATAATTCCCGTGAATTAGGTTGTTCTTTGTTGTCAGGATTGATAAAAATGTTTCTTATTTTGTTATTAGTATGGAACCGATGATAACCGAGGAACAGGTGACGCGACAATGAAGTTGCAGCAGGAAACGCTTCAACTTAAGCACGAAAACACGCAGTTAAGGGTGAGTAACATCATTGTTTACTTTTGTGTTTTTCGTAACCGTTATGAAGTAAAAAGTGCATGCGTTACTGTCGTCGCAAACGTCTAATAAATACTTACCCATGTGTTTTTATTATTCTTTCGTAGGAGGAATTGGATAGAATGCGTAAACAACTTAAACAGAGAGAGGCCGGTGGAAGTATGATGCAAATGGGTACGAGTGCGAGTCCTCCAGCAGTGCCGATGCTGTACATTGTCCTGGCCCTGGTTGCGGCACTTTTCGGTCTCATATTGGGGAAATTCGTTGTTTAACTGAACTTTTAACGTCTCACATTCGAAGGAATTTGATAACAACATCAGCAACAAAACACTGACTTCACCTACTGCAAGCGTGTAAACGAGGATGTGGACATCAAATCTTAAATTATATGTTATTATTAAAAATGATGAAAACACCCTGTATAGAATTCCTCATTGAGTTTATAAGCACTTGTCTCGCATTAAGATAGAACGCTAGTTCGTTCCTTTAAGTATGTGTACATTATTCTTATTATTAAAGTTTACACTATGAATTGCTATTATTTTTCCGGTCATGATGATGAAATATATTATATATTCTTGATGAGTATCACTTGCGAGGAAAATATTATACGATAATTACTACTGATAATAATAATTGTTTTCGTTGACATGTCTTTTGAGTACGCAGGCAAGCAGTTTGTATTTTATTTTATTTCGGTTTTGTTTGTGAGAAAATGGAAATTACAAACATAAATGAATTCCCTGAATCAGTAATAATGATAATGAATATAATGGAGAGTTATTTGAAAACCTCATCGTCGTGAGAATATTGTTCGTTAATAAGGTGCGCATCAAAATACTTATTTAATTTTGTTTGTAATGTTTTACTATATGAATCGATGTCATTATTACTACTCCAAACACACACTCTATCTCTGCATTGTAAAACTGCATCATTCAAAATAATTCTATGTAATAATACTGTGTGCTCGTTTTGTTTTAAGGAGAAGCAAAACAGTAATTTGAATAAATATTGCGACATTTAGTGTACTCCACTTTCCTGTTGTTAGTTCTGTTGTAGCATCATAATATGCATTATTCATGTTGATCCATGTGCGTTTGTAGAGATCAAGACATTGTGAAATTTTGGATACATCGTTGTCGACAGTCATTGAAAAATTCTTTCATTAAGCATTGATAAGACCTTGCGATCACATGAAAGCTTAATATGGTACGTTTTATTGGATACTAAACGTGTTACCAACTCCCTAAGAATGCGTAATCAGAAGGTCAATTCGCTTATCGCTTTCCTAAAAGTGAATTTCAAGCATTGGCTTTAGTTAGGATACGATAAACCATGAAACACACCAATTGAAACATCATAGTTGCAGAACGGAAGAAACGAATACGTAAAACCAGAACAGAACGGTAAAAATGCTTAATTAGAAAATCTTTACTGCAATCATCAACTTCACATGTTCAGATACAAGAATGTATGTTACTTGACTTGGGTACATACAATGTAAGGTTAATATAACATTGAAAGCCGGCTTAACAATTCTGTAAACATATTCGATCTAAAATTAATTAAGTGTTAAGCATCTGCTGCGAATTTCAGTGACCGGGTGGTAGAAGTAATCCCATTATATATTAAAGTGTTATCTAGTGGAACATATTGACTAGTTACGATTTTGATAGCTTCCTGAGCAGCACATCCACCTATATACAATAGCACAATTAAAAAGGCGTTAATAACCAGGTTTATGTATTAAAGATAACGTAATATTGTACGAAAGCTGTTTGCCCATACCTATAAACGCAGCAATTGATGGAAGTTCTGCACCACCATATCGACATATTTCATGAATACAATCTTCGGAAGGTATCACTGATGTGTTCCACTCATTCAACAGCTTTGTGACTGTGGCCTGGTTACAAAATAAAACTTAATTGTAAAATCTAACAAGCACAACAACATTGACCATTTTGTTAATGGGTAATTCCCATGGTAATTTCTTTCATAGTTTCTTTAGATTAACCTTAAACCGTGCAGTATCAGATTCTGCATCGCTGACTCCGGGATATGAATTATAGTCATTTTGGAAACGCAGGTAACCGCGAAGAATAATATAGAACATTAGCTCCAGGTCACTTTCTTCTGTGTTTTGTGCTATAAAAAAATATCAAAGAAAAATACTCATTGTTAAGAAAATTTCATAGTATGTATAAAAGAATGATACACTACTAGTTTGAAATTCAAACTTTGAATCAATACTTTAATTTATAGTGTTTATACCTAGTTCAGTTAGGACCGAATGAGGAGTTAACTCTAGTTCTTTAAACACTGGATACCCACGTATCAATCTTAGATTGTAACTTTCTTTACAAAATAGACGCACTTCTTCAGCAGTAATATTTAAGCCTGACTGCCTTATTTGACAAACTTTATCAAAAATTTCATTCGAATCCTTTGAAGCTTTCTCTCGGTATCTAAAAAGAGATAAGTACAAGTGTAATTAATCATATCAAAATCTTAATATTTCCAACGATCACTAATTTGGAAATTCCTTACACATTCTGCAACGAAATGTACTTTTCTGAATCTGCTGTCATATCTGGCAAAACTCCTTTCACAGGTAATTGACCGTTCCTTTCATTCATAAACTCTTTTAAAGCAGCACACAACACCCAGAACTTGTTCTACGAGAAATAAATCACTTTGTTTAAAAACAAATTACATACATAGATTCAAACATAAAGATCATAGAGAAAAAGTTTCTTTACACCTGAAAGGAACTTAATTTTACCTCAAGTTTTGAAACTTTAGGGTCCTCCAAAATAGCTTTTACTTCATCGGGAGTAGTGGTTCGCATCACAGCAGTATTGACAGCTTTAACACCTTCCTCATAAACATCGTCGTTCTCATTTAGATCAAATCTCTCCAGATCTACAAAGTTTAATTATTTAGAAATTTTATTAGACTTTGATAATTTGGTACTAAATTTGACATTAAATTCATAAAGACAAAATTACATACATTGCTTAAGATACTTCTTAAATTCATTCTTCTGTCGACTAGTTGACGGAAATAGATTGTGAGAAACGTCATTATCTGACGAACCATTTTGGGACTCTTGTAAATATGAATTTAACGCTTTGTATAGCATAACTAGCCACGGAGTTTTCAGAACTTCATCACGTCCTTGTCCATCCAACTGTATAGCATCCATATAAGCAATCAATTCCGGAAATGGAATATCGAGACGGAGATCATGCCTCTGATTGTCCGGATGTGACTCTATAATTGCATGCTCATTTAGCTGAACCCTTAACCAACCTATAAAGCCAACCGTCTGCACACTAATCAGTGGAATTTGCTTTTCCCAAAGAGTTTTGGACAGGACAGAGAGAACACTGCGATCATAACAAAATTTCATTACATCCGGTTCTTTATGAGTAAAGTCAGTCATAGTCATAATTCTTCAAATAGTAACTATCTCACCGCTCACTTAGTTGGCACCCAATTACAATAGTAAACTGATTGAAAAAATTCGCATCTGTATTTAACAAACTGTCAGGATGAACTGCAATAGGTTCCCCCGTAACATCAGGGTTAAGCTCTAATAGCAACCGTAGCGTACATTCTGCCCGGGATTTCCCAAGTGATTCATTATCCAAGAAAAAACTGCAAACCAACAGACCACATCATTTTTTAATTAGCCAGGTGAATTGTTTCAGCAATGCAAATTGGAATCAAAATTACTTGTTTCCAAGGTCTTCTTGAGATACTCGATTTCCATCCACAATCACAAAATGACCACATCCAGGTAACACCAAAGATTTAAGAATCTCCGTGCCAGTAGCATTCGCGTTGATCAGACAAACCCTGCTTTTCTCCAATTTATTCTGGCCATGATCACCCCAAAGCCTGAGAGAATTAAAAGATCCACGTGCGATTAATAGACATTTTCAAGTACATACAAATTTCTTTCTCCCGTTGCTAAATAAACTGCTGTAAACCTGTAAATGGTCACATAAAAGGCTTATCCCCACATACCTAAGTTGCCGATCATACTTCTTGGTCTTTTCAGACACTTCCGGAGATTTCGGACTTGGACTGGCGGATGTCATTTTATTTGTACTCCAAATCCAGCAGTATTAAGCTTTTCCGGGTACTATACAATTTCTGATAGATTTTAGTTGATACCTTGAATAAATATGTCCAACGTTTAAACAATCAACCGTAAAAATAAACCAAAACCGTGGTTTGTAAATCGAAACATTCGCCGGGTAGAACCTTTCACCGACACACAAGACGAAGGAACTAAACAGATAAACGCATAAAACTAAAAAGACTTTTTGACCATTTCTCTTAAAGTAGGCTTGCTGATTTTAGCAGAATTTCTCATCTTTCCCCGATGCCTTATTTCATGTACATTCCTGGTAGTTGTGCATTGTTCACAGTTCACATAATATCCCAACAACAATCAAAATGAAAATGAACGAATGCTCCAAGTTTACCAGATAAGCGATTAGTCAAAAGTTGCTTTTATGCCAATATTACACATATAACAATGCAAAGTTATCATAGGTAATTGTGTGAGATGAAATGACTCACTTCTGATGCAAGTATACTAGGTATGCATGTAGTAGTTATTTTTGTGGTCACGAAGTCGATGCCCAAATGCCCACCACGATAACGCTGTAAAATGTTGAAACAACAGAAGAAATACAAAAGTATCGAAAACTTTGATAGAAGTATCGAACGAGTGATACAAGAACAGTGAACACCATGTACTCCATAGTTCAGTTTCAGGGAACCCGATTTATTACACTACGCAATATAATTATATTATTTACATTCTACAGTTAAGTATAAGCCAAGAAAGAACATTAACTACATTGAATTCTGTATCAGGAAGTAAAAATAGAGTAAAAAGTGTACTACATATTATGTATGTATGAATGTATGTAAGTTTCGGATTAACTAACAATGAATCAGAAAATTAAAAGTGTATATAAGTGTATAAGGAATACATGCGGATGATGTAGTGTCAATATGGAAGATGATTAAACCAGTTTAATGACGTTAATCGTAGTAATTTGCGAGAATTTCAGCTCAAGCTGGGCAATCCGGTACTCCAGTACCTCAACTTGAGTTCTTAACTCAGAGATGGTATCATCTTTCGCTTTCATCGCGTCTGCTACTTTCTGCCTCTGTAGACGACATTTTTTCGACTTTATGATGCTCTTCCTCTGAATTGCGGTTAATTCAGGGTTTTCAGGGTCCATTTCCCATTTGTATTTTTTAGGACTCTTTGAATTGTTCCCCTTCTTCCCACCTGCACCTGTAGGCTTCTCGTCACTAGGTAACACGGTCAAACTCCCTTGGCTTAGCCAAGTATCAGCTTGACCCAAAGTTGGGGCATCCGAAATTAAAGAAACCTTTAGGAGCCCTTCGTTTTGTTGTTGGGTAGGCGGTACAGAATTTTCCTCCAGAATGGAAATTTGTTCCATCGTTTCTGGATCCAGAATGAAATTTAGTTGATCCATCTCCAAACTCTAAAATTAAAATTAGTGCACACATTAATTATTAAATCAGCTACCTTTATTAATCCGATCAAGCTGTGAATATTGCGACTATTACAAAATACTCGTGGGAATATTTACCACATACCAGAATATTAAATTAAATTCCACGAAAAATAGTTGGTTGAATTTTGTAATTCCTAATAATTAATTATTCCAGCTAAATAGCTACACACCAGCCAAACTAGTTACTCAATAGTCGAATTGCAAATGGCGTCCCATTTCCAATGCCAGCTTTTAGATACCAGATGGATAGGAATAGAATGTTTAGATAGGGATAGGAATGCATGACCACGGTTAGTATGGAAGGAACTAACCTAACCACTGTGTAGGCTGCATAGCTACATCCATCTCCTTGTCTTGACTGCTTCGAAATCCGTCATGGCTACGCATCCTCACGCTTCATCACATATAGTCTTGATATATAAAAAACTACTGTTCAGTGCATTTCGTCATACATATGAATGAGTATTGTGACAGACTGGTGCAAGTAGTTACTTTTGGTCTTCTTCACTTCTTCGTATACATTGTATGCGTATATACGGTGGAAGAATAAAAACTTACCGTTCTCACATTGCCCCTATAATTGAAACGGGAGCCATAAAATCTTTACGGAAGATGTTGCTAAGTAATACAAATGTGCACCTAAGTAGTATCTTACTTCACAAACATGCCTAATGTATGTTCCCATCCGTTAGGTTATTGTTAGTATGAGGAAAGACAAAGCTACGAGACCGCCTAAGAAATTGTAGTCGTAGTCATGATTGATAGAGACAGACAGCATGTTGACCATGCATATTACACCACTATTCATCTATGTGCATTCCTCACCCAACCTGTAACATTATTGTGTGTGATTGGGACAGGGGGCAAATCAAGCTTTACGCTAGAGCTACGACACAGTTACACGTAATCCCCCTAAAAATTGTCCACCTTATCGATAACCACCCACACGATGTAGTTGTGCTTTACGTGATTAAGGGAGTTGCAGATTTTCCATGCCTATGTACGTATAATGTATAATGCAAATGCAAAAGGCTTTTATTGTGTCTGTATCTTGCACGGACGGACAGACACTAGGATTAGGATGATGAAACCAAGCTGTTATGAATTCCAATACTTACCTGCATTATGGCACTCTTCATGGAAACTATGCATATATTCATCAAGCACATCTCATGTCAACTTCCTTTGAGAATAACGAAGGTGATATATTATAGATTGTAGAGAAAGTGTTGTTATCATGAGTAGTCAGAGAAAATTTCCCCTTTCTACATTTCGAATTAGCAGTTTTGCTCAACAATCAATAAAAAGGTTCATGAGTACATATTTTTGTTTCATTTCTTATTTCTGTTTTTATTTAGTTTTTCTGTTTTGTTTCACCATGCTTCGAATTATTAACAGTAATTTATGCAATGCGTTTTAGTTATGTACTTTCTATAAGCTCTGTAGCACTTTACACATATCAATCAGCTTCTTTTACGCAAAAATTTATATTTATAATACAATACATAGACCTTCTCATAAGAATAAACAATATTGTACGAGTGTCGCACAGTTTCTTGTTTCCTTTTACATTGTTGATTGTACATAATTTTTAACATTGTACAAATGTAATCGTTGCTATTTTCTCGTTCCATAATGGTTGATTAGATTGTCTCGTCTTATTTATTTAGTTTCTTAGCTTAAGTACACCTTACAGGTATTTGTGTTACAAATTAAAGCTCTCTAATGACATTGTTGAAAGCTAAAAGTCTACTGCTAATAGAATATTTAGACCGCTTTTATGAGTAAGAATAGCAAAATAAAGCGTTGTTTTCACTTTTTACCCTTACGACTAAATAGTTGGAATATTCTAACACATAATGTTATGTCAATTGCGTTTATGCATACATAAAAGCGCAAGAGGGTAGCATAAAAGGTTGGCATAAAAGCACTATTACTGCCACAGACGCAACTAATTAAATTTGCACTTCTAAATGCATAGAAGCAATTGCTTGCATGTTCCTTATGATACGATTATATTATATATAATTTCCTTGACACTTTCACTTTACAGCTAGCCTAGTATTTTACCTTGGCCGTAACTTACGCATAATACACGTTCATGCAGTTTGATATCTTTTATAGAAACTCCGGAGTTGCAGTTAGTTTATTATAATAGTGATGAAAGGTTGAGAAGATTTTTGGGTGCTAAGGTATATTAGTATATTAGTCTATAATTTTTCCGTAGCACGTATTGATGTTAAAATAGTTTTTTTTCATGCAGCAACATGAAAAAAGTTTCAAAATTTCAAGCTGATTGTTGAGTGTCGATGTTTCGTTTTGAAAGAAAAATCAAGTAGTATCTTATAATTTAATCGGTTTAACTTAAGTTACAAGTTATGGTCATCTGGTAATTTAAATCCTAAAATGTAAATATGCAGTTTAACAATTACCTATTATAATAACACATTCGCACCCTAAAATAGTAACAAAATTTTGTTGTTGAAATTTTTAGAAATCAGGAATCCCATTTTGGAAACAACGGTAATGTGGCCGGCCTGCTGAGTCGAAAAAAATTTAGTGGTTGTATAGTAGTAATTATAGCAAATATTTCAGCATAATATCATAATAAGTTATTTTCTGTATCTAATCCACTTTTATAATCAATTTACACAAGCACTGTATAGCAGTAAAATACTTTTTTCGTTTCCATCAAAAAGAGTTCTAAAAAGCACCGCAATTTCAAGTGTTTATATCATTTGAATAGGTAATTTATGATAACGTAGTTGTACTTATGTATATTGTATGCATAATTTTATTCAGCTTCAGCAGTTAGATATACAGTATATTTCAAATTATCCTTACATGTGATGGGAAAGGGTTTAAAATACTATTTGTTAGATGGGATTTTATGCTAACAATACATTATAATATTACCATATTAATATGATTATGATTATAGCTGTGCATTTAATACCTGAACTCTGAAGTATTTTTTAAAGCAAACTCGGCCATGTCACAAATAAAATTACTGTTTATAACTATAAAAGTACTTCTTTGCTAGTCCGAAACAAATGATCAAATGCCATCAAAATTCCTAATAGTAGACAAAAATGTATAATACCAAAAAGCGAAGAATGAAAATGCATGTTCTATAATTAATGGCAGGGAGTACAGTACATTTTCGATCACTACTGGTAACCAAGTCACTACTGGTTCCTTGAATTAAGTCCTTTTAATGAGGGATAATTAATTTACATCGTGGCGCGGTGAGAATTGAGAACATTCCCAAAAATGTCATATGAAACAGGGATGCACAAGCTAGATTATTAAATTTGTTTGGTTCATATCATAACGCATTTATATGCCACATAATCTCACCATCATGTACTGCGATTTTTATGCTTAGTGTTTATTGTAACCTTACTAGATGCGATGTATTAATAGTAGCACAGCTTTAGCTTTTCTAACAAGCAACCAAACCCTACTCCATCAAACTTCGCTTAACAAATTGGATCAAATAACAGGGTTTTCAATTAAAACACCAAACTTCTCAAGCTGGAGCTGGGTTTTATATTTGGCATTTTGAGCTTGCATTGCATAAGACTTTCAACATACTTGTGTGATTTTTGGGGTAAAATGAACAAGTCAGGTCACTGGTTGTCGTTATGCACGGTATCAATAAGTGGCATTCATATATATGTAATAATGTATCTAAAATATTTGTCTATTGATGCAAGAGTACAAGGCTAAGGATTGTAAAGAAAGTAAAAATACTTTTGAACGTGAAAGTTGAAAGTTCATTATTTTTAATGGTTCAGATATATGCTCATAACGCAAAGAATCCGAGTTTGACTTTTACAGCGAGGTATTACCTCTGAAGTCGATGATGCTCACATTCAGCATCAGCGCTTCACTTTTGTTGTTGATCGAATGTAAGGAAACTTCCGACACCATCGTCATCGCAGAAAAATAGCAATACACGATGGATAATAAAGAATGTCGTGTTGAGTGTAAAGTTTGCTTTTGTCATTCAACAAGAGATAAAAAAGTGTTGGAAAAGTTCGGTTTTTATATATTTTTATCATTGTTATTATTGATAAAAGCCAAAGTTATGGAAATGCGTATTAGAAAACTCCCTGTTAGCAGAATGGTAAAAACATAACACATAACATTAAAAATGAAAAGTCGCAATTTTTGCAATACCCTATTCTTCTTGTACTTTCCATTTAAAAAATAATCCGCCTTTCACATGTCAAAACTTAAATTGTGTTTCACCCGAGTCATATACTTTCATTTATTCACCCCATTCTTCTACTGACGTCATTACGTCAAAATTCATAGTAGTGAAAAATATTCCTTTATATTTCCTATTTGAAATTAAAATATCAAATTCAAAAAGGATCCCTTTAATGCATATTTCATTGCTTGTATCGTCGCGCGAGAGTAATAATAATTTAATAATGTATTTGCCTTTGGCATTGATGTGCGAAATTCGAAATAAACAGGGTGGTAAAGAGGAGTGAACTATAAACTTGCCAGAAAATTAGACGAGCTTACTTGGTTCAGTAATAATACTTTCATATATTCCGCTAACCACATCTTATAATCCTTCTGCTAAGGCTTGCCTGGTGGTGGTTGCTAACTTTCTCTTTGCAGTTCACCTTAAGCATACTTGCTATTTTTGCAATGTTCCTCTCTTTCTAATGGACACAAGTCTATAGAGAACAGCGACAACAAGCAAACTACTTTTATCCAACCCATTTCGGTGCTTGTGATGTGAAGTGAACGTGAAGTGAGAAGTCTGAATAATTTATTCCTTGTATTTAAAGGTGCTATTCTGTATGATGCTTGACAATGTTTTGCTCTTTGAATCTTGCCATTGAGTGTTTTTAGGAATCAGGTTGCTGTGAAATTGCTTCACATTTATAATAGAACTGCCTCACACTAGTTGCTAATACAATGACGCTTGATTCTGAAACCTAGAAGTGCCACGTAAACTTTCTTACACGAAATACGAACGCTTCTTCATCCGAAAGAACTGAGTTGATTCCTTTAGTACCGACTTATACCTCTGAGAAAGTCGGGACACTAAACCCCTTGGTAGGTATAGTAGTTACGAAGCTGTGAACAAGGTGCTTGGAACAGAAGATTCAGCAGAAAACACAATATTTACAAATGCAGTGAATTTTCATTTCATTTTGATGCCCGTTATCACTACTATATACTCATATTCCAAAAAAAAAACAACTATATACTGTAGGTTTAACAAAATAATTGCCTTTTTTGCCATAACCACTATTCCATGCACCTAGTAGACTTCTGTATTCATAAAATTCAATTGTGCAAACGTTTCCTGGATTACACAGAAAACTTCAACTCGATGAGTTGCTCTGCTTTGCTCAATTAGGGTTGGTACATGCATAACTTCCTGCATCCACATAATTAATAATTTAATTTTGCGAAAATTTTGCTCCCTGATGGACGGACAAACACCAGACTCAATCATTCATTTGTCATAAATTCATCTGTTACTCTGTGGTTGTTGTTGCCACATATTATTCCCCCACAAACTTTAATAATTACGGGCAACCACAATTGGACTAATATGATACTTTTTGTTTTGCTCTATAAGTATAATAGTATGACGAGTTGCTGTTCCTGGTAGAATTAATGTTTATAGAAGCAATCACGGAAAAGGTCTTGTGCATGTCAAATGTACATGGTTTAAAATACGCAATTTTACAACATTTTATATAGCAAAGTGAAAGTAGACTTTTTATGTACATAAAAGCATTACAGTTTATGTTTTGTATCAATCATGGTATTTCGTGTGTTCAGCCTACGCAAAAACAATTTTAGTAAACTTGTCGGTTCGTGGCTCCTGTTTAAACTCAAATATAAACACTTTTGTAACCACGACCTCGTATAGAAATGCATGTTTCAGTATTGTTCACACAAAAGTCTCTGCATCTGAAACTAGCATACATAAGCCCAAGTATTATGCCTGTTTCATTTTCCTGTAAAGAGAAGCTGCGACCAACGAAGAGATGTGCAAAGTGAAAGTCAAACAAAGTGCCGAGGCAATCTGAGACTCTCAAACATTTCTATTTCGGTGTTTTCTCTTTCGCCTTTCTCTTTCTCTCTGTTTGTCTCTTCTTCTCTGAGCACAAGTCTTGGTTCAATTGAAATGTACGTGCAGCATTTACAAGGCAAACACTTTTCCTGGGGCAAGCAATTTACTAAAATCATTATACGAATTATGTATACTGCTAGCTGCTGGAAATTGCCATTTTTGTCTAGGGATTATTTAGACTACATTTCTAAACTGGTTATTGACGATACGCCTATAGTGTCACATTAAATGGTTGTAGTATTGCCTACAAATATTAATGGTATATATATTGCAAGAAAAGCATATACTATGCTATATGTTTTACTTAAAGCTCATACACATCTCTCCGACATGCCATAAGAGACCCATATTTGAAAGTATTAAATCTTGGTGGAGCAGTAGTGACCTCAGAATAATGGCCGGTTGTAGAGGAATTATAAATATTATAGCCCGGAATTATATGAACTCTGACATCACTTCCACCTCTGAGGTTATCCCTAGACCGTCTAGTAAGAGCCACGGATGTTTTGCAGCAACAATAGTGAAAAAGCTGAATATAGCAACGACGAAAATCTCTGTTGGACATCGCATTGATTAAACTACTGAGACATGGTGGCAAAATAGCTGGCCATAAGAGTAGTCCCTGAAGTGAAATTAGTTCGGCTGGGGCAATGCGACTACTGTTGTAGGCACCACTTCCCATTGCTTGAGTGGGCACTGGACTTCCAAGTAGCAATAAGGGGGACATGGTAGAACTGATTATATTTCCAAAGCTACTAATGCTGGAGGAATAGGATGAGGAGCCCAAATGTAGCACCGCCTCAGCGGCGGTGGATGTCGTGCCAGAAGAGACTAAAGTCGAGTCGGATGACATTTGCAATAAAGAGGATTCTTTAGAATGAGACGACACGATCAAAATGAGTAAGGACGGAAACCAGATGAGAAACCTGGCCAGCCAATTCCAACAGTTTGACGTGACAAGGGCAAACTCCCTGGAAATCAGATAAGGTTTTGGCCGATCCCAAGATTTCATAATGCAGACGCATTTAAGAAATCCCAGTCCTCCGACAAGTATAAATGTAGTGAAACAGATGGTAAATACCAGGAGAGAGTGAATTAGGGATTCTCTGTCTAAACCATGCTCATCAAAAAATCCGCACACAGCGTACATGGGCTGCGGCATCATCAAAACGTGCAACAGGACCAGAGAGCCAGAAAATACCCAAAGTGTTAAATTTAAGATTGTCACTTGGAACTGGGAGCATCTGTAAGCATTAGGACGCTCGGGCACTAGCTGAACGGTTATAGTTCGTGGCGTAGCTGTGGATGTTGTTGCGGCCGCAGTTGCAGAGGAGGAAATTGAAGACCCATGGCTGTGCTGATGAGGATGATGAGAGTGTTGATGGGGTTGTTGCTGCTGGTGATGTTGTCTTCGTCTTCGTTGCTTTTCCACTTGCTGAAGTGCACTTAATCGAAGAAAGTTTTCCACTCCAACGACTGCTGTGAACACGGCTGCTGTCACACAAGACATTGCTCCTACGGCGTATTGGAATCTGCATAAATTCTCAGAGTTTTCCATTTGTGAAAGAATTGCTACTGATGAGGCAGGCAACATGAAGGTTGTCGCCAGCAAATCTGCTAGTGTCACACTCACAAGGAAAGAGTTTCCTGTAGAAAACACAAAATATAATTTCCCATTAAGTTTATTGCAACCTGCGACGCAAAAAGAATTTCGTGAGTAATAAAGTGAACGTATAGTAATTGCACATTGCCCTGTGCACTGCTAGCTTGGTAGCATACATACACCCCATGTGTTGAAAAATGGCCAGAGACAGAGAATTACAAAGAATTGTTCATGCAGAGTACAACCTCTTGTCTTGTATACAGATATATCACTACATTGTTCTTTTCATTCATTGCTTTCACTGAAACTCGAGCGAAAAACACGCGATTTACGATTCAACAGGTTTCTTTTTCTCATAGGCTAGTAATATAGTAAAAAGAATAGTAGCACTGTCAGACAACTACATAGTACAAAAATTCCAACAGTCAAACGACGAGCTAATTACAGTGGACACAATAAAGACGACATAAAACTTAATACCAAATAGTCAAGTTTGCTCTGCATGAATCATGTAATCATTTATGGAACGAAAACAATTTGCCATAATTAAACAATTGCTTGTGAGCATCCACAACCATTTCGGCAGTTCATATAATGTACAACCAACAAGAGCCATTTGCGTCATAATGATTATGTCTCATTACATTTTTTCCATGTTCAATTGCTAAATTATAAGAACAGATTTTCATATTATGTGACCGTAACTTCCGTTTCAACAAACTTTCATACAAACGATGAGGATGTGCCCAGTTTCTGTTTAGATCATAAAAATTTCAGCCGCAAAATGATTATGATGATGGTTACATCCTAAATATTATGTTAGACTGGGACTCTACGTTAATTGCATAGATTCATTTTTGGGAAATAAAAGGAAGTTTGTCATGCAGAAATGAACTTTAGCCCAGACTACAGTCATCATAATATAATAGTACAAAGAAAAACCTCTAATCAACTCATTCTATCTCGTTGTCGCCACTCGCATATCACCCCTCTGTTGAATTTTAGCTCTTTTCCATTTCCCAAGATGAAATTCCAGCTTGTCCAACCAACCATGCAACTAGAGCTAGGCAAACGCTGAACTCAACATTGAATGCTCATCTAACAACACATTTTGTCGTTCCTTATCCTTGCTTGAAGTATTCAGTGCTCAGCTCAACGGCTTTCATCATCGTATATATCACACGTAGCGTTCGTTATGTTGCATAAGCTATGTTTGGCAAAGCTTTCTCTTTTCTCTTTTTGGCTTGAAATGTACAAACCAAAAAAGAAGGCCATTATTTACGTATGCAGCAACATAAAAAATTTCAAATGAAATCTACAAACGCATATGGCTCCGGTTATTGGATCATTACGTAAACATTGAAGCGTCAAAATTAATACAATCGGAAAATCGCCCTTCAGGAAATTTGCTTGTAGTGCGGAATCGTATGTGGTTGTGGAAGCTGGTGGCGAGGTCAAAAGCGGAATTTCCTCTCTGATGAAATCCTTTTCCTTTTTCTCTCTCTTTCTGTCTCTCTCTCTGTGTAGCGATTGCCTAATCGAGAAAATGTCCAAAGTTGTACTTGTAAATTTGTGAACTGGGCAAATTTTTATTACTCTGGAGCGTCAATAGACATTATTGTCAACTGTGCGTATATTGTTCGTAATAATCTTTATATCTGACTGTCAGTTCAATTTACAATGAAAGACTTTTTCCCTTCTCCGGATAGAAAGTGACTACCATTGCATTCCAGCACTGTATACACAGTTACAGTCCATTTCTTTATTGCTTTTCCAGATCTCGCTCTAACCTATTACACCTATCCAATCTTTATGACAGGATATGAGTCAACAAGGGGAAATGGGAAAAGTCTAGGGAGATGACTCAGGTGACAATAAACTACATGGCTTGAACGAACGAGGTAAATATCCGATGTGGCACCGAGTAAGTGTTAGCATGGGAAAGGAAAGACCGAAAGCTCCAAAAATCGTCCAACGAAAAAATTAAAGTTACAAAAGAATTTTCAATGATTTTGGCAAATTGGCCTTTAGCTATAGAAGAATCTTTGAACTTCATCTTCATCTGTATGAATGTATAAAATGAATTTTGTACAAATTTTACTTAAATTTGTTCAAATATTATCCTTTATGCTAATGCACAAATGAAGGCTTTCTGCTAGCTGTTAATTTATCAAGAATAATGTTATTAAACTGTAATGAATTTATTGCATCCTGGTAGGTAATACACTTTTTCGCAGTTATTGATTTGCAGAATTAGCACGTACGCACGATTGAGTTTCTCGCGTTATGGGGAAAAGGATTTAAAGACGTTGTAAACCTGGGCGCAGATTAAAATAACTCTTCTCGCCCCTTTCACAATACTGAAGAATCAGCTTTTGCATTTTACCGTAATACTTACTGAAGCATCATAAAATTTTAGGTATCACTTAGATAGAGTAAAAGCTTATACATACATAATGTGTTTACGCCACACTAGTCAAGTCGGTAAAATTTCAGGCTTAGCAGGATGCTAGAAATAGGATAAAAGCCTATGATCTTTCAATACTTTTCTCCTCCATTTCTCCCGAATCCCAAGTACACGCGGAGATAAACATGTACAGTAAGTGAAGTCAAAAAACTTTTCCCTACACTTATCGCACAAGTAATTCTATTTGCTCTTCGTTTCCCTCTGTACCACTACTGTTTTTGTCATCATTGTCATACTACAGAGGTATGTGTACCGTACAAGTAGTTCACCATACATATGAATGGAAAGCAACTAGTAAAGAAAGTGAGGGACAGCAAAAGAAAGTAAGTCAACAAGATGCGATGCCTACAAGAGATAGCTCTACGCAGTGAATGTTTTAGCTACATGAGCTCTTCAAAAGTGGTGGGAATTGAGTATCGTTTAGGATGGCAGCTTTCAGACTTCTTCCTTTCACAAGGAAAGCAATAAACATAAGCGCGTAGGCAGACTTATTTATATGGTTCAGAGTTCATATTAAAACTGCCCGGATAACTATATAGCTTGCATATATATGGCTTATGTGGAATGTTTACTGTGTCAACTCGAATAATGTTGATCCATACACATCTTTATTTTATATAGCAGTTTGAAAAAATATTGCTATTACTTATGTCACAGGAATAAGCTTATTTTTTACCTATATTTGGTTTGAAAAATTTTACCAGGCGAGCATTGCCAAACCAAACACTAAAAGTTCAATATTTGTTTACAAAGAACATTTAATCTTTGACCTGAAGATTCGTTCACGTAAAAAAGTAGGAGTTTTGATTACAGAAAGCAGAAAATTCAACGTCATTTTAAAGCTTGTATATTTGTATTTTTTTTGCAAATATCACCAAGATTTAAAAATATATCACTGTTTTGTCAGATTTGTGTTTGAAAAGTTCAGCAGTATTCGTAGGTTAGGTTAAACGTAAGTTCGGTAATGAGGTATAATTCCAATTCGTCCTACATAGTAGTTTCAAGAAGATCAAGTGACGGAAGCATAATAATATGAAACCATCTACTTGGTTCTATATCCGTGAGTACTCCGCACCTGAAGTTCTTTATGCTAGAGGATTAATGTAATACGTCTATTTTTAGCCTATTTTGGTCTTTCCAGTATTTCATGTTACAATTTTCATTTTTCCGACTTCCGTTAACCCATACAAAAGGTTAGAATCAAGAAATGTTCAAGTTATGCAAAATGTGAATGAGCATACACGCGGTGTAGAACTTCAAATTTGGTTTATTATAAAATATTATTGTTTAAGGCTCACGCAATTTAGCTGTCAGTTGTCCCCATGAACTTAAATACATAATTATATATTTACATAATACGTAAATTGCTGACAACAAGCTCCTATAGCTCCTGTATCTTTAGAGATTATAACTAAAATTTTGTGTTTTTGCATGAAGCGTGTCTTTTTGCACTTTCCAGCGATAAAACATGGGTTTTGCTTCATAATTCAAGCAGAAAGATACGTACCTGATAGAAAGAGCGGTACGGCTAAACAACTTTCTTCGTTATTTTATGATTTTGTTGCGTTTGCTTTGTTGTTCTATTCTACTTGCTTATTCTATGACTTTTAGAAATTCAACTTGGAAGTTAAGTTATTACAGATATTTTGTATTTATAAAAATTATTGTTTCTACCCTAACATTCTATTTTTACTTTTACAAAAAACGTGTTTCAACAAGATTTTAAAGATGGAGTGTTACTTTGCTTGTTGAATGAAAGAATAATAAGAATTTGAATAGGTTTTACCATGTCTGCAATCAGGAAACGTATTTTCATCATTTAATCATCATCAAAAATACTATAATACTATAAACACATTATGCTATACTCTCGTAAAAGCTAACGGCAAGTTGGCGAATGCTCGGGTTTTAAAATAAAGTCAGCGTCTTTAACCATTAAAAATGAATTATACTATAAATTTTATTAACACGAATGCTGAATGATGCAGGTTCTGAGCACTTAAGTATACCATGTAAGATCGCAAGAGTTTTTGTGAAATGGCAGATCTTTATTGTAGGTTTAGCATGCTAGATTTTATCAAAAGTTGTACGTACCTTTCTTACGTAGAAGGTCATCAATAATAATGGCACTGATTGTAAAAATGTTTCCAATACTGGCAAAAGTTGCAACAGATGAAATTGTTAGAAACTTGAAGAATAGAGCCCAATCATGATCCTTTCTGTAGACCCCTGGCATAGAAGATGAATGCCCACTGTGATGGGAATGTTGGGGATTCATCGCTTGGCAATGCATCCACAGGCATATAACCTATTTTCTTTGTTAGTTTCCGAGTGTGTACCATATACATATACCAGCCAGGCAAAGAAGTATGCGTCAATCAATGAAGGAATCGTCTTTCAAAACATTTTGGCATGTTGGCAGTTTTATTTGCGGATATCTGCAAAATAAAAGATAACGATGTGGTTTGAGTATTTTAGCAAATCATTGAAGACCTATGAAACCTTTGAGTTCTAATTTTCTAATACAATCAGTAGATTTTCTCCGGAAAGGACAGTTTTGCATTTACTTGATGCAAATCGACGAAGCCAACAGTCTTCCTTTTTTAGAAATATAGGGGTAAGAAGAAAGTATTGCTACATGGGTCACCTAATTTCCAATTTGAGGCTTTCAATCAACAGCCTTTCATTCATTCTCGTTCAGCTAACTTCATTAATAATTCTCTTATAGTTTTAGTGAGAAACTGCTAAATTCAAATCAAATGCTACATTCATACCTTATTCTACAAAAAAAGAACTGGTAAAAGTTGGCATATTATGTTTTTAGGTCATTTTGTGGACACAAATGTACTCTTATGAGAGAAATGAATAGCACCATTAGAATGAACATGAAAAGCTCTATCGAATTCAATATAAAAATCTCATATTTCCCTCTACTAATATTCTTTCTACAAGTTGAAATCTACTGTTTCTTTTGTCATTTTTTGCTTCATGTTTTAATTTAGGATCGTTCACCGTTTGATTTTCAATGAAACGATTCTCAGAAACAACATTGTGTACTTTTTTACATGTAACTTTTATCTAATGACAACAGTCTAAGAGAAAATCTGTGAAAATTTGAGATTAGAGAATTTACTAAAAATAAATAGTATTTTCCTACTTTCTTTGCTTTCGTCATTCGTATGTCTATGTACAGTGTACACTACATAACAACAAAATTTCATTGTATGAATTCACAGAACTAAGAGGATTGTATAACAGTATCATTATCGACTCAAAACAAACGGGGAAACTGATACTTGGAAAGGGCAAGGCAAAAGTCCTCTGAAAGCATGTTTGATATTTGAAATATGACATTTAATAATGTTGTAAAACAACAAAAAGCATAAATTTTAAACTGCTTTTCAACATAATAAAATGAAGATGCCAACATGGATACATATCTGAATACAACGTTTAAATGAAAATTTTAAAATAAAAGTAGTCAAATATGCAAAATTGTATTCTTTGAGGTGTTTCTATGTTTGGTCGTATACCTGACATGAAGCATGAAAAACGAAATGTTTGGAACTGCGAGATGCGCTAAGATGGAGAAAAGTGAATGAATAGAAGTTGGTATTTTGCAAAGGGAAACACAAAGTGTGGAGTAAATACTTACCTTTTTGGACTCATCTGCAATCAGCCAATCCTCGACTTTTCGTATGGCACAAACAATAGACAGTAGCTGACTGGCATGTTTCTTCGTCTTCTTTACAATAGCTGATTTTTAGTTTATGTATGAGTCGAAAAGATGTTGAAGTTAGAAATGTTGTTGCGTTGTTGCAGAAAGAGAATGTTCCCAAAAAAGTTGCCTACTTTTTATCGTTTGTAAATTGAGTAGGGACCATCGGGTATGATGATGATACGTGATCAATGAGATCGGAATTGGAGACAGATCAGGTTTATAGCTTCAACAAAATCTATTTATTAAGCTCCTTAGAAAACAGAATCAAACTTTGTAGGAGAAGTTGAGAAGCAATTGAACAGCCATGTCTTATGATGACTTTTGTTCACCGTTCTTTTCGGATTGGACACTGGACTGGATACAATCGTTATTTGATCATGTACAGAAATCAAGTTAGCAACGTACCTGCTAGGTAGAGTAGGTACACACAATAATGTTGATTTTACTGTACGTGCTTCCGTTTCCACTTCATTTATAAAAAATTGACCCTCTGCAACCCTGAATTTTCACTGACGTACATCGGAGTGTACTACTCACATTGTATGTAATCTAATAAGCAACTGGATGTAACATATTTCTTTTACCTTTGTTATTTCTAGACTTTCGTTAGCAGTTCAAGTTCTTTCATTGAAAGTGTTAGTAATGTACTTAGGTTAATGTGGTGTCAGTAATAAATTTACAAAGAAAGCTCTCATGTAACTTTATAAGATTGGAATGTGAAAATGCATGCTCATATCGTATACAAGGTTGCGCTAAATGCGCAATTTAATGCTCATAATGAGTGAAATGTGAACAAGAACTTCAACAGATTTCTTCTTGACTAATTGCTGGTAGTGCATCTTTCGTCTTGTTGGTAGCTACTTTCCTATGACAGTATGACAAATAACAAGAACTTGCTGACATACAAATACAGACAACGAATGAATACACAAGGAGAAAGGTAGAAACTGTCTCACGTAAGAAAAAAAGCTATGCTACATGATTCACCCGTCAGAGAGTCGAGGAGACTGAAGAAAAGCCATCACCATGAGCCATGCTTTTATACTTGCCTACTTTCCTTCATGATTTTTAGACGTGGGCACGCGTTTATTTCTTTCTCTGTGAAAATCTAAACCTGTAGCTATTGTGGAGAGAGCGAGAAGTAAAACTTTCTCCTCTCGTTTCTCAGAGATTCTTCAACTCTGAGGGATCGTCAGTTAGACTTTAGGCTGATGGACTATCTCTTCATACGCAACAACGTAAAGGACGCCTTTTGGCACATTCGTTATGTGTGTACATTCACTCACAGTGACTAAATACTGACAGTGTGTGTATTTCAGAATTTTAGAGCTTTTTCTTACATCCAGGCCCTTCTTCATTCTAATAATAATATAAGTTTTTGTGCTCAATGAGACATGAGAATGGAAAGCGTAAGCTATCTACTGAGGATGAAAATGAAGTTATGCACGTAGAGGGATGTTGTACGTAGGCATGAAATTCGTCGTTGCTTTTCTCTTAGCCTGCACGTGTGCGCAACTTGAAGACGCGTTTTTTCCTGCTTTCTCCCATATATTTTGTGCAATAATAATATATTATGTTTTATGCACAGGCACAACTGCTACTTGCTTTTATGCCAGATCCAAAGAGAACCAGCAAATAAAAAGGCACCCACTCCTGTTGCTTCTTCACTCAGTGGTTGTTCCGTGAAAGACATGAGTTGAAGAGAGAAATGGCAGTAGAAGCAATAATTGTAGATTTTATCCAGCAACCTATGTAGAGAAACTATGAAATCGCAGAATTATGTGTGTGCGTGGTGGAGGTATATTGTGTACATTATACCTTAATATAATGTATTAAAAGATATCATAGCAATAATAATAGGGATTCATGAGAGAGAATAGATGTACGAAAAAGTCTACTAAAAAGGATTGATGTGTGTTTGAGAGAAAAAAGTATCTGTGTGAGATCGAGTTCAAAAGAGGGAATAATATGAATTATAAAGCCCTTCCCTGGATGTAGAAGGCATGTATTCACATTTCACTTGTGTACCAAGTGAAGAAAAAGGTTGCTGTAGAAAAACAATATGCATTTAACATTTTTATTATGACGAGCACTAGCTCCCGAAAGGCAGCCAGAATTTCCCCGTTCACCTTAAAGCTATACTACTAACCGCATGTACGTGGTGGATGGATGGATATGGATTATGAATGGTTGCAACACAACGCAGCTTCTACTATAAGAGATCTGAAATTGAGAATCTGTCAAGATTATAAAGTATTGCTATAGTGTCGTGTGATTCGTGGATAATCCATTCTTTCATTCTCATGACTATTTTAACATGATTTCACTTCCAAATGCTGTCTAAGTGAGCTAACTAGAATTTACATTTGAACATTTCTTCGAGGAAATCCAGGCGCATGAGAAGCAATAGAACTGTCGTGATGAGGGATATAATGTGAGAATAAAAGGTATTTATTTTTCTCCAGGCTTTTTACTTGGGAAATTTACATTTTCACTCCTTGGAAAAGAAAATACCAGAGAGTAGGTTGCCGGAAGAGTATTAGGATATTATTATTCATTGTTCGCACATGAAAATGAAGGCGCTTCTCGGAAGGAAAGAAATAAGAAACTCTTTTAGATTCAATAAATGCTTCTTTCATCCTTTTACATGGAATACGAGCGCGTACTATATTATTATCGCGCCCCTATTCTTTGTGTGTGAGCATCCCATTACAAAAACTATTTACTTTAGCTTTACTTTTTTCCTCATAATTTATGCTTCCACATCACCCATTTCAAATAAATTTGTACGTACATTTTCATTTGTATCTTTGATTTATTAGATAACACACATTTTTATACGCCAATAAATGTACAAAGTAAATTCGTATAAAACAAGAAAAAAACAGCGATGCCTATAAAGTTAGCAACAACTTTTTTGTCTACTATGTAATGCTAACTTACTTTCTCTACAAAATTACAAACTATTTATTTATTTATTGACTTGATTTTGTATTTTGTTGACTTTGCATTTCAAGCTCCTCCAACCGCCGTTCAATATCTGTCGTGTCAATATTATGGGCACGATTATAATCTAAAACTACGTGGAGTTGCTGCTTTTCTAAACCTGGTACCTTCTCCCAAAGTGGTACTCCCATATACTCATCTATATCGTTTTCTTCGCGTAAAACTAAAAAGTAAAGGAGAAACACTCCAACACTTAATGACACAACGAAGGGCTGATACCAAGGTGCATTGGGGAAAGGATTTCCTCCAAGAGAATGCTGTGCTGTGAATTGAGCTGCTTTGGATGTAGTAAATTGTATGGGTTTATCCAAATCATCCTCCCCATGGCTCCCTTTGGCAGCTTTGCTGTTTCGGAAATTAACATACACATTATTTGTTAGATCAGCTTTTATTTGTTCAATTTTACTAGAGTATTTGTAGTTGCCAGAGTCAAGAGGCACGTTTGAGATAGTGTGAAGTACAAGTTAAGAATCATTGTGAATCGGATGTAACTTTCATTGCATGGTCCAAGGTGAAAGCATGGTATAGCTTTGTGCTTAAACACTCTAAAGTTGAAAAGCTTTACCCAAGGATTGAATTTGATTTAAATTTATTTTCTAGTGTTATTATTGGTAACTAACTTTAGGTTACTTATGTTATATATAGACGGTATAATCTGTATTCCAGTGGTGAAATATGTACACTTTAACAAGTAGTAAAAATATGCATAAAAATATAATTGTCCTATAAATAATAGAGGTCTTGTTTATAATTATATTTTTCCTACTTTGTTTTATGTTCTGTGAAACATGCTGACTCAGCATTGCTGAACATTGAAGCTTTCATGGCTTTTACTAATAACTACTAATAATAATAGGAAGAATGGTATTAGGTTTAAGAAAGTATGATAATGTATCGGATGCAATAACAAATGATCTTAAATGGTTGTTTCCTAAGAAACTTTGCATGCTGAAAACTCTGATGAATTTTTATCGCATACATAAGTTAAAATGTATTCCTTTCTTTGCTACCACGTTTGTTATGGGGGGTGAGGTTCACTCCTACCCTCTGAGAAACCAATCAGTAAGGCATGCGATAAAAGTTCGTAATTTTTCAGGTGAACAAATGTTTTCAGTGAGAGCTGTTGAGTTTTGGAATGATCTACCTGAAGATGTTAAAAACTCTGAAAATATTAAATTGTTCAGTTCAAAAGTAAAAGAGCTTGTAAAATCATTAAATTGGAAGTGATAAATTGTTTCATTGTATGTAATGTTTGGTGTGTTTCGATTTCAATCGTTGTAAATTCTGACTTATGTTATTTTATACGATTTCCTGGTTCTTGATTTTTATAAATATGATAGTTTTGTACAGCGCCAAATGGGGCTCTCTTGAGCTGAGCATGTGTTTTCTCTACCTAATTAATAACCCAATAATCTGTGAAGTTTGTAGAGTTTTTCCATGTCTCCGCGGTATCGAAACTATTAGGTACTTAATTAACTATTATTGACTAATTTTAAAGGATTCAATGTAATAACCTGCATAGCAGGATATTGGATTCTATCGACTTTGAGCTGTAATTTTAATTGGAGAATGAAGAAATAAATTAAATTAAATTAAATTAAATTAAATTAATGCAGATCTAAATTCCATTTGGATAATCAAAATTCGGCAACGGAAGAAAAAAACTTTGGTAATCGTTAGATTTTCATTCCTCTTTAGGAACCTATCCTAGATTTTATGCTTTTTTGCTATTTATAAACCGCGTTTTTAGCATGCACGATGATAACATAACATGCTTAGCTTTATGTGATATGTAAATATTAACAAAGAACACGTTTCTTCCTTCATACTTAATTTCCGTACAAGATAAACATGGTTACATACACATTACTCAATTTTAGCCTTTCTAGATTAAGGAGCTATATATTGCCCCAGTGAACGGCAGACGAGAAACGTTTGTCATACCTTAACTCAGGAGCATAACTTTATACAGATAGACTTGTGAGTGACTTGTAAGGTGTAAAGATTTCAAATCTTAATTTTAAGAGGGAGGGAACCTACTTGGAAAGACTTTATTTGTGCCGCATACCGATATTAAGTGACCAGCAATTGATATCCTAAAACATTTTGAATATTTGGCCAGAGCAACAAGGAAATCATGCATCTTGAATTGTGATATCAGAAAGCATAACGTGGTCTGAAGGCCTCGGCTGCTTATAAACCTACTATATTTGGTAGCGACTAGCGAGCGCAGTGAAAGTGCAACCCTACCTGTTTCGAAAGAATTCCCAAACCATAAATACACAACGAAAGCATACATGCAAGCAAGTAACAAATGTAAAAAGTGCAGAATGTGCAAGTTACCCCAATGACTTTTCAACATACCGAAACTACCATGGTCGGGGTAATTTATGGTGGAAATTTCTTTATGGATTTTAATGCTTGGATTTTTTTATAGAATCAGTATAGAATATAAATGCTCGGTGCTTGTTTTAAATTAAAACTCTTTATAACCACCCTAATAGCAAAACATGGCATTCTCGAAAGATATCGATCTTTCGATAGTAATATTACACAAATCTTGAAATGTCTAGACGATACTTCCGTTAACGTCATGTCAGCATTTAGGATACACAAAAGTACTTGATAAGGATGCGGTTTTGGTTTTCTGTAGGCTTTTCCTGTGCCTACATTAAGTTTGCTCATTATGTGTCAAGAATCCGAGTAAAACAATCATTATGAAAACTACACCATGCTCTTCGGTAAACGCGTTCATATCTCAAAGATTTTTACGACCTGTGATCTCATATCCCTAAATCTGAGCTAAGCTATGCGTATCAAATGTAAAGCTTTTTACTTTGAAGAGAAAAGAGAAAGCATTGACAAACAAAGAGAAATCTATCTTCCTATCTTCTCTCCTATAATACTGATACTCTAATAAATAACTCGCTTCAATCGCAAAGTGGGAATAATCCTTATCAATTACAAGTTATGTATCATTATAATTCTTAGTAATAAAAGGTTACGAATCAATCATAACTTGGTTCACACCAATACCATGCGTTTACATTCTTTCACAACATCACAATCCGTCGTTTTCATCAAGAGTTCACACAATTAAAGCTTACCACAAATAATGTCTTTCAAACTTAATTTGCTTCCAACTACCTAATTATGTCTTATTCTTGCTCAACGTCTGGAAAACTAACTAATTAACTATGAGAAACTCCATAGAAATAGTTACCTGCTTTCACTGGCCATTGCCGTTGACCGAGATAGGAATCTTTTTTCCGTCCATTGTTGCCATGAAAAAGCATCCCTGATGTCCCTGAATGCTATGGGCTGTTTAACTACGCTCCTTTTCAGAACAAAGCTTTGGAGAACACTTCTTCGTAGCATCCTGACACTACGTTGCTAATGGGCGTCCCGTTTAAACTTTCGATTGATTGAACTTTTGACGACTTCCGTCCAACTTTACTACTTAAAATACCAAAAGTAAGCACGCATTATAGACAATCTCAGTTAGATTAACAAACTTGTCGTGTGAAGTTGTGAAAATTAATGGTAATTGTCACCGGTTTACAATGCAATGCTCATTTGTGACTTGCTCACGTGCGTGTACCCAAAAATGATAGCAGCTGACTTGTGAGTATTTCGGCAGCAGGATTTAGTAAACACGACAGTCTCAAGGCTGGCTAAAACAGAAGCGGCAAAGGATCTTTGTCAGCCAAAACAATAACATTTCTGTCCGCTTCTCCTGATTGCTTCTCAAAAAACTAATTTTGTTAATTTCTTGACTTAATTAAATAGTTAAACTGTCTGCGTTTTAGTAGTGTTGGCTTCCAGCAGGGATTTCTGTCTTGTCGGTTTTCAGTATTTAAAACCTGTCCGAGTGGTCTGTTTTGTTCATGCATGAATCATTTTAGCAGTTTTTTATATCCGACAATATGCAGTTTTCGGGTCAACCTTCCTGGAAGTACACCCTTCTTACTCCAAAGACGGAGTCTCTGTAAAACCGGATTGAGTGGAGGTGTTTCAACAAGATTGTCAATTGTTCCTGGTTTTGCTCACGCATGGGAGTTTAATTGGAGTGGAGCAAAGAGAGTTTCTACAAGCTATTATAATTGCCGACGGGGTTTCTTCAGGACAGGTGCGGTTTGTGATGATGTTGACCTAGGTGCCGAGACTAACCATTCGGAGGATTCGTCGACAACCATGAAGATTCTGAACGTGGCGGAGAAGAATGATGCTGCAAAGCGAATTGCGCATCTGCTTGGGAATGGTGCTGTTACTACGGTACATGATTTCATGATTTGGACGTTTTAATGAGTAACCCTTAGTACCTGTTGTCTTCTTAACAAAGCAATTAATTATTAACTGATAATGTGTTTGTGTTTTATTGACAGAGGAATTCGTATTCGGTATACAACAAGCTTTATGAATTTCAATTCAATTTCCGGAATCAGAATTGTCAAATGGTGATGACCTCGGTGTCCGGACATTTGCTCAATTATGAATTTGACAATAACTACAGGAAGTGGCATTCATGCGATCCGGTGGAGTTGTTTGATGCACCAGTTGTCAAATTCTGTCAAGATAATTACAAAGATATTAAGGTATAAATGCATCACATGTCTACCTTAAGGGTAACCTTACCCATCTCATTGCAAAGCAAAGCGAGTTTTAATTCATACTTTGCGTTTTATTTTAGCGCACATTGGAACACCAAGCTCCGTATTTTGAAATGTTGATTATATGGACGGATTGTGATAGAGAAGGAGAGAACATCGGCTTTGAGGTTATTAATGTGTGTCGCGCTGTAAATCCACGTCTGCAAGTTTTGAGAGCAAAATTCTCAGAGATTACAAAACAAGCAGTGTTTGGTGCGATGAACAATCTGATACAGCCAGACAAAAGAGTTAGTGATGCGGTTGACGTGCGGCAGGAATTGGATCTTCGAATTGGTGCAGCGTTTACACGTTTCCAAACGTTACGACTGACTAGAAAGTTCCCAGTTGCTTTAGCTGATCGTTTAATCAGCTACGGAAGTTGTCAGTTTCCAACTTTAGGATTTGTAGTGGAACGCTACAAGTCTATCCAGGACTTTGTTCGCGAAGACTTTTGGAAAATTGATGGTAAGTTGCATGTCATTTTGTATTGGTTACTAAGCTTGCTTGAGATTTGTATGTATGTATTAACCAACATGTGATGTGACTTTTTATGCTTAAAGTGGATCACAAAGTAGATGACCTCCTGGTTCACTTTAGTTGGGCTCGTTTACGATTATTCAACAAGTTGGCAGTACAAACAATTTATGAAGCCTGTTTAGATGATCCTACTGCAGTTGTTACTAAAGTTGTAAGCAAACCAAAGTCGAAGTGGCGTCCAGTTGCACTTGATACAATTGTAAGCAATATTTGAATGTATAAAATGGAAATGTGTACCAATGCACAGGGTATTGAAAAATAATTATTGTTTTATATTGAAATGGTTTTACCTTTTTGCTTTTCAAAAGGAATTGGAAAAATTAGCATCTAGAAAGTTAAGGATTGGGGCAAAAGAAGCCATGCAAATTGCGGAGCAACTATACACAAAAGGTATCATAAGCTACCCCAGGACTGAAACAAATATTTTTCCACCTGGCTTGGACTTGACAAATTTAGTTCAGCAACAAACCGAAAGCAATCAATGGGGAGGTAATCTAATAATGAATCTTAGATTTTAGTATAATCGACAACTTATAAGTAGTAAAGTGTTGATGTTAATTTTGCTTAATGTAGGTTTTGCATCTCGTATACTAAATCAAGCAAACGGTCCAAGTCCGCGTAACGGAAAGAAATCCGATCAAGCCCATCCACCGATTCATCCAACAAAATTTGACAATTTGAATGGTTTAAGTGGTAAGAAGAACCAAGTGTTGAACCAATTACTTTTTATCCACGTGTTGAGTCAACAATTTTGAATACTCTTTGCTCAATTTTACATTTCAGATAAACACAAGAAAGTATACGAACTTATTGTACGTCACTTTCTGGCCTGTTGTTCAAAAGATGCGATTGGAAAAGAAACTGTTGTAGACATTGAAATTGCTGGTGAAAGGGTACTAATAAAAATATAATCAGAAACCGTTTGAAGTCTTTTAAGAATAGATTTTGATGATCAGTTTTATATTTTCCTTTTAGTTTATTGCCAATGGTTTGACTATAATTGAGAGAAATTACTTGGAAGTTTATATCTACGATAAATGGAGCGATAAAGAATTACCGGATTTTCATGAAGGTGAAACATTTCGTCCTACAAAAATTGAAATGACCGAGGGCAGAACGTCGCCACCCAACTTGTTAACTGAAGCAGACTTGATTGCTTTAATGGAGAAACATGGAATTGGTAAGATTAGATGGAAACTAAAGAATTCAAATTTTAAATATTATGGAATCATATTATAATATGGATTGTATGAACTTTTAGGCACCGATGCAACTCACGCCGAACATATTGAAACCATAAAGCAAAGACAGTATGTGGGCCTTCAAGGAATTCACTTTGTGCCAGGGAAATTGGGAATGGGCTTGGTTGAAGGGTATGACGCCATGGGTTTTGAAATGTCAAAACCTCGCCTTCGTGCGGAACTAGAATCTGATCTTCAAAAGATATGCGAAGGAAGGCGAAGACCTCAAGAGGTTTTAAGGGAGCAAGTAGAAAAGTACAAGCAAGTTTTCATTCAAGCACGAGACCAAGTAATACGTTTGGATGAAGCTTTAGCGCGATTGTTAAACGACGCTCCAGGAGGTAATCCCGGAGGGGGCGGTGGAGGATTTCATGGCGGTCCACATCGAGAGGGAGGCAACAATGATGACGATGATGATGACGACGATAATGGACACGGTCCGAATATACCTAATCGTGCAAATAATTCAGCCGTTACGAACGCAAGAAGCGCAGTGCGAGGCAGTAGTGCTGTTCGCAACAATCAGCAAGTTCGCCCTCAACCTCCACCTAGACCAGTCGCTTCTCGTTCTAGTGATCGTGTTTGCTCATGTGGAAATGTACCTGAAACGTTAACAGTAAGGAAAGAAGGACCAAACTGTGGGCGTCAATTTTATAAGTGCCAAGACTGTGGATTCTTTGAATGGGCAGACGACGGTCAGGGATCCCATAATAGACGACCTGCGAACTCATCAGTTACCATGGGCCCACCAGCATCACGACCAAACCAAGCTGCAAGCAATTTTAGTAATTCTAGAACGCAACCTAATAATAACAGATCTACATCCACACAGTCATCACGAAGCAACTCCAGTAATTCTGAAAGGACAAACAGTAAGGAAATTCCTATGTGCTCATGCAATAAACAGGCAGTATCGTAAGTATTGTAATATATTATCAATAATTTACATCTAAAAATTATTTCTTTATACTACTCCCCTCCCCTTTTATTTGTAAATAATTTAATGTTGTTCATAATCAATAGGTACACGGTACGAAAGGACGGTGCTAACAAAGGGCGAAAGTTTTTTGGATGCGCGGTGCCGTATTCGGCACAGGAACCCCGTTGTGATTTTTTCTTGTGGGATGACGAAGGTATTGGGCAGTCAAATAATTCACGAAGTAATCAGTCGATGACAACTCCGAGACGAGGAGCTGGCAAAGGGAATAGAGGAGGAACCCAAGGAGCCAGACGTTCTCGCAAATGTGGAATATGTCATCAGGAAGGTCAGCATTGTATTATTTAAAGATTTGTTCATGCATTAGTATCCATGACTAACTGTAATAAAATCGGACTGGATTTTTATTGTCTTATCTCATATTTCATGTCAGGACACACTCGGAGAAACTGTCCTTTGGCTGGGGGCGACGAGGACGACGAAGAAATGGATTACGCGTGAATATGGCGTTCAAATAAATGAGTATGAAGTTACAGAGTGAAGAGTAATGTTTAATGAAACTTTAGTTTAAAAAGTAACCCCTTAACCACCGTGGACACAAATTTTGTCCCATACATTTTAGAAGGGAGGTTAGGGTAAGGCGAACCTTTCCTTGCAGTCCTATGTTGCAGTCAGAATTCGTTAAACATTTGGCTGACAATGTTTAAATTTGTTAATGTTAATATGTTTATTCAGAAGGGAAGAGGCTACTATTTGTAATTATTGTAAATTTTATTGTTGTGATTTTTATACATGTCTTTACATATTTTTGGAAAATTTTCTCGCAGTAAACGTTAGACTGTACTTAGACTCTTTATCAAATCAAAAATCATCTCCGTTCATTCATTCATGAAAGTTCTTACGGAAATACTAATTCATATTGCAGACTATCATCATTCATCATCCATCAATTACTCATAAATTTTATCGATCATGTATACCTTTAAATACTAGTTATTATTTACATACGATAAGCAATGCAGATTTGTAGAAACAAAGAGCTTTAATACTCTGTTAGTATGGTTTATGGTAGCACCATGAAATCACATCAACACTTCATCAGCGCGACGTACCATACAAGCCATTGCACCTGCCAACCAACACAAGCCTACCTGAGCATAGTAAATGCAGGCTCATGCGCCGAACTAAAAATGACAGTATGAACGGACGATGTGGCACAGCAAACTCCAGCTGACAATGAAAACATTAAAATTATGCAATGGTTAATTTAGTGCACATATTGTCCTAATGTGTCCACTCCAATTTAATGAATCCGTCGTGGGAGGAATAACACTTGTTTAAACGATAAAGTTTGTTGGCTACTACACAAGTTTGTGTTAATCGTATACTAGTTAGTTGTTGTCAAATGTGGACTAGTAGAAAGCGCAGAAAATTAAATACGGACTCTGCAACAGCATTCACGTTGGCCAGATAGCAGTGCACAGGATTTTGGTAGGAAAACTACAGCGAATATTATAGCTCATGTAAGTACCTCTTTATTACTTTCAATTGACCATATGCTCATTTGATTTCCAAATAAAATCCGAGCATGATCCCGGAAAGCCAACAAATAACATAACCACTGTGCAAATTAGAATGAATATTTGTGAAGTTTACAAGATTTAAATGAATGAAGCTGGGTGTGCCTTGTCGCAAGCAAATTTGCTTTTAAGATTATGTATAAAATGTTGAACCCATTCATTTAATTTTTTAGATTCCGTTGTCCGTGCGGTTTCCGGTTGTGTGCACTTTTTGCACTCTGAATAAACGTGCCGGATAAGGTAGGCATGACATGGCTAAGCGTGTCGACAGGTCCCGAATCGAACTAGAGGATTTGGGATTATTTCGACCAAAAGATGAATTTATTGAGCGGTTGGTTTTACCAACCGATACTCTTCAAGGAATTGCATTGTTGTATAACACAACGGTAAATGAATAAAACAAAAGTTGCTACTAAATTCATTAAATTGTAATGTTTAGGCTGAAGATGCTAAGTCAAGAGATTGATTGTCTATGTAATTCAATTTTCAGATAGCTGAGCTGAAGAAAGTCAATCATATAATATCGGAAACAGAATTACACGCTCGACGGGTGATAAAGGTTCCTTCTAAGGGCATTCTAGTAGATCTGACGGAGGATGTTGCCAAGCCGAAGCTAGTTCCCGGCACCAGTGTAGTGGACTTTGTAAGCGAAGACTTTTTGGACGCTGAAAACGACCCGGAAAATAATACAGAGGTGTACCTGAAAAACGTTGATTCGGTTGTTAAAGAGATCAAGGAGAAAGCAGAAATAGCAGCTGCAAATTCGCCAATTTTAAATGGATCTGACAGTCCCTTGTTGTCTCGTAAGGGTACAGAACTTACAACTTTTGTTAACAATGATTTCATTATTTTTGTGCACTGGTCAATTCAGTTGAAATTTGAGTTGCTCAAAACATTTCCTTTTATTTTCAGAATTCTCAAAGAAAAATGGTGAAATCAAGTGGTGGAAAATTTTACTTCCATGCTTGGTTGTGCTAATTGGATTTCCAATTTTATACTTTATTTATCGGGAGCAAGTTCAAGAAAGGGAAATGGATCACCATAACAATACGCATACGCGAATGAATATGAACAATACGAATTCATGATTATTAGCATGGTTAGGTATTCAAAGTCTTTTATAGTGTATGACAGTGTAGCATTTCATGCTGCTAATGATTTTATGTCGTCTTTCACAACTCAACCCGAATATCACTACCTGGAACTATAACTGTGTGCTTAGCTAAATTATTGGCAAAGATGAGTTTTCCATAATATTGAATAATATGTCATTTGTGTGGTGGTGACCATAAATAAGCATTTAATTGTTATTACGAGTATTGCATAATGTTTGAAGATAAATAACTACGTAATTAACGTATTGCCTGAATCAGTGTGCAAGGCTGCAATCACCGATCCGAAACCGTTTATGATTTAACGAAAATTTCGAATCGAGCCAAACATCATCTCCCTAGAAATTTTTATTCCCTGCCTCGAAATAGCCTTCTACAGACATCGTATCGTAAGTAGTGTATTTTTACAATTTTGGACCAACATTAAAACTATTTATTTAATGGTAGCAGTTTTTAAATAACAATACGAAAATTGTATATATTATCTGTAGTAATTGTATAAATTAATAATTGCAGAAAAACGTTTACATAGATAATTAATGCGACAAACAAAATGCGAATAAATAATCAGTGCTATGATTAATGGTCGACTCTTCTCTTTCAGTTTTTTTCATAATTTTCATATTAAAAACATATTATTATTATTATATCTCTAGCATCAGAGTCCAGTCGGTCAGAGTTCAACTGACATGTCAATCTTGAGTTAATTTGGTATTGAATATCAGAGGAGGGGAACGCAATCCGTTGATGCATGAAACATTTTAAATATGCATACACTCTTTCATTTTGGAACCCATCCTCTGCTTTGCTTGCCTTGAAGCTTTATTGTCGTTCCAACTCCCAGCAACGAATGAAAGGGAGAAGATTATATTTGCTAGGCTAGACTACTAACATTTCATGTACACTACGAGTGTTTTGCAACTTTGTCCGTAAGTCCTGCACCCGTATCTTTGTCCGACTCCTTTCTTATAATATTTCAAATTATAATACCCTTGCTTTAGATTCAGTTAGTCAAATAAAAAATAATTTTGAGAAGCGAAAGAAAATAATTTTGGTCCTGTGAATACGATGGAATCTCTTGTTAATCCATCTCTAAACAGGTATTCTTCATTCGTTGGTACACCATAATAAATTATCATGTAAAATATCTGGTTTGGTACTACTGCTACTTGGATACACTATCAAGAGAGCAGGGAAGAGATTCAAGGAATTGTGCAGTAGTACATAATATATCGGTATAGGCATAATCTTCTCTTCTTCACACACTCACTGTATCATACATGGGCATATAACCTTGGTAGCACTATGTTGGTGCAAGTAAATGTTGTTGGGCTGGTAAGGAAGGTGTAAAAAATAAATTTTGTTTAGAGTGCTACTGAAAATTGCAAAATCAGCTTCTATTTTTTAACAGGGAAGCATATAATAAATAAAGGTGCAACGTTACTTTAAACTTACAAATCCCAGTGTGTTTGTGCGACCAAAATATTATGCACAAAATACACTTTGGCAAAGAAAGCACATAAACCAGCAATATACAGCGTTTGTAATTTAGGAAGGACATTCGCTCTTCTCCAACATTCAAGGTGAGATTTAGTAATGAGGTTGGTCAGTGTCCTTTCTTTGTCGCATGCGTTGGGGTTTGTAAATAATTGGTTATTCAAGCTACCACAACGAATTCATTAGTTTACTAAGAAAATGATTTATTGAAAATCCAAAATTTATTACTTTTTGGAAGATTTGTGGAAATTTTTAAGCAGTTAATAAATTGCAAATTATGCAACTTTTACATAAGGGTGTTAGTTGCCCAATTGAACACAATGCATCATTAAAATCTGCAGTAAAGTAAAAATAAAATGTTACACTTGATAGGTTAACACTTGGGAGGAATCTCATAAATATGGAGATGATGTAGCAGTTTTGCAATGCAGAGGTTGGGAAACAATAAATTCATCACTTCTTGATTGTGCAAACTCCCCAACATCATCCGCACTTCTTTTTCCAGTGTTGAAGGCAGAAAAAACTCACTTTTCAGCACGGTTATTTTAAACAACTTTCCGTCTAAATTTATTGTTTTCCACATAAAGCGAAAAAGTTATTTCATTTTTATATCTATTCTAGTCTTTGATATCATGGAAACTGTGGCTTCTGCCAAACGGAACTGTGCAGAGAATGCCAGCGCGGAAACGGTGGACGAGGCACAGAATCCCAGTCCACTGATGCTACTACCTAAAGAGGTACTTTCAATAAGCGTTGTTTTATTTGAATGAGTTGTGCCTTGCAAAAATACAATTGCATGGTTAAAATATTTCAGTTATGGAGTCAGATTTTCAACTTTGTCCCCCAACGGGACAGACTCAAACATCGTATAGTGAACAAAGATTGGTGTAAAAATATTGACGAGTTTTCCACAATAGATGTAAACTTCAATGCAGATTATCCACCCGAACAATATCGACAAAGAGTTTTTGAGCAGAGAATACGTAGTTGCACATTTGCAAGTTTGAACAATGTGCGCTTTGAACCTAGCTTTAAAAATCCGCTTCTTGTAAAGGAAATCACTTTCACCACCCATGTATCAGCAACAAACGTGTTGCAAATCCTAACAGTGTGCACCAACATTGAATCGTTGCGGTTTCTAACTACAATGACATCCGAAACAGCCTTTGATGACAATGATCGTACTGCTGCTGTTTTAAACAATCTAAAGAGCCTGCAATACCTAGAAATAGGAATTTTAACGTTTTTAGACAGAAGTCCACTGCAAAAAAGTCGGACTTTTAGTGCCATAATTGGAAATGATAAAATTGTGTTTCCAGCACTAAAGACTCTAAGTGTGGCATTTTTAGTGCGACATATAGAGTGGTTTCAGATATTTATGTTTGTGTCTCGTCATTCTGTAAGTTTGAAATCGCTCAATGCTATTTGTCCGTGTGGAGATGGCGAGCGGTTAATGGGCTCCGAGAAACGGAGCAAGGACACTTTGTTGGCCCCGAATATGATGTTTCCACAGTTGGACTCTCTTGTAGTGAATGGGGCGAGTGAGTGCTCGTGCCGAGAGGACGTGTGGCTATTGTTGGACCAACAGAAGCAGCTACGTCGCTACGAAACTGACATTTCCAGAGGTGCAGTGTTTTTAAAGGAAGTTATTGAGAAAAACCAGTCCACAATCAAGGTTTTAAAGCTACATGAAATTGGAAATCTGTACAGTGACGAATTAAATTGTGAAATTTTCGAAAAGTGTTCATCCCTTCAAGAGTTATCCTTGAGGTTTGACTGGGGCTTTGTTATAGTTGTAAATGTGGGAGGAGGAACAGCACAACAAAGGCTGCCAGTTTTGTACAATTTGCATGTACTTCCTAAAAGCTTGCTGAGGTTAACTCTGTGCGGTAGCCAAATTTTATCCAGTGAACTGCAGAGTTTGTTTTCAGTGCAAAGAGACTTGGAAGAAGTCACTTTGGGGCGAGCTGACTCCCTAAAAATGAAAAATACTGGCATGACAATAGATATTTTGATATCCATGCTATCCAACCTGACAAGACTGAGACAGTTCCGAATTTTTTTGGACATGATCTCGATTTGTGAAATCGAGTCGCATGAAGTTTACTGCTGTAGCGAACTCAAAGGAATGTGGTTACGAATTTTGGAAATTGCAAAGGAGATCGATATCGTAAATGACTCTGACGGCCAGGGAACTGAAGGAAGATGTTGTGGGTCACGGGGCGACGAGGAGGATTGTCTGGGTCATCGTCCTTTCATCGACCTAATATTCCAATCTGGAAAAATCAGGGAGGTGTTTTTAAAACGACTGACGGAACTTCGGGTGCAGCAAACTAATGGCAATGGCAACAATGGACCTGCATAACTTTTTAAAATGATATTATCAAAACATATCACCGACAATTTTTCAGTATTATACTCAATTGATTTAAATTGATCTCTAAAGCGACTTTACTGTCAACTTTTGCTACTATTGTGCTTGTACTACTTGTATACAATTTTTGTAAATGGAGAGACGCCTGTCGATCGATACGACGCTTTTGGACAAACGAATTCTGACAGTAATTTTATCCTACTCATGAAATGTAAGTTGATATCTTGGATTTTTTCTCCTTTGTTTTTGTAGTTTAAATAAACCAACGCACCTGTATTTTGCAAAATAACTGTAGTCGTTTATAGAAAATCATTCTAATTACCTTTCTAATTATTTTGTTCATACAGTTTTTGCTGACATTTTGTTTTTATTATAAAATATGCGATGACAATAAACAATCTGCAAAAATGATGATGTTTAAAATGTAATTTTTGGCTTTGCAGAAATAAACGATATTATTAACTCAATGAGAAAAATTGGCTAATTAACAAGTAGAAGAAGCACTGCAAGAGTTTGTGCATCTAACACTTACTCCTGCTTTCATAATATTGATTACATATAATATTGTCCATTTTTCAAGAAAACAATCAATAATCGCAATAAATAAGGAAACGCTCCATCCATTAGATCCTAAGTCTTTTGTAAGATTTGCAGTTTCAATACAAGAAAAAGAGTTTCCCTGATACCTGAATAGTATTTATACGATTCCAAGTATATTATCCAAACCACTGGCTTTCAGCATGCTAAGAGGGCATACCTCAAAATATAGTTTTTCTTAATTGCAAAGCTTTTATCGGGGTTGTTTGCGTTAAATATTATGTAATTTAATATTTGCCTCTATTGTTTATCCAATTCATCCATGATATCCTGGCCACCGATACCATCTACTTACAGTGTGATAAAAACTTTCTCCTGATTTCTCTTACGAAATCATACAAAATGAAATATTTGTGTATGCATGGCAAAAACTGTAACTTTATGTTCATAGAAACCGTAACATAATTTTCGTTCCCATAGTTTCGAAGTTTTGTTTTGGGAAAATATTAAACAATAAAACCCTTTACATATCAATGAGATATTTTGCTTTAACAAAATTGTATTGTAGCTTCCAACGCTCCACAGCTTAAAAATAACACGCTGCAGTTTTATTACTACTAACGCTTTTAAGCCTAAGAATAATAAATCATTTTAAAAACTGATTGTGAATTATGGCGCAAAATGATCATATAATCATCTAACAGTGATGCGCCTTCCCTGTTGAAGACATACTGTGCTCTGTGCTCAGCCTAGCAACAATGTACTGTCGAGATTTTTTACTAGCCAACGTTTGCAAGTCAAATGAGTAGATGGCGCGCAGTGCTATTTTAGCTTTACTCGCAACTAGCAATTTTCGGTTCATGTTAGGGAAAGAAAACCCCTGCTTTCACCACATTCAGCATTTTTAAGCAAAGAAATCTGGCAAACCACAGACAGAGAGATGTATTGATTTAAGATTCTCTCGAATGTTCACTAAACGCTAAATCCATACAAAGCTGTTGAGGAATCAGGACTGGCTTTTTGGTAGTGGATTTCAATGATTCTCTTCTCTCAAATTCACTAAGTACTAGGCAAATTACAATGATGTGGTTGTACTGTTTTCAATCTTAAAGTAGTATCGAGTTTTATTCTGTTTTAATTTGGTTCTTAAACATTCAGCTACAAAATGTACTCATGTATACAAGCTATTTAGTGTACAGGTAATAGTAACAAGCCATACTCTGCAGTTGCAAATCCAGCATTTAAGTGTTTAATTTATCTACCAATCGATTTCCTACTGGTTACCTGTAGACTTCTTATTAAGAGTGCTCCTGATTCGGTATAAAGCACGGTTTTATTTACGTAGTTAACATTTTGAAATATATTCAGAGCTCACAAAATCGTCATTGTACTTATATATTATATCCAAAGACCTGAAAAG
The DNA here is from genome assembly GCA_029691765.1 of Entomobrya proxima. Taxonomy (NCBI): domain Eukaryota; kingdom Metazoa; phylum Arthropoda; class Collembola; order Entomobryomorpha; family Entomobryidae; genus Entomobrya; species Entomobrya proxima. The sequence continues at coordinate 9,012,283 of CM056170.1, read as the reverse complement.
TTATAGTTCATATTCCTTCCCGAGAATTTTCGTTCGTCAATGAAAGATGCATTCGTAATTTTAAACTGATGTCATTTTATTTAAGTTTGAAGCTCGAGTAATGTTGAGTGTTCATCAGATATCTATTTAGCTGAAAATATTGCTCTGGAACATTCAGGATAAATTGCAGTGCCATTTTTTTTGCTAAAATACATTAGAGAGAGAAAAATTCTCTGTACCAATATTCATCTGAAAAAGTAATAGGATTAAAGGTTTTTGGTTGTTTTAAACATGACGATGAAATGAAAGGAAGTTTTAGATATCGACCTAACTAGAAGCAACCGTTGAAACCTGAAAGTTTGGTCCCTGCTAGAAATTTTCTTTTCCCACTACTACTATTCGGAGCACTTGGTTTCTTTTCTCTCCTTTGTAGGTTTTTTTTGGACTGTGTCATCACAAAATCCGAATCTTTTTACACTGGGTAGTATATTGTACATTTTCCTGGTGTTATATCTTTCTGTTCCTTGCTTCCTTTTAACAAAGTTATATTATATTATCAACCTCCCGCATAACCACCAAACAAACCAACGGAGAGAACTCTGAGAAGGCATAATAGAAGGGCACGGCATATTGTAGAAAATAAAAGGAGAAAAGAAGAGAAGAAAAAACTTAAAGAAAATGTTTGAGTTTTCGTTTTCAGTTTCAGAGTGGAAAAAAGAGACCAAGTCAGAGAATCCAAGTGCGCCACAGTATTGCTGAAACAAGAATGTGGTAGAGTGTGGTAGAAATACGTACACCGTGAGTTCTGTGTGAAGTTAACAAACCTCAGTTAAGTGATGCCTAAAATGAATTTTGTATATAGGTGCATTTAATATACGTACGTGTATAACATTTCTTGATATATCTACACTTGAATGTATACAGGTTCGTTTCGTTTTAAGACTTGATAGCAACACAGAAGCAGCAGCAGCACAATAGCGTCTCCTTGTATACAAACATAGATATAAAAATTAATAGCAGTGTGACGCATGATGTATAATAATATGGAGAATAAGAGGAATATAATATGTAAAGGTAGTATTCGGTATTACATGAACAAGTACAAAGTACAATACTAGACACAACAACAGTCCTCATCTTAATGCGCTTATGTTTGGTCTGCGTGTTTAAATAAAATGTACATGTAAGCCTGTATGCATGTGTGGAGCATAATATAGAGTGAACTGATAATAGCATGCCCCGTCGTTTTTTATAGAAAAGCTGGCTTAGCTTTTGTATGTTTTTTGTGTGTTGAAAATGAATTCTCGTAATGAAAAAGATGATAGCGCGTTTTGAGCGGAGAGGAGACTTGGAGGTTATTGATGCTTTGGCAATGCTGTAAATGGGGAAGGTACCTGAACGCTGAGTGGCTGCGAGAACTGGGTTGTTGGTCGACAGGACCGCCTCTTTGGCAACGAAGGGAAGTGAGTTTGCTTAGCAACGCTCCCGGAACTAGTTTGTTTTTGGCATGCACACATACATACAAAAAAGCCTCTGCTCTCTGTTCCCCTAGCCTCAGACGAGGAGGAGTGTATGCCGCGGGGGTGTTAACGAGAACCATTTTGGGATAGAAGCAGTTCTTTCACCAAGAGAACTGCTGCTGTAATATAGCTGCTTTGTTGTTGATGATAAGAGGAATGCAAAAGTAGAGACTGTTGAAAAAGCGAGAGATGAAAGGTACATACTTTTATACATGTAAAGTATGTAGAAATGTACAACAAACAAATATTATTATCGCTTGGTAGAAGGGGGAATAATATTTCATAGGTATGTATGTATGCACAATTATCCCTCACACAAAAGCCTTAGTTCGAGAGTATGTGAATTGAAAAATATATCTTGTTGTATATCTGATTGTGTAACGCAATGAAGTTTTGGCTGAACTCTACTACGGTGGAGTAGAGCAGGGTTGACGAAATACATGGACACGAGACTCACTCAAAAAACGAGAGAGAAAAAAATTCTGGACCTTCTCTCTCTCTCTTCTTCTGATATTATACTGCCGTCGCCGCTTAATTCTGCTCACTGGAGTTCTGGATGGAGATTTTGGGATTTGAAAGAGGATAGTAGTAGCAGCGCATCTCATTTATTGTGTGATATTAATTAATTGACAGTTGTCCAGTATTTATCAATATAAAAGAAAGGTACGAATATATCATATTATTATTGTGTTTGTTTCGTTTCTCCATTGAATCAAAACACGAGAGTATAGTAAAGTAGGAAAAAGCTTTTCCATTCAGCAAGCACACACACACAGCTCTAATCTTCAGAATCAAATCATCAAGATTTGGTTGGAAGCTCCACTGTTCCACGACATAGTCGTTGCCGCAGCAGGATCATTTAGAGCGAAATAAGGAGAGCCTATTCTACGCACAGAATATCCAAAAATCGTTTCAATTTCATCAGTTTTCATGTGAAAATCGAGGTGTGTGTTGTTGCTGTTGCTAGTTTCTCTTTATGTCATCATTATTTTTTTCTCTGTGTGTGTTATATTCAGTTGATAATGTGAATAAATGGGTGTTATCCGTGTGCTCCTCCGTAAAACTTTATTTATCTGTATAGCTTAGGTGTATTTTGTTGAGAAAATATTATTCCAACGGCAGCTATTATTATATGCGCATTTCCGTTTTGCTGCAAAAGTGTAGTGCTTTGCGGAAGAGCCGAAGAAAGTTTTCGTTTTGAGCAGTTATGAAAAAAATTCGAAAGCAGTAAGTGTTTTCACGGAGGCATATTAATAAATAAATGATATGTATATCCAGTAAAAAAAGTAGCTTCATTCTGCTTCTCACCATTTCACCTTTGCCAAGGTTGACACCATGATGAGGGCGTAAATTTCATTTTTGGAATGTGTGCTCTCTCACAAAATATCCATTTACACAACGGCTTTGTTTCGTTGTCATGTTTTCTGTTTTAAGTTTTTTACGTTACCCCTAGTAGTTCATTAGTGGAATGGCTAATACATACAATCCATTTAATTTATGTCTCATTACGTCTATTATTTTTGTTCTAAAGTGCATGTCATTTTAAATTTCGTACGTTAAATGTGGCCCAGTTTTATTTGTGGCAATGAAAATGTTTTTAGTGTTAGGTATTTAGTGATGACGATGAATAAAATGTGTCCATGTCCATGATAATGATGATAAATGGCAGGAATGGCAATACAACTGCACTGGCACAAATAATTTCATCGTCATTATATTACGGCTTTGTTGCTAATTGCAGTAGTGGCTATAAATAATAAGGCTCTCGGTTCATTTTTGATGTTTAAAAATCATAATATCCAGCTTCAGAGCCCGTTTTTCCTTATCGTGCATTTTTCTTCTCTTGTGTTGTTTGCCAGAAAGTCAGGATTGGATGGAGTGCTTTTCTCGATGGATGGATAAATGCTAACAGGAGACTTCGCTCACAAGATATGGTTAAGTGTTGTTTGCATGCAATTTATATCTGTTCAAATATTATCAATGGAAGAAACAAATCGTCATGTTTGGAATAAATAATGGCGTAAATTGACATTGACATGGAGCAAATACTAGAGCAAAGTACGGCAAGTATTGTAATATTTGGACTGCGTTGCTATGAGGAAAAAAATGGAGAGTGTTTTGCAGTGCGTCATAGTCAGTTGTGCACTGTGGTGAAATGCCGATAGTAAAAGTACTTGTAAGAAGTGATCGAAAGAATAACAGAAATTATGCATATGTTTGGCATGAGCTTGGAGAGACTCCCATGAATAATGACTTTTTGAAAATTTTCGGGTGTTGCGTTACGCGCAAAATTCGTCTCTAAATATAATTAGCAATGGCATGCGGGCCAAGAGAGCGACAACGCCGCCCACACTTCCGCGTTTGTGTTTTCTTGAATATGAAATATGATGTGTGAGTATTAATCACAAAACAAGGCCAATGAGATGCCTAAGGATTATCGGTGTGAATAAGATAAGATTGGCCGCAAATAAATAATGGTTAGAGAAACCAGGCATTTGTGGATTGGAAATCTACCTGAAAATGTGCGTGAGGAGGAGATCCGCGACTTATTTTCAAGGTAAGCTGACTTTAATGCTTTATAAATTTCTGCCATCGTATAATCCATGACACCATACCATGCCTTTCGTGTGAGATGACAAACGTCGTACCCTAAAGCTACCTTTCGCGTATTCTACTCACGAATTTCCAGTGAGACCCTTGAGATATTCAGGTACTGAACACAACGCAAGGTTCACACCAACTCCTCTACTAAAGTGTACAATAAATACGCTTGCTAAATACCCAAATAGCGCCAGTATGGTGCTGGAAATAATAAAGTATCTCATGACTACCCGTATAAAATAAGGATTCATTTTCTCCAATACTAATCTCTATCTCTAAGACTTGCGTTTTCATCAACTGCTTTTATTGATATGCATTGATATTTAAGTTTTAAAGTTATGTCATAGTATTAGCTTCATGTATTCGTACAAAATTCATTAAGACTGACCACCAACACAGCAAATTCAGGATGGAGCACCCACGTGTGAAACACGAATGATGTGTATTATGTTTGTAAACATTGATTAATGATGACCTTTACAAATTATTTATTTCGTTTTCTTTGTCTTTTGTTTAAAGTATAAAACATGTAGACATGACGCTGTAATATGTACAATGTGAATCGCTAGAGTAGTTTGTCTTCTGCATATTGGTAATAAAAACTGAAGACAATGTGAGCTTAAATATCTGCTACATTATTCAATCAATAGTATATTTAAATATTCTGTTGCACATATGTCGGTGCTTATTTTTCAATTAATTTCTAAGAGATAAATACCTATATACTTCATATCATATTACAGAATCTCGATGCTTTATTATAATTTTATGATATTTTTGGTTAAACAAAGTATGACGCAATCAATCGTAAAATGCGTGAAGACCAAGAACAAGAATACATGATTTTATAATGCACTTCATTCCATTCGAAACACAATACTATATTATCTTTATAAATACAGCATTGTTTTATCATCTGCCAGTTATTATTTGATATGTTTCATTCAAATGTGAACACGCGTTTGTTTGTCTGCCTGTATCAGTGAATTTTTGAGTGGATTGTTTGCTCTTTAATGGCATAAAAATAGAACTGACCGTGGTTATCAGGTCTAACTACAATAATGTTGTGTGCATTATGTGCACGTTAGCTCTCCTAGAACTCATTGGCATAATTTTTTGGTTCATGTTGGTTAATGCAGATATGAAAGATTTATGAAACTACTGTTTTTAACTCATTGCAAGTGCTGGAAAGAATAGACGTTGGGAATACAATGAGACATTCGAGTGCTATTCTGTTTGAACAGTTTCCTCAATAAAAAGTTTCCTCCTCAACTGAATATTTATTTATAGTAAATACATCAGTTTAAAAGAATTTCTATACAATTGCTGAACAGAACTGGATGTACGTAAAAATTAATCCCCGTATCACTACTATATATTCGTACCACTAGAAATCTTGAGTCTGATGCGGTTGAAATCGCGGAATTCAGTGGAATTATTTGCACAAATCCATTAAAGATTTCAAACAATTTCCCTACGATGTAACCAGTATACTTAATATAACCATGAAACACCAAACATGCGTCATGACTCTCATGACTGGTCGTCAGATCAGTTTCCTTACCTTGGACTGACAAGGAGCATGTATGTTATACTCAGGAAAAGTAAAGGTAGGCAGCTTCATTATTATCCTGACGAATAAATTGTCAATGCTTGTGTATTGGAATTGTGCTACCAATCTGGGAAAATTCTACGAACCAGACAAGGGAAGGATTTTGCTTTTATTTTATGCAATGAAGATTTTTTCCAATTCATGTGCCATATACAGATCTCCATTGACAATATAGTTTGGACTATATCTATGTGAGTTGTTTTTTCCTTACAAGCAACAAAATGGATCTATTTTGCTATGTTGTAACTGAGTTCTCATTATTCAGAAAACTTAAGTTTAAAAGTTTAATTGTCCTGTTCACAATAAGCCAAGATGCCAACTTGTGAATGCTCATATGACAGAAAATGTGCCACGATAGACTTAATTTGATTCTATTGTTATGCTTGGTTCCGTACGCTCGGCCAAAAACCATTTACAAAAAGCTTACATTTGTACGTGGCAAAGCAACAGACAGAGAGTAGTTCATTTTTCATGTTACACATCTCAAACAATGCAACGATGATGAATACATCTTTTGTAAGTAGTCTATCTTGAGAAGATAAGCAGATTGAAAATGTTTACGTGATCAGATCAACTCATGAAATGCAGTCTATCTACCATTTGAGTGAACCATCGTGCACCGCAGGCTTTTTTAAACTTGTAACACTGCGCCATGTGCACTTTACAGCGCGTTGCAACTTCAACTGCAAGTTTATAAAGTTGCATACGTAATACTTCGCAGAAGAGATAAAGGAAAAAGAAACACGAAGAAGCACGGTCACTAACTGTAGTTTAAAATGAGTGCAGGAACTAGAATTTCAATATTCCGCTATTTCACTTCATAGAATAATGAAACCTCCGTCTCCTCCTATGAGTATACATACAGTATGCGCACAAAGAAACTCACTTTACTCACTACGCAAATATTATAAACATCAAATAAATAAAATGTACTTATTACAATATCATCGTTATCATTATATCTCTGACTACATTAAGATTTTTTTGTCTGTTGATACACTGTTGACGAGGACAAAGAGGATGACGAACAAAGTAGTTGTACTGTATTGTTCCCCATCTCTCAGCTTTCCTTGTGTCTGTCTGCTATTTTATCTATGCTATGTACTTTCAGTACTACATTCATAATAATATGCAATAACATTACTTGTTATTATTATGTTGGCCTCTGTTCTACTATTTTAGAGCTAAATTTTACTACCATGAACTAGCGTCCGCGAAAGCTAACTCACTTTGAATGTACTGCACTTTAAACATTATCCTAAACCATTTCATGTCATTTAGCTGCTGACGACGGTTATGCTTCTTCCTATCACGCATACTTGTTTGTGAATTATTGATTGTAGAACGAGCCAGAGAAGAAAAACAACAATTCAAAAAGCACATAATGCAAGTTTCACACACGCACCCTAAAGTGCAGAGTGCAGAGACCAATTTAAATACAATAATAAAAGTTTTTGCAACCTTATTTTGCGTGTTATTGTTGCAATTATTATTACGGGAGAAAAACATCTTTGTAAAACTATACCACACACATGCCTGTTCAGGGGTAGGTAATTGTAAACGTTATAACATTTAAACCAACTCATGCAGACTATTTGCTCCTGTTATAAGATTTTTGCGTTGCAAATACGTATATGAATTTCCTCGCATATGTAGTTCAGTGTGAGATATCTGATGGTTTTGCTGTAAGATCTAATTACAATAACTTGATGTTGTTGTTTACTTTATGATGCTTTCGCTTCCCTGCTCAGCAATCCACTTTAGATTTTTCCTTTTTCCCTGTTATTACATACCAGTTTTTTAAACAATAAATGTTTTTTAAATATCGTGCTTAATGTTTATGCATATTGGAGGAAACGACGATGTGCATAAACTATCGAGTCTTCACCTTTACCTTATCGCAATAAAAAGTTTTACTTCTGTTATAAATCAAGTTCACGTTTCCTTTGATTATAAGATTTAAAAGTGCATCGATTTATATTGATTCCCCTCGAGGTTACGTAGGCGAGTTGAAATAAAAAATACACAAAGTATACATTATATTTTATACTTCATTGTGTGTTTTTGATATTGCTAAAGAACAGGATGACAACTGACTGGCAATATAGACCAATTGTTATTTTATGTAACAAAACAATTGTCTCTAGAGATAGAGCAAAAATTAGCTTCATCGGAAACGAATATAATATGAACTAAAATTGCAAGAATGACCCTGACTTCCATTCCTTGTAATTAGTTTATTGTAAGTCACATTTAGCTTTAAATGTTTTTGTTGCAACGAGAAAAACATCAACGGGGCAATTTTATACTGAAAGGTGAATGGGATAGGGACACTTGATATGTTGTTTTAAGGCTGAATTTATTGTAAAATGTCTTCGCTATAGTGATAGTATGTCTGGAATGGTATCAGTTCTGGACATGAAATACATGAATATGTACAGTTGTAATCATGCATGAATGTTTAAACAATTACTAGGCAATCAATTTTAATAAAATCATAATTCACGAAGTTTTAAAGCAAATTTGCAAACTATTTCTGTGAATTTGCTACGACACTAGACCTTTAGTTTGATTTCAAGTTTGGCATGCATATCTATTTAAAATTTCTACACATTTATAAAATAATATTATATGGTCTAATTTTTAGTTTCCAAATTTCCATTCGTCCTACCTAAAGTACAAGTTCAAACAAACCATTGTCAAACTTACATTATTCCTGGATCCGATCACGTGAAACTTTCACATGTTGAAGTTTACATAGCTACTTCTAGTCCATAAAAGTATAATGTGGCATCCATAGCAAAATCAATAAACTTTAAATTGATTGAATTTTACTACATATATATTTACATCATGCTCAGAACTTTGTATGCAAATACATTTACTAAACTATACTCTATGTTTATCGGGTATTATAGTTTACTTGACATTTTTGTAATGGAAGGTATACATTTGTATACCTTGTAAATATATACTCCTACAACATAACTCACGTTTTCATGCATGACAAGAATATAACAATATTAACACAAGTATATTATCAATACCGAAACTAGCTGATTGACAATTAAAAGGGAAACGTATCATAATCTGTACTACTTAACAACTGTAATTAACCAGCCATAATTTTACAATTGTCATTTCAGCTATTTACTTTAATATTGAATTGTCAATTCAACTTGCAATCAGTTACAAAAGGCTGATCTGATGATCAGATTAAGCCATGTTTCAAAACGTCTCTGTATACTTTAATTTTATTTTATTTTTGGACAACTATAAGAGCATAAAGTGAAACGCTTAACCTGGAAATATCAAAATGTTTTAGCAAAGAAAAGTCATTATACAGGTTTTGCCTCAACCAACTTCAATCAATTTATTTTCATCTAATGTATGCAATTTATGTCCAGTTTTTGAATGTCAAATGAATGTTAGTTTTGACGTTTTACTCACATACTACCAAGTAGCTTGATTTTACTGTCGAAAAAGTTTACATTTTAGCAATCCGTATTACGATTTTTAATGGAATAGTTTAATGACATATCATGTCTATGCATACTATCTACTTTCCAAATTATAAGTTCATGTCAGTAGTACTGACTCAGTACCCACCACGTTCGTTCTACTGCGTTATTTTCCTGTGTCATTTAATTTACGTTACCTTTATGAATGTTGTATGTATTTTTTTGGATATAATATCTCAGTAGTCCTATTGTATTCTCAGTTTTAAAAACATAAGAAAACTGCTATGTTGACAATCATTAAATAAAGTCGCCCGTTTCTATTTCTTCCTTTTGTTTGGTGTACTCAAATTCTTAAGTTTTAAGTTAAGTACCCCATGCGCAAAGTACATTGTACTAATAGTAAGCAAAGTAATAACTGGTTGAAACGGAATAATACGAAAAAGTACAAAACAAAAATTGTGCAAAGTAACAAAACATTGTCTAAAGACTAACGCTTTACAACTTATAAATTACAATCCTACAAAGTGCAAGTTGATGTTTCACTGTACAACACAATACAATGCTCCTACCATAAACCAAGGCGAAGGTGTGTGGTTAGATACACCGTTTAAATATGCGTCTGAAATTGTACTGCTAACGTTTGAAGAATATTTGACAAAGGCAGAGAGTTCTTTGTCTAGTGTTGAAATTGCATGTCTTTCTGTGAACAAGTATTACATAAATGGAAAAAGATGCAAAGTAAGCCTTTTCTGGGTAGATTTTTGGGTAAACCCAAGCTTAACTGCTACTGTTTCTGTTTTGTATAGAATTCAATTTCCTACTTTCAGATATTGTTTCTTCTCCCACCAAAATAAGAAGCCCTGTTAGTAGTTGTAACAAATGCTATTTCATCTACATGCACATATATCCAAGAAATATATATATTGAACGCTTCTGAACGCCTTTTATTTCTCGGCAAAATAACAAAAAAAAACTTTTCGGAAGAAGCGAATGGGACTGCTTCACAAAAGAAAGCAAAAAATAACGTTACCAGAAGGGAGAGGAGGGTTTGTATTAAAAGTGGTGGTAGTTTAAGATCCATATATACTCCTACTCACACATTATAACATGTACCTATGTAGCCATATGAATTTTCCTTTTTTCAAAAGGGCTTATTTTGTCAGTTTTTTCTAGTTTGTAAGACGGAATAAAAAGGGATGCTCAGAAAGGAGTTTCTCGCCGAGAACGACAATGATGACTACCACCACTACCATCATCATCATTTCAGTAGTATTTTCTAAAAAGAACTTTTGCCTCCCTACTTTTGTGTTGACTACGTGTGTAAAAATCTCTCTGCTTCATGCCATACATAGCTCATATCCCTATAAGCATGCATACAAAGCATGGCATGGGTACAAGTTGTTCAGTCATTTTTTCGTATTCACAAATGTACTGATATATAAAATTTGTGTATCCATATTACTGATTTTACTTACTACGTGTAAAAATGTACAGCTACGTGGTGAAGTTAAGTTGGTTAAACAACACAGTAGTATAGTCTGACTTTTTGTGCACATGCACATCGTATAAAATCTATACTACTTTAATACAGGCATGTTTCTTTTCTGGAGTTGGAGTAATCACCAGAAGCAATCCGTATTGGAAAAAGGAAGAAAAGCAGCTTTATTTTGCTCCTTTCGTTCGTGTCGAACAAGCTTTTATGATGAAGCTCTCCTCTAGCGTTGTTACGTGGATACGTACGTGTATTATCCGACTACTACGATTACTTTTGGGGATGCTTCAATGACAGAGAATATAGCGAGCACATCGATGATGATGATTACCGACTAGTTGAGGAGTTTGTCGTAGACAGTGTATTTTTGCAGCTCCAACCATTATTATCATACATTTTCAGGAAAAAAATACATAGTAATATAATGATATAAAAAACTCGTAAGCACTGAACTATCGTGCTGCTGGGTACATGCCTTAGTAACACGAAACTTTATATCCTGTATAGAGCAAACATACACCATCGTCATCCTCATGATATTATTCCATTTTTACCTATAGTTTGTCATTCGTGCATACGTGTCTTGATATAAAGTATAGAAATTCTCATATATACCTCTTTCGTGATATAAAAAGGCACGAAAAAATAATGAAAGAGTGAATCGCCCCAAGTAGCATCCAACCTCACCTCTTTGGCTTGCTTCGTAGCATAAGAAGTGTGGTGGACGAGCGCATTTCCAAAGTTGGGGGGAAGAAGCAATGGGGAAAAGCTTATTATTTGGTTTGCGTTTGGTTGCCCGTTCTTTCGTTCAAGTCGACAAGCCGTGTGTGCAATGCCATGATGATGGTAGCAGCAGCAGCAGCATTAAGGCGAAGAGAAGTTTTTAGTAGATTTTTAGTTTGAACGCAGTTGAACGACAAAGCATACTCACAACAAGAAAAGTTTTCAAGCCTACCAGTTTCGTGTGGATGGTTATGTTCTGAGTGTGTATAATGGATGTTGGTAGGCTCTTGTGGGCTTGTGAGACGAGTTCTCTAAGAACAGAGTTATTCGACGAGTCCGTAGACCAGTTGTTGAAGATTTTTTTAGGTAGCTGGTAGTTCCTTGCTTTTATAAAAACCATTTTTCTACGTATAATGCACAGAAATATAGATGATGCGAGAACACTACGTGTAAGTACACGCTAAAAGGTTATATAGCAACTCTATACCCATCATCATGTAACATTTATTCCTAAGTAAACGTTCAAAGCGGCTGTAATATAAAAAAGAGGTAGCGAAAAGGGTTTAAAACAAGTTTTTGGTTGAAGTGGTAGAAGCCTTTTTCGTTTAGTCAGCTCAATGAAAATGTACATAGAGCACAACAACGCAATGTTCCCAAAAAGGCAAAGAGCCAGTGAGACTCAGAAAAAGCCCGTCCTTAAGATTTTTCTTCTTTATCTCGTGTAAAATTCTATGGTGTATAATATAATATAGATGCATAGTCGAATAATATGTTTATTATGCTTTTATCGATATTCTTTTCTTATTCCACACATTATACAAGTGGAAAGAGATACAATAAACTATCCCGTGCTCATACCCACTGTAAAAAAAGCGCTTTCAACGAACTCACTCTGGCCAACAACAATTTCACCGACCGAGGAACGGCTGAACAGAAGTAGTCAAAAACTAAAGGCAAAAAAAGAGAAAAAGATCTGAAGAAGTAATAGTGGCAATATTATTATTAGGATATCTGGTAGAGTTACCCTGCATTCGAGAAACTTTTACACAGACACACATAGAAAACGACACGACAGTTTTCTATTATTCAGCTCTCTTGGCTTGGTTTGCCGTCTTGAGAAGAAAAAAAGTTCGAAAAATGTTTGTGTGTGAAGCTTTCAACATTTCTGTACTCTGTACCCTCACTCACCGTCTCCTTCGCCTGCTTCATGGCCCGATGAGGATGATGGCGATGATGATTATGTGTAGTGTAATATGTATGTTTAAAAAAGCTTAAAATCAAGTACAAATACATATACCTAGGGTATGTTAGAATATTTTCTGGTGTTTAGTAGTAGAGCAACAAAACAATCTGGCCTGGCGTAATATACACAGCTCCAAGTTTGCTGAGTTGGCTTTGACTCCTGCTGTTCTGTCATTCTTTTTCCTTCTCCTTTACTGCCTTCGGTAATAATAGAAATGGTAATATACCACCACTACCAACATTACATCCAAAGAACTACTGTTTCGTATTCGCGGGTGAGCAAGAAATGTTTCGTATAACTCATCTGATGGTGCACAATGAAAAAGGAAAAAGAGAACGCACAATAATACAGAGATAGTTGATAGTTTCACACAAACCCAAAGCTGCATATTATTTTTATAGGTTCAATAATAAATATATAACTTTATATGATCATATAATAATATTCTTTTGTAAATGTACACACTTGATGAGGGATGTATACAACCATATACATATATCATCCTTCTAGGTATTTTGTTGGTGTGCACAAAACGCGAAGCAGAAAAGTAAAGGGCAAACTTAACGCAAATAAATACGGCGCAGTGGAACGGGCTACAAAACGAAAGCCTCAATTTCCTTGTCCCTTTATATAACATTTTCTATCTCTGGTTAACAATCCACTGCTTTTCAGCCCTTAGTCTCTTTTTGCCACAGAGGAGCTACGCAACAGCCTAGAGACTGGGAAGCTCTCTTACTTTTTCTGCTTTATACTTTAGTCCATTATAAAACCCATCTTTTACGATATTCACGCTGTGAGAAGGAATGTTATTATTCAGCCATCCGTCGCTTTTTCTACAACAACAGGAGCTACACAAAAAAGCTACATAATAGTCATAGTCATGCAAACATACCTTCAGATAACCTAGACTTATTCGATGTGTGTTATTTTGTGTGGTTGCTTGGATTGTTGTTGTGATGTGAATCATGATGATGATGATGATGATATCGTGAACCATGTAGAAATAGAGCTCTACACATACAACAAAACTACTTTTACTAGGGGAGATACAGATAGCAAGGCCCTTTGTATATGGTATCACCATAGTGCCACCGTAGTAGTAATGCAATTCACACACATTTACCAAGCTTAATACTTCTCTACCAGGTATTTACAACCCCGACAACAACTCCACTGCCGCTTTTTGCCACACTATCATCAGACTCGTCTCTCCACAAACCAAACTAAAAATGTTGCCTCACTTGGCACTGGTGGTGGAAAGAGAAAAGCCGAGTGATGTGGGTATTACGTTTTTTGGTTTGCAATATTGTTCATTTTCCCAACTTTAACAGAGTTGTAATAATGTTTCTTATGCTACGTAATATTATTTTATTCTGTATAAAGCTGAATCAGAAAAACAGGAATATTTTTTGTGTTCTATCATCACTATACCTATTCAACTACCTGTACAAACAAATGATAGAAAAATAATATATGAATTTACACACAGCATGTCATGTCATTCTTTCCTTGCTTGAGCGGTGCCACTACTGCTGTACATTTTTGAAGATAAAGTGAGACCAACTGGATGTTACGTTTGTTTTCCCCTTTCTGTAGTTGTCATATTTTTCGCTGAATGCACGTTCCATTATTGGATACGGACTACAAACTATATTTGGTGCTTACGTTTTCAATAACGACACTTTTTATTATGTGTGGTATTATGATGCGTTTTACTATTGCTCTGCTATTCGCTATTTTTGGGTTTTCTAGTTGGTTGTTAAGGAAGAAGCCAGGGATTAATCTGAAAGAAGAGGCGAGAGGGAAAGAGTGGGATTATTGCTAGGATGGTATTAAGGATTCCTCTGTCTGGATGAGCATAACAAGAGAAAAACTATGTAACCTTATAAAAAGGATTTTTTGGAACGCTTTCTCTTTATGCCTTTTCAAATTGCTTTTTAGCATGTATCCTTCATCATAAGTACATCTCTCTTCTGAACCCAGTACCGTTTTTGAGCTGGAACCTTACATGATGATCATGGGTGTGGTCATTCTTTTCATCCAAACTCTACCTTTTTGCTAGCAGCCTTAAAGGAAAGAGCTGTTATTTTTTGTCTCTTGTCTTTTGTGGTGTTACACGTTACGTCAGGGACTTCTCACGTGATTCTACTACTATAAAATGTATGCCATGGAGTACGATACAAACAATCTCAAATATAACGCGTTCGGTACACACACTGATGATGTCGGTACATATTATATTGCATGGAAGTAATTGCAAATAGCGAGAGACTAGATAGCATTCGAAAAAGGAAGTTGGGAGGAAGAGAAGAATGAACACAAAGAGGAGAGCAATTCTAAAAACTTTGGGTTTCGGGTGTCATGAATATCTAAGCCCAAGGACCACGGAGAACAAACATTCAATTTACTCATTTCACCACTCTAGGCGGCTGGTAACTTCACACATATTCCTAAAACAATTCCCGCTCATTTCATACACTTCGAATTTTGAATGAGAGAATGCAATGATTGTTCTTTCGTGGCTATATTCATTACATAAGTGAAGCAACAAAAAAAAAATGGAAAGAGTAATTACAATTTTAGAGATTGAGCTGTATACAACACTAGTTTAGTATTAATTTACATCCGTCATCAAGCAACCATGAAATGGTATTCAGAAACTGTTATGCGTTAAAAAATGATAAATTTGATACCTCAAAGTTCTGCCGATACGAGCATGTTATTGCCAAGGAATTAATCTTTTTGTTGACTAGCACCATCATGACTATAGTCGCTTGTCATTAGCGAAACCGCGTGGCATCATTGATTATATTTGTAATGACAACTTTGCTAGAATCTTTTCACTTTAAGAAGTGAGTATGAGTATGTTGTAGTACTGAACATTCCGAATATACTAATCTCAGGGCAAAGAGAATCTCAGGATATATGCTATTCTCTTTGATCTCAGGGTTCAACAAAGCACGCTTGGTATACGAATAAAATTGTCTCTAAATAATTTTTGTCTTGATTTTAAACCTGGAATCCGTTATACGAGTAAAGATTTGTTCGCAGTCGGTGTTGTTTTCTACTAATAGCTTTTCATTCCGTTTATGTTTGGCCTATCCACATCACACTTAATTTGTCAGATTCGCGTGTATACATTCGTATATATGCAAATTTTTAAGTATTGCACCATAGTTATTTGGCACTTTTGGTTATGGCCTATCAATAGCATAATTTGTAGTCAGTCTTTTTACACTGCATTCATCATTTCCATCCGTCGTCCGCGAAATATGAACCTTTACTTTAATATGAGCCATTAAGAATAATATGACCATTTGTACAAGGCGTAACTTAACTCCTTCTTCCTCTTCTATTGCTTTACTCTGATTATTCTGATTTTTCTTAGTCTTGTTTAATGAACTACTGTATTTTTATTGAACTTACATCGAAGGTGGTTTATTGATCATTATGTGTAAAATCCTGTGAATACGCTGATAAAAAAACGATAGGTTCATTATGTCACTACCATTGTTCATTGAAATAGTCAGTTTTATTTCAGCCATTCTTCCACCAACGTCTCGTCGTTGCCAATCTTAAAGTTGTCCCGCTACATTAATTTGTGACAAAAACTTTAACTCAAAACTAAATGTGCAGCCAAAACTATACTGTGTGCAAGTTTTCGTTGTCGCAAACACAATGCCTGTCATTGTGACATGCTTCCTAAAATTACTACTCTTGGTAATTCAATGGAATTTTAAAATGTCGATTTCAATCGACGTGTCCTTTTGTCTATGGTTTTAAATGTAGGAATGGTTTTAAATGTTTTAGCATTTCATTTAAGTAAACTATACTTAGGCTACATATAGACTGTTTTTACTTTTTTATTTAAGACTTTATCTACATAAAAAGTTAGCGATCTCATTTATTATTCATTAAAATGGAGCCGTTTAATTGGATGCAAGGGAGGTATCCAAACCTCTGTAATAACTACAGACCAGTAAGAAATAATTTTCAAACATCCTCATCTCCCATTCCACATGGTCATGAGTTGTGGAGTCCTCAACCACCTCCATCGTCCTCTATTGTGTCAGTGTTTCCTCCCCCCAGACGAGCGCAACCAACTTTCTCTATTCCTAATAGCATATCAAGTGGAGAGCAGCGAGAATATTGGAGTTCTATCGTTAACAGTGCTGCATGCAATTTGAATTCAAATTTCCTAGTTCATGAGTACAGACAGCATTATAATAATTTTAACCTGCAACCTCCTCAAAATGTAGTAAACGTCAACAATAATTTCATGGATAACGCTCACAACAATGAAAACAACAATGTAACCTACCGTATTGGCAGCCGTTTTGACCAGCCTGTAGTTCCTTCCTTACCAGCAAGAGATCAGATAAACTCATTCCATCCATTCAACAACTTTTTTGCCATGCATCAACCTCAAATATGTAATTACATATTGCCTTACTTTCCGCACCCAGTAGTGACACCCACTCCACCCCAACCTGTCACAAGTTTTCATTCTCATGCTGCACCACCTCCACCCCCACCACTTCCACCACCTCCCCCGGAACCCGTGGAGTTGCCACCACTGCCACCATCTACTCCCAAACATTCGCAAATGGAGGACGAGTCCCTTGCATCAACCATTAACCAGCAGCCCCAATGTTCATCTGTACATTGCTCTCCAAACGCCAACCCTGTTCCATCAGTGTCCACACCGTCTTCAGGAAAAGACGCTTCTAAAATTTTAGAAACATCTACTACCCGGACGCTCAAGTCACAAATTAGGGGTGAACCACCACCACCACCAACTATTGGACCTATTTTACAATCTCCATCATTTACTCCCCCACTGAACTTGGATAAAGATTCTAGAGACTTACGCTCTCAATCCTTTACACATAAATTTCCAGCTTCAGACGATTTTTTTAATGTGATACCGTTCCGATCTTTCCTCCCAAAGACAGGTCGGTATTCATCTAAAAAGAAATTTCGTGATGACGTTGCTTCTGGCAACGTTTCTTTCTCTGGAGAATATTGTACAGCCAAAGATAGTGCAAGCACCGAGCTTGGTGATGCCAATGCCACCGTGCCATCTAAAATGAATACTTCTGACAATAATGAAAACGTCAAGGATAGAGTAGATAATCCAATGAAACTTAATACTCTTTCAACGAGAGAATCAAATAATAGCAGCGTGTCGGACATGTTAAATAATAACACAGAATCAAGTACAAATAACAACGCTTGTAATTTTTTAAACATAGACTTAAAGACTGTAGAAGATGAATCTTGCATTCCTGAAAAGTTGCAATTTTCTAAACAAAATGAAAGTAAAACAGCAAAGCAAGTCAGTTTTACTAAAAGTTGCAACTGTGTGGATTCGTGCGGTTGTGCAATGGAGCAGAGCGAAAGTAACAGTATTGGGGCAGTGCGAAATCCTGGAATGGAAAGTAAAAAGGATATTGAGATTCATAACAAAGCGTCTGTGATCACCTCAAACATTCATGACAAGCTCAATATTGTTTGCGCGAATACTACAATGCAAAATGAATCAATTAGTGTTAGGCTCGATACTTTAAACGACCAGCAAGCAAAGGACAATCAAAATGGCAATGGCAGTTATTGCTCAGATTTTGAAAACGGAATCTTTGATGAAGGTGGCAAAAATGAAATCGCAAAGGATGATGCAGCAAATGATTTTGGCATTGACTTTGACATAACATTTGAAAATAGTATTCATCTGAGCAGGTCAGAGGAGTTTCCGAAATTTTTTCCGTGTCTGTGTAAAAGCATAATTTATGTCCGGCTTTCTCTTCATTGCTCAATAAAAGGTATTGCTCATAATAACTGCGATTCTGTGTGTTTGTCAAACTAATGCAACATGTATGCATAACTGAATTCCTGTTTGTCGCCTTAATATTGCTCAGCTTTCAAATTTGCCTTGAACTATAAAGCTATTATAACTTGCAAATTATTGTACATTAAATATTGTGTAAGTTTGTGTTGCGTATTTATTGGGCTCAAAGAATAGACTCGGAACAAGGTATCAACATTTTTTTCCTATTAAGAGTACCATCTATAGCTTGAAGATTTGCTTATTATATTGCATTTTTGCGTGCTTTTCTAAGCAGTACTATTACAGTAGTATATCTACCAAATAAATGATAATTTTACTTTAAATAAAAGAACTGTTGATAGACGTACATAAAAATCGAATGCAATAATGTTGGAATTTTCAGCTTCAAATATAAGAATTGTTACATAATAATATTATTATATATAAAACTTTATTTTGCAAACGAGTATGACATTTGGCGTCTATTAAATCGATAACGATATCTGAATCTTTTATCTTCGAATATCCAGCGAAAATCACCTTGGTGATTGTTCTCTTTGTAGTATTCAACAATAAATATGAACTACAAGGGATTTCGTATTGGGTCCAATAGTATTTGAAGCAGTTTGCTTTTTTTGTAGTCACATAGTACAATGTGGACTGGATTGGCGACCATAAAAATGGCAGGTTCAACTAATTGAACTTTTTCATATAATATCCATCAACCTGTTTCTATTTTTTCTTTGTTTTAATTTTCTTCTAAAACTAAAAATTCTGAGAATTTCTATACATCGAGTGTATCTGTAAATAAATGTGTACAGCCGTGGGTTTTGATTTACTCTCTTTTGAAAGGACCTGTTCACAGGACATTTCTAGGAACTTTTAGTTTGGTCAGCTATCATTGTGAAGATGTTATGCTTTTTGGGAACAAGTTTTTGGTATGCATTATTTCATATATTATTATGGAGCAGAAGTTATTTTGCTTGGTACCACGAATAGTAAGATGATACTATAGTAACTAATGCAGGCAATGATTATATGTCTGTTTTGTTTGCTGGCAACTAACAAAAATAAGGGAAAGGGACTAGAATCAGTAGAATAAGAGAGTTAGATGTCAGAACTAGCTAGAAGAAGTCGGTGGAGGGAGATATTATTGAAAGAACAGGTTCTTTTTTCATTTTTTGTCTTGTTCTTTTCTTCTCTCTTGATGCTGCTGCTACTCTAGTACTATCATCATTATCATCATAAAAAGCGCTCACGAAACAAGATGTTTGAACAAGGCAGAGTTCTTTAGTTTTGTTGTGTGTCTCTTTTTGTGCAGAGTACACGAGTAGTAGAGAACAGAGGAACGATGTGTACATTAAATATGTAACAACAACTCACCAAAGAAGAGGGAACGAAAGGAATATATATAGGTATATATCACCACATCATATATACTTTTATGATGATAATCAAGATGACTATACACAGAGGGGTTTACATAGTTTGGTTTCTTTTTTGGCTGATGGGTTTATGGTAAGCAGAGTCGTTAACTCGACTTTTGTTGATAATGGAGGGGAGGAAGGCTGAAAGCCCTTGATGATATGATGTGATGGTCATGCATCGTCTTCTTTTTCTCTCCCTCTGTGTCCCTCGCTATCTCTGTTGGCAGTAGAAGAAATATACGAAAAGTTACAGACCTCCTCACCATGCGACGTCGACGACGATGATAATGATAATTATTTCTTCCAATTCCATGAGTAAAAAACGTATATAAGTAAGCATACGTTGCCTCTTTTAGTTTCATATAGAATATAAGGGAATCATCCTCATATCATCAACATTCAACAACATCAATGTAAGAAATAAAGAGGCAACAATATTCTCTCCTTGTATGAGTGGCAAGATGCAATGAGAGTCGTGACGATGTGAAGTTAACTGAAACATGAAAAGTAGCAAGGAGTTGGAGCCACAAGAATCGTGTTGGTTCGTAAGTCATTATAACGATGATGATGACGATGCTCATGCTCAAAAGATAGTCTGATTTGTTTGATCAAAAAACTGAATTACATAAGACGATGACTGTTTAGATGGATAAAAAATCAGTGCATAATATATTAAGGAGCAAATGGAAATATTCCTGAAAAAACATTTAATCATTTTTGGATAAAGTAATATGGATATTATGGATATTTATTTCGGGCTAGATATTATCGGTTAATTCATTTTACTTTTGCTACCAAATTCATCATATACATATTATAAGACGATTTCAAACTTGAAAAGGGAACAATTGGCAAATGAAAACATAATACACATGTTAATCAGACATTGTTTTTTAAATAAAACTTGTTTAAACAATGTTAAAACGATTTAGAAGAGTGCATCTTGTAAAGCTAAATTTCTAGGTTTAATTTTTCAACTGATCGTTAGATCTAATACTGCAAGTTATGGAGCAAATCAATCGGTATGAAACAATATTTTCTGCAAGATGCTTTTCCAGTAATTCCCAGCGCAAACCATTGTAATTAAATTTAGTTATATAGTCATGCAAATTCTAATCTTCTTAACTTTCTAGTATAAAATATACCAATCCAAAATTCACTCAAAACAATAATTGCTGTTGTTTCGTAAATGACAAGCTTAATTCAAGATTCGGGGGTTTGCTTCATTTTTTGTTTCTCTGCTGCATATCAGGTTTTATGGAGTTTGTTTTTGCGTTCATCAATGTTTCGCAAGGATGATGTCTTGAAGGTCTAGCACAAACGTTTTCAAATTCAAATGAACATGTATTTATTTACCAGTCCCAATTAAAGTATAATATGGTATGAAACACTGAAAGAAGAATAGATACAAGTGATGGTAAAACATTTATTTATGTCTTTATGTGCATCTTTCTGAGAATTTTCAAAGGTAAAATATCATTTGTAGCAACCTAGTTTAAATCAAACTAGCAAAATTTGCTTCTACCTCTTTGTAAAGTTTGTAGTGCTCTTGCGTTAAGAAGAGAGTGCAATTTCTTCAAAGATGCGCAGTTGAGTGCTAACTGCAAAAGACGAAGTGAACGACAAAGATATGAGAAACATGGAAAGAAGTATCAAAAAGCCTTTGGGACTTTTTTAAACTTTGAGTTGAACAAAAAAGCTTCGTGTTCATCACGAATCCCATTGTATAGAAAATAAAAGAGAGAGATAACGTATACTTACATACGTGGAGTATATATTTTATATTTCAATCTACAAGGATTCTGTTGAATGAATTGAAATACCGTATTTTATATTTATACGCGTAATAATATGCATATTCGTTTGTTGTTTGTTCACTACAAAACGATTCGTTTTATAAAGCTCTATGTTATTACTATTACTACTATATTAACTACACGTTGAATGTGTGCAGTTAAGAAGTAAAATATACCTATATATAGTTGTGTACGAAAGGAGGCATTTTTCTTGTTTTCTTGCTTTCGTCTCTTCCACACATATAACCAGATAATAAGACTGTCTTGTCTTCTACCCTTATCATTTTACAGCCTTGTCTGTGTCGTTATCTCAGCTCGTAGAACGCAGTCAGTGTGATGTACGTAATACGACAAACATTCATGGTCGTAGCTGTAATTGCGTCGAGTTTCGAGATACTTTAACTTGGACTCTTTCATATTTCAAAACGTGAATCCACAAAGTGCAGTGCACAATCCTGGTTAGAATGCTCTGCAGAGCAAATAATTTACAAACTTGAGGTAATATATAAGGAGAAAAGTTTAGTTTGGTGAAACTATATATTATGTGTTCATAATGTTCTACAATGGTGCACACACAGATACTTAATACAAAAGGCCCTTTGGCAATACGGTATATATAGATGAGGGGTATAACAATATATTTGCCCGTGTTGATGTATCTGTACCAAACATTTGTACACCTTTATGCATTTATCTGTACATAATTAAATGAGCTCATATAATAGATGTAAGTATATACGTACGGACATAATAATGAGCCCCGAAATGCTTCTACTATACTAGTTTGCTTGCACGTTTGTTCATTATGTCAGTTCTAGGAGAGAAAGAGATGCAAACTTGTGTAGCCTCTACAGAAAATATATAATACTAGAGGACCACGTAGAATTTCGGATAGAAAATAAAATATCTTGAGATTTTATTTTAGCAGTAATCTTGAATGCCACCACTACTTTGCTTACTATAGGAGAGAAAAGCAGATAAAAACTCCACGTTTCTCAGGATCTCCTCTCGTATTTTCACACTTTTTGTCTACTCTTGTGGAATAGAGGTAGGAGTCGAATGAGGCAGCAAAGCCTTTCCTTTCCTCTCCACTACACTTTTCTTGTGTGTCTGGTGAGCTGATGCGATGATGAGCAGAGTTCGCCCGTCCGTAGTATTTTATCCCAGCCACTACCATCACCATGCGAGTATTGAGCAGAGTAATGCTAATGGCTCAACACTTGCCTCTTTTCTGCTGTGCTGATAACTCCCTTTCCTGATATTACTTTGGTATTCAACGATATAGTGACTCTATGGCGTATTTATACGCATTGGAACTACTATCAAGTGAAAAATACTTGAGTTGAGTACATATATATAAATGGATTCAATAATAGTGTACAAAGTAAAAGATTTAATATGTAGAATATATTTATATCTCGACAAAACATTCTACTTCGCCACCATCAACATCATCATGCGGTGGTGATCAGAATTCCCCTTGCCTTGCCATGCTATTTTGCTCATACAGTAAAAAAGGAGAAAACGAAAACACTGTGCAAAGCACACTAGCTTTGCATTCCCTTACTACGCGTGTTTGTACGTAAAAAATCTATAGTTTATAGAGCATCGCCTTACCACTGACGAGGAATAACTTGGTAGAATGTACAATATAATTATATTGTTATGGAACAGATATAGATATAGCTAAAAACGACTCATTCGTCGAATAAAAAGTATGTAATATATTGCTTATATGGATATACACACGCTTTTGTGTGCTCTATTATTATTGCTTCTCACAAAAGAAGTTGGATAGACACGTTTGCTCCTTCGTTCAGTTCCTACGTGTGTGTGTGCTCTGCTCTATCCTGCATGAGGCTTTAATGGTGGCTGTGAGGAGCGACTGTTTAGAAGAACCATTTTCATCCAATCTTTTCCCCCTCCCACGGGTGGATGGATGGAGGGTAGGTAATTGAACCTTTTTTGTGCCATCGAATTTTCCGTTCATCCACATGCATATATACTTATAAGACCTTGGGGAGGTTTGCATTATTAGTACGTATATTGTAGCGTGCAATATTTCAAGGGAATATGATGAACAATGAATGCATATATGTAATGTATATTCACTATAATATGTATATATCTTGTTTTTCGAGCCATTACATTACGAATAGAAAAAAGTAGTTAGTAGCACACAGCGCAGCAGTAGACAGAGAGACAGAAAGAGAAAAAGCATGAGAACGAATTTATTCATCACAACAAAAGCGGCTTTTGTGAACTATACGGGATATACTCTATACTCTATATACTACATAATATCGCGTGTTTGTTTTTACAACGATTTCAGTTCTTGCACATTGCACACATTCATATATAATGTGTGTCTAGTGCCTGAATGTACAGGCATGTATTTTGAAAGGAACGACGTAGTTTATGAACACACTGACTAAAGCTTATATGATATGATGGAATTGAGTTTTTGATGCATACTACACGAACCGTATATAAGAAATGTTTTTAAAGTGTAAGTAGTTGTGGTAGCGGTGGTGCTTTTCTTTCTATGCGAGGAGAGGCAGTGTTGCCAAGTGTTTTTGCTTAGAATAGTAATGCGCAAGTAGTATGTCCTTCGCTCTGCCAAAATACCTCGCCTGCACTGCTAGAAACTCTAGCATATGCCACTGTGAAAGTTCATGTAATGTAAAGGCATGAGCAAAATGTGCATGAATACAGAAGCAAAACCTCAAAAAAGAAGTATTCTAGTGAGTATTCAGAATTAGCATGGCAAAGCAAGATAGCAAGGTATACACAAGATGCCCAGTTTTAGAAACCCTTGTAAACTTTATGTTCAAATGTATCATTAATACAACATATTATATTGTTCCTGTATATGTTACTCGAAAATGATGATTCATTTGTTAAGTTGAGCAAAACAATAATAGTTTGAGTGCTACTAGGACCATGCAACGCAGAGTCAGCAAACGCAGTAAGTAAGACGAATTCAGTCAAGTCAGTTTACATGTTTCGCTCGTAGGAGGAAGATGTATGCCTCCTTCTCATATCGGCATTATTATCCACGATGATAATTATTATTTTTGATGTCGTATGGTTTGGGGTCGCATGACTAAGGTTGTTTCATTGCACATTTCACCTTAAGTTTTGCGAGCATTTTGTACATTTTATATTTCTTGTTCTATACCATAGCTTTGCAAAAGGCGGTTAATGAGTATTTTCAGTTACACACAGTAATATAACTTCTGTAAGAGGGTAGATGATTTTTGCATCATTTGAAAATGATGTAATGTTCTGTTATATTATATTTTTACACGTGTAGTACACTTTAGGTTTATTAACATATCGGTCTGCCATGATCTGAATCAAATAAAAGATCACAAAACCAGCAAGATAACACTCTTTACGATACGTTATCATCGTAAAAACTGATAATGGTAAAACTGTTTGTGTTTCGCTGACAGAGAATCATGATAAAATCACCGCAGGATTCCAAATAATGAGTCCATATTCTGTTCAGGTAAACTGGATAGCTTACTGCGCAGACTTATTTACAAGGTAATCTGATTCACCACCGCTTCGCTTGTAGTTGATAACAAAATACAATTCTGCTTCACAGTTTAGTAAATTGTGAATTTTATTCAATGTAGTGAGAAATATGATCATTATGTTAAATGTGTAATTACTGCGAGACAAATCATTCCTTCTGGTGGTGATGAGTAATCAGTAATTCGCCAGCTCACACCTTGCTAGAAAAGCATCACGCACACATGACTAACTTCAAGTAAGAATGCAAATCTTTTCTACTCTCAGATGCCCTGTGCTTTAAAAGTAAATTTTCCACGCTTCCATCAAATGAATATGTGGCAAAGTGAAAATATTGATGGAAATGAACGCAGCTTATGGTGTGCATGTTCATTTGACGTTTTAGAATTGTATTGAAATGCTCGTTAGAGATTTTAAACATGATACAAATCTATCCTTAATATCCTTGTAATGCTAGCAAGGGAATTTCCATTAGAATAAAAAGTTTGTAAACTCCAGCCAATTATTCGAGACAACTACCAGCTAGCTGCAGCTTTAGTACCTCGCTCTTTGAGCAGCATGAGCAATGAAATCGAATGATATCTTGCCATCTAGGATTTGTGACATACTAATAGTAATGTGCGGATTATATTATAATGGCTGTTCCTGAAATTGGACTGTGTGCACATGCACATATTTCGTTGGCAGATGCATGTAGCTAGATTCACAAATTGAAAAGTAAATTTATGGCGAATTGCTTATGATTTCCTTTATTGAATAAAGCACACAGAAAGTATTACATTAAAATGGGAATAATGTATATCATTTCAACTTTTCATCGATTCTTAATAGTCATTCTGTACAGGCACTAATCGTATTGTAATAATCGTAGCGTAAAACGCAACCCAGACTGGGAGCCAGGATAACTGAACTGACTCAATTCTGAAAGGAACACACATGTGGCATGTCATGATGCATATTATTGGTCTGTATACGTAAATATAAATGGAGAGAGGGGTTAAAGTAATCCATTTTGACTGAAATCCTTAATACTACGAACGAATGAACAAAAGGCAGAAAAAGTGTATTATTTGGAACGTTAGAAAAATGAGTCGATGACATATTATTATTGTTGTTGTAATCCATTAACGAAAATGGTTGTGATGAGCTAGCAGTTAATGCTAAATACGTGTGCTTTCATCGTACAATAGTTACTCCAAGAGAAGAGGA
The DNA here is from genome assembly GCA_029691765.1 of Entomobrya proxima. Lineage (NCBI taxonomy): Eukaryota > Metazoa > Arthropoda > Collembola > Entomobryomorpha > Entomobryidae > Entomobrya > Entomobrya proxima. Next base: position 8,985,853 of record CM056170.1, on the reverse strand, counting down.
GTTATTAACTTTGCAAGAGGAATATGGAACTGTAAAGTTACAGTATCAGTACCAATAGTATTACAATATTGTAGTTACTTATATTTTATATCTCTGGCTATGAACTCGGTGGTTAGAAGAAAAGTGGTAGTTTAACTTTGTTTTATTTACAGAACTACGATTTATACATTTTCTCCCTCTCTATATCTCCCTCTCTGTTTTACTTCTCTCGTAGGTAAATGCATATTATATTGAATAATATTTTTTCGCCTTATCTGCGTTTCTGCTGACGCGGCTGATAGGCAGGCGGTATTTGAGCTATAATATCCATCCCATCGGTTGGTTTGGTGTTCTGTAAACTGTTGCCGAACTGGGTAAATAATTCTGAAAAATGTGCAAACTTTGTGATGATGATTACAATGTAAGCGAATATTATGTAGCAAACTATCGCAAAAAGGAACCACAGTAGCAAAAAGCAGAGAAAAAGGGATTGTACGATAAAATAACGGATCGTAGTCATTATATCGTCAAATCATATACACATGTATTAACTTCTTTAATAACATAATAATATTTTGACCAAATGTGCGCCGTTGTGTAGTGGAAATCGGAAAGCTATATTAATTCTCCAGTCAGCTCTATTAAGCGCTTTCAATAAAAGTTATTACTACTGCAACATGGATTGAGCAGTGAAATCTGTTAAACTATAATTTGGACGAATTCTTAACGAAATTTCATGACTGTCCTATTGGTTCTTTGCAAAAAGGTTGCAACAGCAACAATTTTACTAAATTATGGACTGACAGAAAGTTCTTCATGAACACTTTGTTGAACATTTTTTGGTGGTCTTGTGGGTGACCATTGAAAGGAAATACGATACGAGTAGTAATATTAATATATAATTACCATGCTGCTCATTAGTCCAAATTGGAAATCAAGAGGAAACTGGAAGGTCGCTTTACGGTTATATGCGTGGTTTTGTTTTTCCTTTGGGATTTTTTTCTACTACGCAGGCATATGCACGTTCTCAGTCGAGGAGACTCAGTTTACGCAAGCACTCAAAAATAGTGTCCTCGCCTCGACTAGATCGCATTTGATCATGGTTTCAGTAATTATTGCTGATTGATTTGCTTGCATTGAACAAGCATACTACTAAAACTTAGTTGCAACAAAAGTGCATTAATAATTTTGTTCATCAAACCCACGTGAATTCTCTCTGTTGTCTGTATTTCCAAGAAAGATGAATAGGAAGTACAATGATTTCGTGTTTGCGAAACCGTGAGTAGATATGCGAAAATAACATTTCCCCTTTTCTGAAAATACGTCATCCTGGTATGGTGTCACTCTTGCCGTTCCATTCGACTGAAAGGTCATCATCATTCCGAATAAAATCTTGTGCTCACCAAGCATGTTGTTCTTCTGTGATTTATTGCAGACATGGACGCGTTCAAAGCGTCAAGTTACTGTCCGAGGATACGTCCGCATCTACAGGAGGTAGTGTATCCGGTGGTAATGGTGGGGTACGCAGTGGAAAGAGTGCCACAGTCGCATTTATTGACATTCGATCCGCTGCAAAAGCATTTAGAGCAGTTCATTCAATGGCTGGCAAAAATGGCATTCAACAGCCATTGGATATTAACTACCATGAACCCGGATCTGCTCCTCCAAGATGTCATCCGCCAATTGACCCTCATCCCACCCCTGAAATCCCCTCTGATATCCCTGTAGTTATTGGTCAAGGAAGTACTAGCAACAATATTAACTCCAACTTAAGTCCTGGAATGCATAATAGTCCAGGTCCTTCAGTGTACCGCCAGCAACGCTTTCCTCTGCAACATGGGTAAGAAATTGCACGCTGCTTGTTTTCGCGCTTTAAAAAAACTTGAATATCAAAGCGTCACCATCATCAATCATATAACTACCTTTGATATTCAGCATGAATTTAAACCATTATTATGCTAAACCATTGCAAATGTTTTGTATGCACATGTAAATATACAGGCAATCGGAAGAATCATCTAGTCATTTTTATGATCAACCGAAAGGCTTTAGTCGTGGTAGAGGAGATGGACTTGGTTATCGTGGTCGTCGAGAAAACCGACACAATAATTACAATAGACATTCGTTTCACAATAATAATATGGATAGGTAGGATTTTATGCAAAAAATATTATTATTTGATCTTTCCTTTCTCTCTATATCGGAGCGTAATCTCCGTGTTTGCATCAGGCATGCTCATTATAATATTTATTTACTAAACCAATATAGGGGTTACCGTATGTCATGGAATAATTATTCCAATGACAGCGGACGCGTTGCACCGCCTGCCCATTCGCAGGCAGATGAAAGGACAGCAGGTCCAACACAAAGTACTCACCCCCCTGTAACCAGTGAAGTAACAAAACCACCTCGTCGACCAGAGTCCCCTGCAAGTACAGTTTCTTCTCGTCATGTACCGAGTAAAAGACATAAGTCTAGGTAAATTTTCCCAAGAAACTTTAAATACTCCTATAATACCCGGCAGATGAGTAGAAAACAGTTTCCGTTAAAAAGGAAAGATTCTTGACACACGACACTCTCTATTTTCTCTCCCTCATTGTAAATAGATCGGTAAGTGAGTCTGGCAGTTCGGATCGCGGGAGTACTGCCGGCTCACGGTCGCGTTCCGGATCTCGTTCCAGTGTTTCTACAAGTGTAAGCTCAGGCCGTTCCAGATCTCCACCTCACCATGGTTCATCCAACCACTTTTCCAGAGGGGGTAGTGGCACTGTTCGTTTTCATCAAAATAATTCCTACTCACGTCAACGGTAATTTTTTAAACAAAATTAGGATGAAACTCATATCATTTACAAAGCATTATATAAAGAATATGCGAAACTGTTCCATTGGAAAAGCAAGTGGTCTGATAGTATTTATATTCGCCGACGGTACTAGTGGGAATTAAGGCATGTGTGGAGAAAGTAGGTATAAACGCATACTGTTCTTGTCTTTAAAAAACGGGAAAAGAATGTGGTCACCTATCTCAATAACTATTACTATAGTTATAATTACTTTTATTTATTTATTTATTATTACTATTGCGTTCGGAGTCTGCTCTAGAAAATGTTACGATTAATTACGTTGTTCATTTGTCTCCGTTTACTCCTATATGTGACGTTTTCAAACCCCCTTCTCAAAAGTGGGGAGTCCCTTGTTTTCTGTTGTCATTTTATGGGTTCCTCTACCTGTGTAAACCAGTGGAACCTCTTCTGCAGCAGTATATTTTTACGGTTTCCTAATATTATAGTCCTGTGTCTGATGTCGATGTATGTGTCGCTGTTCGTTAACATGAAATGCAAACGCGAATTTAATGGATGTTAAACTCTATATATTGCTGTCCGTTCTCCTCTCGCATTTATGATAATAATGACTTTTTAAAATGAGATCGCTTCCACAAACCAATTATCCTATACTACTGTAGGTATCGTCGTTCACGGGTGAGCAGTCGGCCTACGGACTCCCGTACACGTCACAGTTCGAGATCTCCAGCTGCAGCCAGCGCATCCTCCTCAACGTCCTCTTCACCTTCGCCCCATCGGAAGTCTACATCTTCAGTAGCACCTCATTCTCCATCTCATTCACCTTCTTCTTCCAAATCATATTCTCCAAGGTATGCTATGCGCGTTGCTGCTGCCGTTGTTGTTGTCGTTCTTCTATTGTTGTTCCATTTCCGTTGTTTCTACACTGCTTTTAGAGTTTTTTTTTGCATTGTTTTCGAGTTGCTCGTCTTAATGTAGTCATTCCTAATTTCTCACCATTTTCTTTCCAATACCTTCAAACGTTTTGTAAATTAGTTTTCAGTAAAAAGTTTTCATCAATCCTTGTAATAATACTATAGTTGTAGTTTGTTTTTTCTAGAAATTGCTAAAGCATATTTCACTTTTGCATATATATTTTTTGCAGAAAAGCCACATTATCTTTTCTATTATGTTATACACATATTTGGAAATTGGAAAGCTACTTCTTTTGGAAATCTGCAAAAGTATTTGTAACATAGCTTTGCCCATTTTTTGTGCGTCATATTTTTGCATTTTTAGCGTGCAAACAAACAATTTCTTCATGTAGACGGCAAACTAGGAATTTTGTTTGTGAGTTTTTTGTAGCAGCCAGGAAGCTAAGGAGAAAAAAAGTTATATAGCTGTATTTTTTGCTCCACAAGCAGAGCAATTTTTGCACTCAAGGAAAATATCTGACAACGAGGGTGCAATGCATTTTGAGTTTTAGTGTTTTATTTGCTACTTAAATAATATTACCTACGCTCACAATAGAAACACATCTGAGAATAAAGATAGACATACTTCATCATCCTTCGCATGCACACACACATACCTTTACTTTCACTTTGTTCGCCAAAAAGGTGTGTAGTGTGTGTGTGCAGCAATTTAACTTACTGACTGAAGGAACGCTTATACCTACATACCTGATATTGTTAACTCTCAGTGTTTTTATTATTGAAAAAGGTTATTGCCCCCGTGATTTATGCAATGAGGTTTTAGCTTTAGTCACCTTACCATAATCATCATCATATCACTGCTTCTGCTATGTATATTCAATATTTCATTGTTTTACGCTCACAATGATGAAGGCTGAACGCTGCTGCTAGTAGCAAACTCTGAGCAAAAAATAAAATTTAGCAGTCTGTTTACCTTCGTTTCGTTCGTTCTTCCCTTCATTCTTGTGCAGTGAACAGCTAGGGAACTTTGTTGCTAGTTAGGTATTTACAACAAAGTAAATATATAAAATATTATTATATTACACTCCTGTATAATATGATATTAAATGCGAGAGATTGCGATGAGATATCATTTGATTTGAAGCTTTGCAAATATAGGCAGACCAAAAAGAGCTTGTTAAACGACGCGAACACCTCTAGTTACAATATAGGTTGATGGATAATAAAATTGCTCCGCAGCTATCAACTTCAAAATGTATGCATTATGTATGTTATGTCATCATGAGAGAGTGGAACATTCAGTATCTATATTGTAAATAGCTACAGTCAGAAAAATTGAGAATTGTGCCTACCTTTATATCAATGTTTCGCATGTTCATTACACACGACATCCTTTTGTCGAATTTGTTATGACGTCTTGTGCGTCTTATTTGGAGCATTGCTGATTTCTTCGAAATTTTTTACATGACGGATGTGAGCTTTGTTGTTTTTGAAGTTGATGTTTTTAATGCTTAGCTTTTAGCTTTGATTAATTTTTGTAGCAATGAGCACGTTAAGTGTTTACCAAGGCTTTTTAGGATTAAACTAATCAAAACAGTCTAAAGCTTGGTTGTTTTTTTGTATGTGCTATAAAGTTTTGTATCTTGCACTAATGATGCCATGCATGCTTCAATGAATATAATATTTGGAATATAATATTTGTCATATTTCTTTAAAGTATGGGGCTTTATTTTTAATTTATCATAATATAATGTTTTCCAATTCATTTTCTCACGCTGTATATAGTGTTCCGCAAGTTCAAAAATGACAAAAATTTTTATATTTTTTCACACCCGTTTTGTAGTGAATGTGTGTAGAATATTTAACTATGTAGTTGTAAATATTATACTTTATACCCTTGTGCCTTATTTCTACTTTCCTTACTTGGAAAAACTAAAATAATAATTTCCCTGTAAATGAATCTGTTTTTGGTATCACTATTCAGTAGTATAGTACAATTGTAGTGTGATTTATTTCGCAAAAAGGAACAAACATTTTTCTTCTTCTAAATCGTTTCCTCAAAACCATGTAAATTTTTTGTACAATTTATAGTCGGGGTGCTAGCACAACTAGCCATCACCATCATCAGCACCACAGAAGACCTCCAAATACTACTGAGCTGCATGCTGCAATCAAAATCCGAAATCTTCCTGTTCGGTCATCTGACACAAGTTTGAAGGATGGTCTTTATCATGCGTACAAAAAACATGGGAAAGTTGCATGGGTTCGGGTGGTGAATGGATCTTCGGAAAGGTTAATTTAGAATAAAGAAATAGCAAGGTTTAATTTAGGATTCATTCTATGAACTAATGAAATAGCAGGACTTTAGAATAAATTCAATGATCTCAACAGTGTCATTTCTCTGATGAATGGGGTGTACGCTGTGTGTTGATAAGTAATAATATTTTTGTTGGGGAAACATGATTCAAATGAGGTTTGCATGTAAAACGTCTGCCATAAATATCAAATCCAATTGAACTGGCTAATTTTGGACTAACACTATAAATTTTTAAACCAATATAAATGTCAGTTTTGCAAACTTTCTCGACGTACGTAAGTACAAACTCTTTTTTCATTTGTACTACTGAGCTTGTACAGCAGATTTTAGCGTTAAATAATAATTTAAAATTTACATAAATAATATAATCGATGCGGATAAAAGTCTCTTCAATAAGTGTTTTTGGTTAACAAAAATCAATAACTATCTTTTCTCAAGCCATTCTGCATAATAAAGCAATTCTTTTTACGCTGCATTCAAATCATCATATCATTCTGATCAACACACAGCGTATAACGAATTCGTCCGAGTGTGTTTTACAATTGAGGAGCTGAGCAAAAGAATGTTATGACCTTTGCGTAACTATGTTATTTTCAATTTTGACTATGAATTATTGTGGTTGTCCGTCCGTGCTGGGATAACGTTACCGCATAATCAGCTATTGAAAATGCACATTTTTTATAAATTCGGTTTCTAAAATAATTTTCTAACATAGTTACGCAAAGTTCATGACATTCTTTTGCTCAGCTCCTCAATTCTGATGTTGGATTATTTATTTGTGATTTCGATACTCCTATAGATACGCTATAGTCTGCTTTAAGTCCCAAGAGTATGCAGCGAAAGCTGTACAGTCATCACAAGACAAGCAGTTTTTCGGTTGCAAAATCCAAGTTACCCCTTACTACACTGGGAAAAGTGAGGAGTCCATTGGGGGCACCGATGAAGAAAGCAGGTTTGTATTATATGTAGATTGATTGTTGTTGTTGTTGCTGACACTGTTAATTCCTTTGTGAAAACTATAATATGTACTTTTTAGCTGTGTGCGTTTCATATTTATTTCACATTTATCACACACGTTATGTTATTCATCCAGTTTCCTTTTTCGTTACAAAACACTATACATATAACTGTCGTAGCTCAGTAATAATCAGTAAGCTTATTTCTATTTGTTTTTATGTATTTTACTTTAATTTTAATGTAATCACGAATAATGTCTGTATAATGTGCCTGCCTTTTCTCGTGCATGAGATTATTTTAAATTTCTCCTATAAAACTTGCTACTATATAATATATGTAACCAATTTCTACAGAATCTTCGATTTTAATCGATGGCAGTAGAAAACTGTCATTTGGAAATGATCAAAAATATGATTTCCTTTTGATAAAGTTTCATTTAGGCTTCACATGAATCCATACTAGAAAGACAAAATCAAACAGGACGCACGAATTTTTGATAAAATTATCAAAAGAGGTACTTACATGACATGACAGAAGCAATAACACTCACTTTATTTTATTTACATCCAGTGCATTAACAAGCAAATATGAAATAAAACTTGACTAGCAGCATTGCTGCGTTGAGACATTTTGGGCATGACAGTTCCTGGATTGACAGTGACATCGGTGGTCGCATTCCGGATGAATTTCTCCTGTTACCTTCTAACCGTCATCGCCATGTCATAAGACATTTATTTCACACTACTGCGATGGACAGGATACATGTGTCAATCTTTTTGTATGATAAATATTGACATTAACATTTTTTGACGTACACACATTTTGACTTTTTACAGAATGTGAGCATGAAATACTGTTATGATTACAATGGTTTTAGCAGAATTGCTGCTGACACAAAATAACAATTCCGGCGTTTTTAGAAACGAAAATACACACGTAATGTTCAGTTTACATAAATGTTATATCGCTGTCAGAGATGCAGTAAATTGACAAATGTTATGAACACATATCTCGACGAACGCATTTTGCTGTCCGTGTGATTACGCGATATTTATAATTTAGTGTATTTATTTCTTTACAAAAATTTCTAAATCTTATGTTGTTTTATGATTATTTACTCAGTACTGTTTTACTCTCATGTAGCGAAAATATTTTATTTAGTTTAAGACTGTGAACTGTACCGTGGTGCTTTATATAATACTATCTGACATTGCTTTTTATTCATTTTTATAGAATGCTTACTACATATATTATAGATTGCTTCATCTATGTTGAGCAGTTATTTAAATATAGAAACATGATATGACGCATTATTTTTTAAATATATTAAATGCAATTTACGCTTTCTTTTGACATTATCAGAGGTCCTGGGGAAGAGGAGTCAAGTTTTCCAACACGTACCGTCCTAATCACAAGTCTGGAATCTTCCGTTACTGTAGCTGAATTAAAGTCAGTGTTTGATCAGTATGGTGATATAGTGGTAAGTACATTGTCCATAGTCAAGTGAACATGCCCTGGCGTAGGAGGCAGAAATGAGTTGGGGATGATGCAGTTTCTAACATAAAAACTTGTCCCTTTTCAGAATATTGACATTAGAAAACAAGGAAGTAGTACTCACGCGGTGTGTGAATTCTTGGATATTGCAAGCGCAATCAGAGCAAAGTGGGGTCGACATGTTTTCAAGTCCAGAGAGGCACGCATATCGTTTTTTCGAAACCCTCCAACAAATGCGTTACTCCTGGACGGAACGGCAGGGGTTACTGAGAAGCAGGTTACAAGCCATTGCTGTCAATATGGTGCTATTAAAGGGTAGGTTCATGATCATAATCCTAATTCAATTACTCACATACTGTACTTACAAAGTACAAGTACAATCTTAAGAAATCTTTCTTGCTATTAATAGGGTGGATATGGACCCTGAACGGTTTCTGACTTTGGTTCAGTATGAAGAGGTAAGAGTATTGCAATAATAACGTTGTGCTGTAGAGGTATTCACTTGTAAGAAAACACTTTATTAAAAAGAGCGTTATCATCCTTTGGGAAATTCACAGATCTCATCTGCGGAGACTGCCATACGGGAACTCGGTAATTGGGCAATTAAGGGAAAGAAGTTGGATATTGATTTTGCATCTCAAGAAGTCATTAGAAGGTTCCAAGAAAGGCTAGATCCTGGTCTTGGCAACTCCTCATTATCAATATGTGGTTCAACTTCCCCCAACTCAAATCAAATGGCAGTTCTCGGTACTGACACCTTCAAGGATACCTCCGCACGGAAAGCGAGAAGTCGACTTGGCGAATATGAGGATGTGCTAAAGCCAGCCTTTCATTCGTATAGGTAAGCTTTCAATACATAATGACGCACATGAACAAAATACGTTGGCGATGACACAGTGTCTTAAGATAAATTATTATACTCTCTCCATTGTACAGAAACGATTTGGACGGTGATTCAAAACCTATGACCACTTTAAAATCTTTGGACGAGTCCAGTCCTCCCTCTGCATTGAGCACCAGTCGTGGCATGATAGCCATTAGGGATCCTCAAGAAGGGCTGAATAGCACTTTGGAAATTCATGGGTACAGACGATTGGAAGCCGCCACGGATAGTCAACGGAGTGCGATGACTAGTGGGAAAGTAGACGGAAAAGAAAGAGGAGAAAAATTTTCCAGTGGTACAGCTAAGATTGATCTCAATTGTCACGAAACGGACTCTGCCATAGTCACATCCTCGTCGGATATCATTGCAGTGGAGAATTCGGACACGGATGCTCACAGTAACTTTACCGGATCCAGCACTAGCGGGGATGAGAAAGTAGGCAGCTTTGAACCAGGTATGCAATCTATGGGACTATTTAATACCATGAATAGTTATGGAATGCAATAGAGTTGATGGTTGATTGATGAGGCACTAAACATTCATTTTGGCATTTTACAATTTTCAGTTACAAAACACAGAAAGAGTTCATTAGAAAATGTGTCTAGTGTGCTGACAACCACAACCGTTGATGGTGTTTCAAGTACGTCTCCGGAACCCAAAACAGCGGAGATTGTGAGTACATCTGCAGATCCTGGAGTGGGCATTGGAACGGAGTCGATACCCAAATATTTAAACGATGCTTTAGCTACTGGTAAGTACTATGAATATAGAATCGGGAAGCTCCTAGGATCAACAAGGATTGATTATCATATTATATCGTTCCAATTTCATAGATTCACAAAAGAGAGCGGTTGATAGTAAAATCCGCAGAACCTCAGCGGACTCTGGCAACCACTTGAACTCATCCCCCGAATGCCACGTCCTACACTCAAACCAGGACGCGGAAAAGCTTCCTCTTCCCCGCATAGGAAAGCGTGTTGAATCAGGGAGGCAGTCAACTTCTGGAACGTCACATTCTCAAACAACTGAGGATAGTGACGATCGACCTGGTACGCCGCTTTGTGATGAGAACCCATTTGAGACGCCAGCGGTAGCGGTAGCATCGTCACCAAGCCTTAAATCCGATTCAATACCCAGTGGAGCTGGATCCTCTAACAAACCAAGCACAAGTGGCAAAAAGCCGGAGCCAAAGCTCAGTGTCCCAGAGGCTACAAGACAAAACCCTGTGAAGTTACAAAGCCCAGTTCCTGTGAAAGATTCGAACAAGTCCACTGCAAGTAGTGGTAGTAATAGTAGCAACAGTAGTAGCAGTAGTAGTAGTAGTGGTAGTGGTCAATATGCGAAAAGGGGGGTGGTGGTTAGTCCAACAATCTCTCCGTCAAGCGGGGCGAGTCCGTCTGTGATGCTATCGTCTACAAACGATACCAGTATTTTTTCTCCTAATAATAACGAGTCTACTTCTGAGACTCTCTCATATTCCAAATCAAGTACAAATAGTAATGTTTATGAAAATTCAAATACAAACAGTACTTCCAACTCATGTGCTACAGTCGGAGCAAGTGTGAAAAGGAACAGCACTGATGACATCAGTAATGGTGCTGCGGTGATAAGTGATGTTGTTAGTATTACGAGAGAACAAAGGGTGATAAGTGTACCACCACAGGTTAAAAGTGGAGGTGTGGAAAAGAACGAGTTTGCCGAGTCCTCGGATTCGGAAGAGGGCTTATCACCCCGACATTCTCCCACTGCGGAGACGCTGGAACAAAGGGTGAAAAACCTATGTGAAAGGTATGATACATGGGATGGAAACAGAAAAATCTTGAAGCACACAGCACCAGCGGTGCCCCAGTCTCCCCATTTGACCACCTCTGTAATTACTCAGGAAATGCCGAGTAGTGTGATTGGCATCAGTACTAATAGCAATAATCCTATTAGTATTGCTAGCAGTAGCAACACCAGTGTTGGTGGTAAAGACTCCTTGATTGATAAAATCAAACAGACCATTCCTCAGTTTTCTGGCACTTCAGATATTGGAAGGACAGTTCTGGCAAGAAAGAGCATTTTTGATGAGGACTGTGAAAGGCTGGTGAATTTTAATGAAAAATATGAAACAAAACCCAGCAGCTTGCTTTCCACTTCCACCAATTGGAAACTGCCCACCTTATCAAGAACCTCATCATGCTCCTCAGCATCATCAGTTCCCTTTCTCGGGCAAACGTCGCCACTACCTGTGAGCGGTAATTGTGTACCTCCTCTCAGCTCACCAATATCGAGCATTGCCCCAATGGGTGGTCCCAGTTTCAATGGTACAATTTCTAAACCCCCACATTCTGCACCACCACTGTCATCCCCATCGCCCAGTTTTTCGTCATCATCATGTCTTTCCAGTGCCATTGTTGGGAAGAGCATCTCTGATAAAGTTAAAGATCTCAATGCAAACGTTACACCACAACCACACCGATCCTTGTCTATGCCAACTACACCGTCGGTGGGACAAACCACATCAAAGCCGCTTTTCAGCAGCAACATCCCTGTTCCAAGTAAACTCCAACCCCCAACTTCTTTGGGCAGCGCAATACCTGCCTCTTCTGCGTCCTCTGCTAGTACAAAGAGCACCAGCTCGAACCTTTTATTGTCGTCCTCCGCGGTGAAGCCCTCGAACGATTCCTCCCTGATTGCACCGACCCTTCCCGGGAAAGATGTTAATAAGAAATTACCGGTTGTTCCATCAATGGTATCATCACACCCTGTGACACCCACAACCCCCCAAACTTTCACTCTAGCTGGAAGTTCAAGCATGCTTTCTCCCCTGCCTCAGAACAATGGTCCACGGGCAGTGGAAAGATCTCTCAGTTTGGAGTCGAGGAAAAGTTCCCCTGGGGTTAGCACTCCAGGGTTTCAACTGTCGTTTCCAAATAGCAGTAGTAGCAGTAGTAGTGGCAGCAGTAGTGGTTCTAGTAGTCATTCCTCAGAATCATCATCAGGCTCAACAGAGAGTGTTCGTCCATCAACTCCCCGCAGAATAAGCATTGATGCGCCAAATTCTGCAATCTCCACCATCTCTCTCGATTCAAATGTCTCATCAAAACAATCATCATTGCAGTTATCCAGTAATGATAAGCCCAGTGAAGTAACAGTACCAAGTGATAAAAGTGAACTAAAACGGGAGAGGCACATTAGTGTGTCCTCGGATGGTCTTCACCATCCCTCCCAGCACCACCATTCACATGCTATCCGTGAAAAATCGCACTCATCCTCATCAACCAAAGAAAGTCTGCCGCATACTAGCAGCAGTTCTACAAGCAGTAGTAGTAAAACGATAAATCACTCAAATTCGTTGTCCAGCAAGAAAAATGAGCTGAATTCATTAAAGGATGATATTAGCTCAAAAGTTCCACCAGTTCATCAAGAAACAACAGTGGCAGTAGTCGCTAGTGTTCAAACACCCTTGTTGACTACTCGAAATGAGGTTATCAATACGTCAAAGGAAAGTTCAAAGAAGGATAAGGACAAAAAGCGTCGCTCCAGCGGGTCGACCACACCTGTAGCCTCAAGTGGCAGTGGTGCAGGTCACCCGTCTGGTCCATCCAGCTTTAAAAGCGAGTCCCATACCAATCAAGGGAGCTCCACTTCCTCCTCAAAGTCTTCTAGTGCAAAGGACAAAGAGGAGAGAAAAGAAAGAAAAGAAAAGGATGGTAAAAGTGGCAGCACGTCAAACGAATCAGGAGCCCGAAACGAGGACACGCAGTCTCATTCCCATCACAGTAGTAGCAGTCACCACAGAAAAGATGAGAGAAAGCGGGACAAGGATCACAGAGACAATAGCTCCGACCGTACCTCCTTCACTTCCATTTCCAAAGAATCACATTCTCATAAACGCGATAAGGACAATAAAGATAGTAAGGATAGTAGCAAGGCAAAACGCCGACTAAGTACACAAGAGAATGAGCAAGGTAAGATTATAATATAATAAATTATGTTGATAAAAACTGAGATGGCAATCATATTTTGGTTCATAAAAATGGAATATATCACCACTAATAATTATTATTTACCACTTGTGTTATAGATCGTAAAAAGATCAAGATGGAGAAGGAAGGGAGTCAGGACCAGAGCACGCATCACCACCATCGGTCCAAGGGAAGTGAAAGTAAAGATCCCAGAGAAAGCACAAAGGACTCGAGCATGCCAACAAAAGACAAAATGTCCTCCAAAGATCGATCTGAAAAGGATTCGTCAATGTTGAAACCTGAAAAGAGCAGTAGCGGTCCGAAAGAATCAACCTCTTCCGTTTCCAGTATGGGAAATAGTTCAGATCCCCGAAAAGAGAAATCTGAAAGTGGAAAGGACAGAGATCATCATCACAAATCAAAATCCTCGAGTGGTTCATCCTCTTCCAAGCATCACAGTAGTAGTAGCAGTGGTCATCACCAGGTACAAAAATCCTCCTCAGGGCACTCCTCTAGTAGTGGCACAATTCACAAACAAGATTCCAGTGCCTCAAAAGATGGGTCTCATAAAAAAGAGAGAGAAAAGGAGAAAAGTTCGGGGAAAGAAAATAGTTCTTCCTCGGGATCAAAATCATTGTCCAAGCATCACGGACATAGCACTAGTCATAGTAGCTCAACTGGCAGTAGTAAGTCCAAAGAGCCATCTTTGTCGTCTTCTTCCTCTTCAAGCAAAAACAAGTCATCGAGGAAAGACAGAGATAAGCCAAAGCATGAACGGCAACCAAACTCTTTGGACTCTGACGGAGATGACATTGAAGTACTTAATGCTTCGTCCAGTGTGCTAGAGAATATTCACGAACGTAGTAGTAGCAAAAGTGAAAGGTCAGAGAAAAGGGATTCTGAGGGAAAGAGAGATCGCCATAAATCTGGAGGCGGGGATTCTGGTGTTGGTGGTAACGATTCTGAAAAATCCAGAAGTCGAAAGAAAGAGCAGGAAAAGGCAAAGAAACAACGACGAAGGGTTGTCGTTGATGACAGTGCAACCACCGACACGGATGATGAAGAGGAAGAAAAGAAGCATCACTCGATTTTTGATGTGGTCATTGACCAGAGTGAAATGTTTGTGTCAATGTATGACAAAGTCAAACGGTCCAATCGAGCATGCAAAAACCAAAGCCAACAGAAGCAACAAGAGGAAGAGCAAAAGAGAAAGTTGGAGAAAGTTGCTGATTCATTTAAACAGTTGAAACAGTCCAGGGCAAAACGCGAGGAGAAGAAGCGGTCAACTTCCATTGAGGAGCGAAAGTCAATGACCAATACTTCTTCTGACGAAGGATCCCACATGGATTTGCTGAATGAGTTTGACTTTGAGCTTCAACGACGAAAGCATCATGAACGTCAGCTTTCTGAAATAAAGATGTCCTCAGATGATGATGATAGAACAAAGTCCAGTGTTGGAAGCACCAAATCTAAGTCAAAGAGAAAACTCAAAAATAAATCTAGCAGAAAGGATGAGGAGAAAAGTCGAAAGAAAGCAAAACGATCAAACAAATCACCCACAAGGCCAAACATTTACTCTTCGTCCACACTATTTTCGCACTCTGACGAGGATTCTCGTGGAAGTTCCATTCACCCTCCTGAGCAAAAGAAGATGAAAAAGACTAGTAGTAGTAGCAGTCGACACCAAATCAGTTCGCTTGGATCTAGTAACAACATGTCATTCTCAGGAAGCACAAAATCCTCTGACGAAAGCAACTCTGAGGCTGATAATATGAGTGAACGAAGTAAGAAAATGAGCACCTCATCCGTCTCCTCATCAAAACCAAAACCAATTGTCAGTTTCAGTGACCAAATATCCAATCATCAATCCAAGTATAATGCACAGAACATTTACTCTTCAGATAGTAGTGATGTCGAGCCACAACATCAAATGAGTGTTCACAAAACGCAGACGTCACAGTCAGTGATGCATGTTTCAACTCCCCACCGTAGTAAAAGCAAAGAGAAATCTAGCAAACAGAAACCACGCAAGCAGCCACTGTTTGATTCCACTGACACATCCGACAACGAAGAGCCTACATCCACACCCCATTCCTCAAATAGGGAGAAAAAGAGTTCAAAAGAAAAGGAAACAAAAGAAAGTAGCAAGTCTAGCAAGCCCCGTGACAGGGATAAGGAGAACAAGAACAGGAAGAAGCATCGTGGACACAAGAGCTCCAGCCTCAAGTCCAGAAAAATATTTTACAACTCGGGCGAAGCTAGTGGAGATGGGGCTAGTCACGCAAGTGATAAGCGAGATTCGATTGGAGGGGCAGCTACAATGGAGGAATTGTTTGGACCGATGACTTCCAGCTCTGATTCTGAGGATGCAAACAGGGAGTCTGATCATGAACGTCCAAAGACTCCAACTGTTGTATTGACTACTCCAAGCAGTTGCGAGGACACCATTGTTAAAAAACCAAAATCATCATCATCTTCCATACGTCATCACCGGGACAAGAGTCCATTCGCACTCATTTCATCAAGAACGGAGTCGCAGAGTTTGGATGAACCACCCGAAGCTGTACCCTCACATTCTTCAGCATCCCATCAATCTTCATCTTCTTCCAAGGAGAAGAGAAGAAAAGACAAGAAACATAAAGAAAGGCGTAGTTCCAAGCGTGGGTCTACCCATGAAGGAACACCACTCTCTTCACATTCGAGTAGCGGGTTTAGTAAACAAGAATCGATCAAACCAAAGCAGGAGAGTGTGGATTATGATGCATTGTTCAATTCACCTGCAACATCACCTACTCGCACTCCAGAAATCAAAATTCCAGAGGCCGACTACCTGCCCAGTAATAGCATCAAGGCTTCGTCGTTATCCCCAATTGCAGCTCGGGAAATAAAGTTGGAGAAAGTTCCCGAGATATCCATTCGAGCACCCACTCCGACACCACAACTTCCACCTGTGGTCCCACCCAAGAGTGCCGTTACGGATAAGGAAATTGATGAGTGCGAAAAGGAAATGCGGGGAATGTTCTCTAGTGATGATGACGATGATGATGATAAGCTGAAAATTACTGACGCAATCACGGACGCGATTCGTGCTTCTGCTGATGAACAAGACATGGACTCCTCCGTCAGGGAGGCTCTAGAAGACACTGTTGATCCAGAATGGACTAGAAAGGAAGAGGAAGAAAAGAAGTTGAATAGTTTGGTAGAGCAAGACAAAGCAATTGAGAGCATTGTCTTGCTTGGAAAACCTCTTACTCCACCTTCTGGTAGTAACACCGAGGATGAAGTGGTCAAGGATGACATTCCAAAGGACAGTGCTACTATAGCTCAGGAGGAGACGGACCTCGCAGTGGCAGCTATTCTTGGAGCTTTGGGTAATGAGGAGGAAGAGGAAGAACCCATAAGCGAGGTTAAACCTGTCATTGTGGCACCAACTCCTACCATCCCACCTCCTTCGATACTTTCTCCACCAACGCTAAGAATCATTGAAGATGCTCCTTCTAAATCGGCTCCAGTATCGGCTGACAATACGAGTGATAATAATAGAAACGACGAGATTGAAGCTGCTGTTGCAGCAATCCCTCGTGATAGTGGAGCAGAGAGTAGCAGCGAAAAGGAAGATGTTAAAGAGGATAATGACCCATGGGCATTTGAAGATGCTCGATCTCCCAAAGAACTTCAGATCGATGAAGGAGAAGTTGAGGAAGTAATTGAAGAGAAAGTTGTACCACCACCGCAACCAGTAGCAGCTACCGTTACAGTTCCTCAAGAGAAATCAGTCTCCCCAGTGGCTATTGTGCCACCACCTTCAAGAAGCCCACAAAAGGTCCACGCCCCATCCTTCGAGGATGTTTCGGTGGATGCTAGTGAGGCAAAGAGACAACTTGAGGATCAACCGTCTAAAGTGGAACAGGTCGTGGAAGTTTCGTCCGTTGTTCCCAAAGTTGTTACTCCACCCGTGGTCGTTAAAGACGAAGTAGTTACCACCAGCAAGCCAAGCGATGTGTATGAATTCCGAGATGATGACTCAGATGATGACAATAAGCCTGTTGAGACTACTCATCTAAGCCACACACGGCAAACACCACCTATGATATCTCCACCAGCAAAGTCACCTGCAATCCCACCACCACCGGTGATTCCAATAGAATTGAAATTGCAGAGTCCTCCACTTTCAGTGGCAATGCCTGTACTTCAGCCTCAGCAACCTCCTCCACCACCCGTAGCAATGTCGGAACCAGAGAAAATTGGACCGCCTGTACTACCACCACCTATTCCAATTGCGGTACCCCAATCGTCACCATCTTCAGTTGTGGTTTCACCTACGCTGCCGGTTCTGCCTCCTGCTGTAAATACAACTAGAGTTCCAAGTCCACCAAAGCCTATCCCTGTGGCTTCGGTCCCGACAATTTCATTCACCTCAAACAGTGGAACATTGGTGATGCCACTACCTTCAGCAATTTCAACTGCGCCTTCGGCACCACTTATTGTCGTCCCAAGTGTAGCAACACCACCACCAATAACTACTGCTGTGGTTTCGACACCCACTCAATCAATTCCTCCTCCACCACTTCCTTCATCAGTGTTGAACAAAGGAACTCCACCACCGCAACCAGTTGTCCGGGCATCCACGGTGCGTAGCACGATTGATGAGGCAATTGACGAGGTTATCAGAAAATTGCATAGCGGAGACCCTCTTGTGTTTTCCGAGCCTACAACACCAGCTCCAGTTGCCGTACAACCAGGTCAACGAGCAGGACGAAGGTCACGTTCCAGGAGCAAAGATTCTCCGGATGAGAATGCGTCTGTTACACGCGTGCCAGGAAGGCCTGATCCACACAGGCAGGTGTCAGGACAAGTGTTGGGGGTTATTGGTGGACATCAAGTGGACTCACAGAGCTCCAAAGCGAATAAAATTCCGCCAAGCTCAGATTCGGAGAGCAACAAAGCAACTAAGGATAACAGAATGGTGGATGGTATTCTTGATGCGCAAACCGGGGTGTTAGCTCCGGTAAGCCAGTCAGAGGAAGGAAGATACATGCCAATGATGCCAAAGGCTAATGAGCAACAACTTAGACACAACCAACAGCAACCTGCAGGTGTGCATCAGCTACCTCAAATTCAATTGGGCTCCAGACAAGCATCCTCCGTCATTAGCAGAGTCAGTGACAGGGAGCAAGCATCAGGTCGGGCCACTGTGGTTGAAAAGAATCCAACGCCATTGCTTCCTCATCAACAGATTCCCATTTCCAGACATGAGGGTCTAACGGCCGTGCTGGCTCAGCAACAGCAACAAATCGCTGCTCAACAACAGCAGCAACAGCAACTCGCTGCTCAACACCAACATCAACAGCAACAAATGGCTGCCCAACAGCAGCACCAGCAGCAAATGGCCGCCCAACAGCAGCACCAGCAGCAAATGGCTGCCCAACAGCAACACCAGCAACAAATGGCCGCTCAACAACAGCATCAACAGCAAATCGTTGAACAACAGAAACAGCATCTTGCCCATCAGCAACATCAACAGCAAATGGCTGCACATCAGCAACAACTTGCGGCCCACCAGCAGCAACAAATGTTGCAACGGAAGCCTTCAGATTCCGCACCGTACGCCTATCAACCTCAGACCTCGCCTCTGCGTCCTCCAATCTCCTTGGCGCACAATCCTGCACGAGTGCAACTACCTGTCTCTCAGCAAAGTCCCCTGTCAACGGGATCCGGAGTTCCGGGAAGCATTGTGCGACCAGTAACTGCACCGTATGGACTTCCAGCACATCATGTCAAAGTTTCCACTGTTGTTTCCAGCACCGGAAATACTCCGTCTCCACCCGGACTACCGGTCAGTAGCCAGTCCAGTTTGCCGTCTTCACCTTTCATGACGCATACACCAGTGAGCAGGGGAGTCTTTGTGTCCACCTCAAGTTCACCTGGAGGCGTTTTCCAACACCAGCCTCAGCAACTGCTTCAGTTGACCACTAATAAACCTCAGGAACGGCAGTCTCCACGACCTGCCTCGAGGCACACTCCAGGTCTACCAGCGACCATTACTACCCAATCTGGAAAACCAGAACTTGTTCATTTACCGGAAATCCCAATGGCTACAACCGTTACGAAAATCAATGCTGGAGAAGAACAACAGAGAAAGACAACAATTATGGCTCCTATTCCGAGCGTTGTATTGACCTCTACAGCCGGACCAACTGGCACACCCTTCATAATCAGGACTGTTGTGAGCTCTCCTGGTGCACCCAACCCGATGACCCCTCAACAAATTCAACAGCATATACAGCTTCAAGAGGCATTCCGCCGAAGCGCCGAAGGGGGACTAAGGTTGACGGGCAAAGACGAACCAATCGAACTCATACCAAGACCAGGGGTATGTAACATAAATTTTGTATTTGTATTTTGACATGTTTCAAATGAATTTTTGTCATTTACTCCGATTAGCATTATAATGGAATTGGTTGATCAAAACTTTATGATTTTTTGGTGCATTTTAGGAGCTCATTGGAATGCCAAAGCCACAAAGAGTTGAAATACATGGAGCTCCCATGCAACAACCTGCTCATAGTCCTAAACCAGGTCGTGTGCCACTACCTCACGAGCCTTTGCCGTCTGCTCATGCCGGTCAGCCAAGGAGCATTGTTCATCGCCCTGCTTATGAAACATCAGGGGTAAGTTGGACCTTAAAGATAATGAGAGTGTGTGTGAGTGTGTTTGACTCTGTTGTAAATAGTTTTTTCATCTGTGTGTTTGTACAATTATATTGGTATCATATAGGACTCAACTTGCGTACCATTGGACTTGGTGACGCAGTCCTCGAATAATAATAGCTTATCAGATTCAAAGTCAAGTAATGGAAGAAATGATAATGAGATGATGACATTGGCATCCCATGCATCATTGTCTAGCCATAGTCATGCTCAGTCTACTACATCTACTTTAATGAGTCGAAAAGTGCCACAGGTACGATTCTCCTCAAAAAGGATGGAGAAAAATTCATTAGTGCGTATTTGTCCTAGCCAGAAGAATGTATCATTGCAATTTGCAATCACTTTTTGGTAGATACTTTTCTCGATTTTCCTCAGTAATACTCAGCTTTTTAGTTTTTTGAATCGTGTTGGTCTGTACCTTTTATTCATTTTAAAGTATGTATGTATAGTGGATAAATTTTCCTCCTCAAGTCATATACTTGCTTATAATTTGTTCTAGTAGTTCTATTTAACGTTAGAACAAAGCTTCCCAAAGAATGGTATTCAGTGTTTCCTGTTTGTTTTTCATAGGCTGAATTGCGTGTTATTCCCGGCCATGGACGTATGCCAACTGACGGTCCAACACATTACATTTCAGCCCAACCAGAGCATCCGGCTGCTTTCTCGCCACATTATATTCCAGCAAACATTTCCAATCATCCAGCCCTTGGACACCAGGCATCTCCAACATTTGCTCATACTGCATTGAGACATGACAAACCCAGCATTCTTCTTGATGGAAAACCCTCACAAACACCAGAACCAAAGGGTCCTGCCATTGTTACTGTAGTGGAACGACCACCTTCTCATAACATTCCTCCACATTTATCATCACCTCACAGTAACGATCAACGAGGCACAGATTCGCCTTCGGCTGGAGCCGTATTCCCTGGACAGCGTCAATTGTATGCAGCCTCTGGTCTTCCCCAGCAGCAACATCCTACAAGTCAAGCCATTTCCAACATGTATGCCGAGCTTGATGGAAGACCCTACAGTCACTCACCATCTTACATGCATGCTTATGATAGCAGAGCAATTTCTGTGGCTGCCGCAGCCGCTGCTGCAATGGAGCAGGAAAGAAAGGGAACATCTTCACCTCTTGATCCACCATATCGAATCCGAAGCCCTCCGCCAAGCCTTACATCAAACGAGGGTCTTCAAGGGGATTCGTTATTACACCTGCTGCAGGTATGCAAAATGAGTAGCCAAATTAATTGGTCTATCGTGTTTATAAAGATGTGCTTGTATTCTGACTGACGGAACATTTTTTCTATTCAATATCTAGCGTTATCCAATTATGTGGCAAGGACTACTAGCATTGAAGAATGACAGTGCTGCTGTCCAAATGCACTTTGTTTCTGGAAGTATGAATGTAGCAAGAGACTCATTACCATCCAATCCCGATGGGTCCATTCCACCATTGCGAATATCTCAAAGGATGAGGCTGGAGCAAAACCAACTTGAGGGGGTGACCAGAAAGTTGCAGGTGAGCAGGAAGCATCGAATACTTTATTTCCAAATGTTTAGTTCAGATGATTGATGATGTGGTTTAACCTTAACCTTAACATTTTTCGCTCTTGTTTTTTAGATTAATGCAGAACATTGTATGCTGCTAGCACTTCCCTGCGGACGAGACCACATGGACGTCCTTCATCAGAGTAACAATTTAAGACAAGGATTTATCACGTACCTACAACTGAAGCAAGCTGCTGGAATAGTCAATATTTGTCATCCTGATAGTCAACAGCCCGCTTACGTGATTCACATATTCCCATCTTGCGACTTTGCCAATGAAAACTTGGCAAAGATTGCACCTGACCTGCTAAATGGCGTAGCCGATATTGCCCATCTACTTATCGTAATTGCCACCGTATAATATGTCAAACATCAATATTTGAAAACCATATTTTTTCGATACAAATCTTCTTCCACTACTACCTTTTACATGACTATTTTACTAACTATTAGGTATCCGATTTATGTGTATAGTTAGGTAATAAGTAAAAATCTGGTTGTACTATAAACTTCAACATTGAAGAATCAAAACAGTATTCGTTTTCAACTTTGAAAAGCTAGTTAGTAATTTTAAAAGTATACAAGTATAATGAAAATAATTCAATGTGATACAAATAGATATATAATTAAAATACTTTTTAAAAAATTCTAGTTAAAATAATACCTAAGCATTTTAATCCTAATTAGTAAAAAAGTAATTACAACTTTTTAAAACGTAATTTTCCTGTACTTTTGTTGTGCCGATTATTGATGTAAAAATTGACTTAATTTTAATAGTTCAAAGTACTTGAATGGTGTCAGGTGACAAAGAAAATCTACGTTCACATCCTTCTTGTAAGAGGTCAATGGAAATTAGAAAAAATAAGCATACGAGCTAGAAAATACGGTGATTATGATTTTTAGAGCAATATTTTAAGCGTTGCTCCCATTTACAACTTAAAGATGAACATGCAGCAGTTAGCTATTGAATGTGTAAGAATAATATTCAGATACATACAAAAAGCTCGATTGCTCAACTAGACACGCTAAACTCTTCTTTTGTGACAACGTCACCAGTAGATCATCAGTAATCAACATACATTTATATAATTTCAATAAATTCTCGTGAAAAATCCCTTTTAAAGTGTGCTAGAAAGTAGGTACATCTGCTTAAAGAATATCAGGAAAAATAACTGCTAAGTCTTTGAAAATGGTTTTTTAAATGCACGTCCTCTAAAAGCTATGAAAATAAGGTTTACGGTGAACCCAAAAATTAGAAAGAAACATGCATGCATATACATATACCTTGAAATTACTTCAATAGTAAGTTATGCATTACGATTACGGTATCTTTTCTATGAAATGGAAAATTGTTACACTGCATTTTGTAAAAATTGTCATTGCCAAATCTATGCATATATAACTCCTAATCTAACTCCTCTATAACTACAAAAACCTTTTGAGATTTTTACTCGACAAAGAATAAGAGGTTGTTGTTACTTTCACATACAAAACGAATTTATTCAGATACATAAATAATATGAAGTAAAATATATTTACCACATAAAAAACTGCTATACCACTACTACTACTACCAATACTACTGCATTACTACTACAATATCCGTTAAACAATGTTTACAAGTGCATTTCTAATTCCACAATGCATTTTTAGAATTAAATAAGGTTTACGGTCAAGTTTATACTACTACAAAAAGAAAGGGATATACAATTCAGGTAAACACAAAATGTTGTAGCGTTATATAACCCATATTAACATAAAATGGTAAAAACAGTTTCTGAGGAAAGCTGTGTGCAAAAATATAATAATTAAAATTATTACCATACAAGAAAAGTAACAAAGAAAATCTTATTTTTTGTTCACTTTCGTTTTAACATTGTTAATACGCTATTTTGAAGAGAAAACAAACGGGCAGATCCATCAATTAATGATAAAAACTGTCAAATATGTGTATATATACAAAACAGTTATTGTAAAGTAACAAGTAAATACTGGAACATACTACTATTACTATAATTGTTATGTTATTATTATAAGTAGCTAGTTAGTTTGAAAAAGAAAGTACTAAACATTTTTTTTGTTTATTCGTACCGTAAATTGTAAAGCGAAAATATTAAACATATATATCTACATTAAATATATATATTACACAAATATAAATTATATATAATATACATTATAACGTGTTATAATTTTTTGATGAAACGTGTAATTTACCTGTGACCCTAGCGAAAAGTAAAACAAAAATATTCATGATAGGCGTAGCATGTTATTCTTAAACTAATAATTCTTAAAAACAAAAAATATACAAAAATGTTGAGTACACGGCAAGACTCCATGCATTTTCATTGTTTTCTGCCAGCGATATAATGTATGGAGAATTGTTTTTTCTCACCAGCAAAGCAAACAAGAATATTATAAAAAATGTAAACCACCATATTGTTTCTTATTATACTTATAATAGCCATAAGAAAAGAATTATTTTTATGTAATGCCGGACTTTAACCTCGGATTCCAGTTTGCGCGTAATTGTTATAAATCATAAATGTGTAGCGCAAGTTTGATTAAATTATATATCTGTACTGTTTTATCAAACATAGTTTTTTCGTCATAAGAATTTTTTCTCATTTTCATATTTAAGAAAAACATTTCTCCTACCTACGACTTTTAAATTTTTTGAGGGATGTCAGCTCAGCGAGCGGGTAAACAAAATTTTCTCTGTGGGTAAACAATTTTTAGTCAACTAAAGAGAAAAATATGCATGATGAGATATTGTTTAAACGTTATTATAATGCATATATTACATATATATAAAACTACAAAACAAAAACTATATGTTTCATCAGTTTAATAGGTATTTTACAAACAAATTCCTATATATAAAATCGTCGCAAAAAATTATACTTGTTATTGTGGAGTGAATAAAATCAAATCATCTGCAGAGTTCATGAGAAAATTGTGTACAATCGTGTTCAATTTGTTTGTACCATTTTGCATTTAATTATTGCATTGCTTTGTTGCAGATTAGCAGATTTCAAACGGCAGCCATGACATTTTTACTAAACTTTGCGATTTCCACCGTTGCGTTGCAGCTTTCATAAGAATAAAGTTTTTAATGTGTCAAAATGCCCTCTTTCTTTAAATCATAAGTTATAATTCATAACAAAATCAACCCAGTTCAGCATGTTTTCAATGTTCGAAATTCATTTTTGTGGATTTTCTCAATCATTGGCAAAATGGAAATTTTAATGGATGATGGATCTATGGACTGTTGACGATATAAAATCTTACGTAATCCTCAAATCCCTGTGATAAATGCTTTTATAACGTCAACTCTCAACTGATTGGTCTTTCTAAAGCATATTCATGGACTTTGTTCATTGAAACATGTTAAATTCAATTTCATGGTACGCTTCAAACAGTGCTGTTAGTGGCTATCTATCACCACGGGCAATTGACGACCACCCCCCAGTTTAAGATCGCAAATTGCAGTTACCCATATTTTCGTCGCATTGCAAGTTTAAAACTTCATAAATACGCTGTTACAAACTTCAAATTTCATTGTTACAGAGCAGCTATATGAAAAGAGAAGTACCTACTAGTACAAAACCTTTTAAATTACCGATAATTTCTTCCCTTTCAAACCCAAACCGCACATTTTTTATCTCTTGCATTTCTTATACTATAGTTATAGTACTTGCTATATTCAACATACTGTGCAGTATCTGCAGATATGTATACGTTGTATATTTAGACTAGCTACCAACTACCTTATTACCAGCGTCTGAATTAACATCATTGCTAACCAAATTAAGGTTCATGCGACTATGTACTTATAAGATCTTTCTAAAATTGCATCAGTTTCAAATTCAATTCGACAACCAGTTATCATCACGCATGCTTGTGGTGTAAACTGCTGCATGTGCATGGGCTTTCTGAGTAAAATGTTAGTCTTGCTTTTGATAGTGAATGTGTCGCAGTGAGTATAAAGATGTGCATTGGTCATTGTTTTCGAAATCGTTGGCAAAGTTAGCAAATGTACATTTTTACATGGCAAACTTTTCTGAATGAAAATATGATAGAATAGTTCTTACGAAAATGCACCCATAGTCCGTTGTAAAATGGATTACAGTTGCAACTGCCACTAAATTCAATCCGAATATCATGGAAAATTCAAGAATGACGAGATTAGTGAAAGTCGTTCATTTCATCCTTTTACTTTCCCTTTTGATATGGAATTGTTTGGTGATTTCGGCGGATGAAGACGCGGATACAACCACACGAAGCCCCGTGAAACTTTCTGCAATTTTAAGAAACATTTCCCTTTCTCTTCAAAAGCCAACAAATGTACATCTTATTTCCGATTCCATTCCTGGTGCAAGTGCTACTAGAGTACCCACCAGAAGAAGAGTTCGAACAAGGATAAGAAGTGTAAATCGAGCTGGCAACTTTTCATCGCCGCTAAGAACTAACCCCCATTATGCCAATGTCAGTAAAGAAGAAAGTGAAAGTAGAAGAGAAAGTGTTCTAGAGCCACAACCTCTATCCAAAATTTCGGGCATTGTTAAAGCGGGAATGGAAAGTCCCCAAGAGCTGATTCGTAATGCACTAATTAATCATACACTGGAGCATGGTGGCGAGCAAGATCTAGATAAGCTGGTATTTTCCAACTTACCAAATGGGTCCAAGCTTGTCTTTCGCACAGTGAAAATTGTTCGAACGGATGAGGATGGAAACCCAATGGATGAGTTGGAGCATGCTCAACCTACGTACTTTGACGTAACTTTAGCAAACGTTACTGGACTTCACGAAAATGATGAAGACTATGATGAAGAGTCAGAGTCTGAAAGTAATGAAGGAAGTGATGAAGAAGTTGACGCTAGGGATGATGGCAAATCGAATGCAACGGAATTTGGAAGTCAAGAAGAAGCTACTGCCAGAGAAATTGCAACTCCTATTGCATTAAGATCAGTTAAACCAAAGGACGGAGAAAACTCAACTGCTCAAAGAAAATTTAGAGTTGGAGGGAAAAAGAAGTCTGATTTAGAAATTTCAGGCTCACATTCTGCTGCAAATTACCATCATCTCAATGATTATGGTACTGTAGGTCGTGAAAAAGATCATGGAACAACTCGTTTTTATGGGAATAATCATGGAGATTTACATAAGCAAACCTATACAGGTAAATATTGAGAAATGAAGATATCGATGCCGTTATTCCACTAGATGTGCTTCTAAAATTAAGTTCTTATGTTCTAAATAATATGTAAATTTAACAGTCACTGATGGAAAGGATGTTAAACCATATCATGGAACCGAAAAAGGATTGACGGATTATGCCAATGATAGCGGGAAAAGTAACAACGATAAGGGTGAACGGTTCAAATCATCTAAACGAAAGAATAAAGGAAGAAAAGTCACGGTAAGTTTCTGGCATCAACTTTCCTTTATGCACCTCAAGTCTTATTACAATCTTAGCATAGCATATATACCGTCATTCATAACAAAATGTAAGGTGATTTAGCCGCATTTTAGAATGGGACACTTACAACGTAGACCTGCCTTTTGCATTTAATGAAAAATTTTATTATCCTTAATTTTTATACATGCAAATCAAAAAAAGAAAAGTATATACAGAATCTTTTCGAGGTCAAGAGAGAAAATGGACAAGCTTACGTTCCACTTTGTTATACTGGAAAATATGGATTTAAGCTCAACTTTAGTGCAGCTTTTGTATTAAATTCGTCACATATTAGACGGTCCCTGAAGCGAAACCAAGTGTGAAAATACTAACCAAGAGCTGTCTTCACGAAGCCACTGCCGTACCAATGTATTGTGATTTGAATAGTACCTGAATTATAAACTACAGTTTTTCTAAATATCGCTATATTCGTGGACTTATGATTTCATTTTTGCTGAAGGGGAAGTAAGGTTCAATGTCAGTGTCAGTCATAACTTTGAATTTTCTAAAGATACAAATAAAAGCTGCACTCGTACTTTTGAATTTTTAATACCTATATATTGTCAATGCAATTTTATGTCATTAAAGTATCAAAAGTACTTATCATAGTTCGGTGTTCCGGCATTTGTCGGATATGCATTTTTCTCGGAAATAAATTGGCATAATTCCGTAAAATGACACATTATACCTTACGAACCAGTGTCGTTTGGGGCTTAATTCATTATATCAGTTCATTATTAGTTCAAAAATTTAAGACCTCTACAAGTCATCTTTAAATGAAGACAAAGTAAATGTTGAAAAAATTCCCCTTTATTTTTTGCTTGGGGTTGCCTTCCTCTTTTCAATTTCAACTGCCGACAACTTCTACTTTATATTTAATAAACCGATTTAATGATCATTTGAACCACGAATCTGAGGTATATGTATATCTACTATCTATCTGTCTGATTCTCTGACTCCTCCCTCCCCAGTACCCCAGGGGGATGCCAAATCAGGTTCAAAATCAATAGGGCAATTTTTCATGACTCAATGAATCACGGTACCAAATTTGGTGTGATTCTGACAAGTTTTATGGTCAGGGGGGTTACCTCCCCGTATAACCCCAGGGGGATGACCAATCTGGCTCAAAGTCAACAGGGTTCCGTAGTGTGGCCCAAAGAATGAAGATACCACATTTGGTGCGATTTTGACAAAACATATGGTCAGGAGGGTTACCTCCACCTATTACCCCAGGGGGATGACCGATCAGGTTCAAAATCAATAGGGTTCCTCCTGATGACCCCATGAATCACTGTACCAAATTTGGCGTGATTCCGTCAAACCCTCTGGCCTGTATCGTGCTGACACACAGACAGACAGACAAATATAACAATCTCAATACTAGCTTCACTATGCTCAGCTTCGTAATAACATGACAACTACAACTAATATGACCTAAGCAATATGATAAAATTTTTACATGCAGATAAACATGATCGATCCAGTGTTAAGCAAATTTAGCATAGAAAGGGGTTCTCAAGTTTGAAGGTCTAGTAGCATTATTCTAGCAGTAATAGTAGCATTATTAGGTTGACATTAGACAAATGCTATATAAACCTCATTTTATAAGGTTTAAGTATCGGTCCATGCATTTTAATGAGCGGTAAGGCCAACCATATAACGTTTCTTCAGGATAAGTAACCGTATATAATATAAATAAAATTTGTTTTCTAAATATGATTACTTGAAGTAACAGAATACTTTTTTACAGGGTTTCAAACGTGTCTATCATAAAGAGGAGTATCAAAGGTAACTGGCACTTAATTCTCCTAATATAATCTCAATTCATAATACGTTTAAATCATATAAATGTAAAATAAATTTTTCAAAGAACTGAGCATTTCTACGACGACGAAGAGGCAAAGAAGATTGCAGAAAGCTTTGGCTTGTCAGAACAAAAACATGGCAACAACCACGGAACAAAGGACGATAAACGGAACTACCAAGTAAGATGACACTCAAAATTGCTTTTGATTACAAAAGAATTATTCTTTTTGTGCATTGTAATTGCAACAAGCGTAAATGACAAAAATGACATTTTTCTACAATTTAGTATCTTAGATAATACTTATATGTTTATGACCTTTAAGTTTTTGAAAGTTGGAAGTATTTTTATAGATATTGATACATAGAAATAATACGTAATTGTATACGTAATCATATATGTAACGTATTGTATAGCATTGTGGTAAATTAGGGCTAACAATAATGAAAGCAGCATGTGTCGCTAAAAGCAAACCTTGTTGATAAACTATTTTTAAAACGCTAATAGTTTTCATTCAAAACTACCAACTATTGAGTCTGAAATGGATATAAAGGATTTATTGGTACTTTTTACCTCTCTTCTAGCAACAATATCCATTAGTGGTGGTAAGTACGTAAAAAGAGCAAATTTCATAATAGTTTACGTGATTCAAATTTTAATTGAATTTTCAAAAACTAAAACCACATTCACATCCTTTCGCATAGTGGTAAAATTACTTTCTGTTATGTCATCAATTTAATAGTCATCCTAATTTATAACTTTGCATAACCGATGATCCATAAAAATGTAGGAGCAATTGAATTTCTTAAAAGTAGATGCTCCCTTCTATCCTAAAGAAGGTTGTACACAAACATTTGCAGTTAGTCTTTAAATGCAACAACAAATGTGAAAATTCTCACGCTTTAAACCTCAACCTGTGGATTCAACTAATTGTTTACTAGCATCAGTAGCTCCTGTGTCTTGGGACTTATCCTATTTACGAACAAAGAATCTTTCTATTTCTATCTGAGCCGTTTGCTGTCTCCTTATATCTATGTCTCAGTAGGGAGCGATTTCAATTTCATATTATAGCCACATTGGCACATTGTATCTACCGACCTACAGAGTACAAAAAGGATAAAACCATAAATATTACTAAAAACTAGATCTTTTCATGAAATTATGAAGAAAAGGTGATTTTGTTGCATGCTTCAGTAATTTATGGTGTTCTCGTGCACTTATGAGGCTTTGGTTTTGGTGGACAAATTGTGGTTCTGTAATATCTTCGACTGTCATTTTGTTGTAATGCTGTTTTCAAATTATTAGTGTAACTATTACGTGAAATTGAGAGTTTAGTACTTGAATAACCACATAGTATTTTTGGCACGCGTAGGCAACCGCTGCGTTTTGTGATTGACGTAAAAATAAGTAAGGAAAACGAAAGTGATAATTTTTGGGAAAACAATAAAGTTTCAACTTCTTGTTCGACATTTTCTGGACCTTAATCATTGCAAAACGAGTTACATTAGTACTTTGAAAAATTAAGGAAGTATGCTTTTCAGACGAATGTCAATTTTTGGTTTATGCAAATGATTAAAGTTGAATCAAAATGGACAACGAAAATGAAACAACGTTCCGCTACACGGCACATTTTGCAATTGCATTTTTTTTTTGCAGGACAGCTGAAATTTCACTTTCACAATCGTTTATAAGTAGCCAATTACAATTCTACGACAAATTGACAGCAAATGCTTTATCGTTTCTCTTATTTTCACGTTTTAATTTACCAGGGGGTCCGTACGGAGTATCTTGATGGGAAAAAACATGAAAACGAGCATGGGACACATGATGGGTACAACAAAGGACAACACACGACATATAAGGATTCTGAAAAGCATAGCCATCACAGTAATTATGGAAAGTTAAATTCACACGGAAGTTTGCCACAGCACAACCAAGATGGTTATGATGACTATCAACAAAATCACCACAATAATCACCATAATCATCACCCGCAAGAACAGCATTCAGACTATCACCCGAATCACAATTATGACGCTTCTTATAGTAATCCAAAGCAAAACACAATTACCCACGTACCCCAGTTGCAAACAGACCAATTAGGAGGAACACGCTCGGTTGCTGCCGTTATTTCCGCTCCAATGGCACATTCCTTCTCTGTGACAGAATATGCTCCTATTGTGGCTGAATCGATTTCTTCGTATCCACAAAAGCAATCAGTTTTGAACTCACTACCAACGTTTGATTATGTCAACGGGAGCTTTATAATACCTCCGCAAGCTTTTGAAAATAAGACCGTTATCAATGATGAGGCAACCTACAGGCCACGAAGACCATTTCGGAAACGACCGCGAGAAAGAAAAATATTTTATTCTCCGAAGCATCGCATAGTGAAAGAAGAAGATGAGAAAATTCCAGTGCATCAAAACACAAATGAACAACTAGACCCAAGAGCTACAGTTGGCCCGAAAACTCCGCCAAGAGTATCTTATCATGTGTATTCTGCAGTTCCGGATATTCCGGATGGAAATGAAAATGAAAAGGATAGAGGTCAAGCTGCTGGAGAAGTTGCCACAAATTACTCTCCCTATGCCCCAAATTTTGGACCTCCCACGTTAGATACACAGTATACAGCTATTCCACAGGAATATAATCGAGAACCAGAGAGTCGTAACCCCAAACACACGCATTGGTATCACCGACGACACAAGAAACGACCTAGGCATAGGCCAGAAGTATATTCACAACATCACATGCAAAATCAAAAAGCCACAAGTTATCCAATGACGTTTAATCAAATGCATTTGGCTGGAATTCCATTCAGACATGCTTCAGCTTTTAACAGATTGGGTTTGGGTAACAGACATCAACGTTACCAAACTCTAAGACATCATCCAAAGCAGCTGCATCATTATGAAATTTCGACGAGGAAAAGTGATACTGTATACGAAAACGATAACGCTACATCCCTGTATCCTGGAATTGAGAATGATTCTGCGCATTACTTTAACCACAATCATCGATATGCAAAGCATCATTTGACCAGCACAATAAACCCCTTTGAAAGTAGTATTAGTGCAAATACAAACAACATAAAGGGTGTTCGAAACACCCTGTTTGACCCTGCGCCAGATTTATATTCCACAATGATTAAAGTGCTTCCCACCAACATGCTTAGTGTAAATGATTCCGCGGGCAAACAATTTGGACCAGGTCGAGACCAACATCATCTCAGTAGCAATGCCATCAAAGTTTCGGGACAGTCGTCGCCAGTAACTCAACGCCCTTTAATGCAAGCTGATACAGTGTCGATTACGACTGCATATCCTCAGCATCATCCACCAGAGTACCATCAGATGCCGAAAAGTCGGTGGCTAACTTTCACTCTTGCTCTTCCCAACTTGAAGCTGGGTAACTTGGGTCCATCATCACATAAACCCATTAACCATCATCATCGACATAAGAAAGGTTCATATATTATGCAAGGGATTAAAAATGGAATTTTAAAGCAGTTCGGAAGAGGTCGACACTCCCACAAAGCTTCAAATGTCCATTTATTGCCACAACACAATAATAATATACAAATGTACATGTCACCTTACGAAAGCGCTCATCTTGGTCCGCAAATTGTAATGCATAAGCGTCCTCACCATCCAATTTTCCCCCACAATATTGTCAGTTATGGAAATTTTGCACAACAGCCTCCAGCCCCGATAGCGCATTCACTAATGCAAGGCGCATCTCCTTCTCTCCTTGCTATGAAAACTGAGAAGCCAAAATTCTATTACAAACCAAATGAAACAGCAAATGGATTTGTAACGAACGATAAAGGAAAAGTAGAAGTAGCAGACAATCGAGGAGACGCAAGTGAAACTAGTCGCCATAAGCCAACACTCAAAGTCGCCAAACCTCAAACGTCTGGTCCATTAACACCAAATTCCAGCAAAGATGAAATACAAACAACGACACAAAGACCGGAAATTGGTAAGCATACGAAGACGACCACTCAGTCTCCTTATTTCATAAATGGCATCATGGATTCTGTTTCAGGTTTCTTTGGAAAGATGGGATGAGAGAAAAAGAGGGCAATTTGGAAAGATGAAAAATGGTTGTGCCATGATGTCATGATGGACTGTAAACCATTCAGCTACAGTCTCATGGCCATGTAATGTTGTATGATTGAAAATGGAACTAATCTCTGTGTAACTACTTTATTATTGTTTTCGGGCCGGTGCTAATATATTTTATTGTGATTTTAGGGCTCAGTTGTCTAAAACCGCTATATCTTCATTTTTCATGTTATACTCTTAAATAAAGTTTTGGTTCTTTTCAGAAAATCTGAGCTTCAGTTTTTGAGTAAATTTGTTCAATGCACAATGTTTTACCTTGTAGTTTTTTTCGATTACAACATGTACAATAAAATAACAGCATTAGCTTGCAATACTACATTTTTATGTGGATTTTATGAATGATAATGTGAATGCATTCCATTTTTCTAATTCCACTACAAAATTAAGATAAATTATAAATTACACGAAATAAAATTCGTCATTAAAATGATATTTCATGCACTTACTCATACCAGAAAGATATACATGAATATATAACGAAATGATGATGACGATGACTAAGATACAACCATTTCTGACTTATGAATAAAAAATAAAATCGAATCATCAAACAAAAAATACTTTTGATGGTCAAGTGGTGTGTGTAGTGGTGATAGCAGATAGCAGTATATAATTATATCAAGCAATAATTCTTTGCAGTTTATTGTAATATAAAAATATTTTTAAAATCAAGCCAGAAAAGTCCACAAGTCCATTTTTACAGCGTGTACACATAGTTGACATACAAGATGATGAGCGTAACAACTGCTCTAAATTAAAACGATATTGAAGTGTTCAATTTAAAACATATAAAAACACCTAAAGATAGAGACAAGCAAGCAAGAGAAGTTGAATTACTACTTGAATTTATAGCTTTACGAAAAAATATATGTGTATACATAAAAGCAGTTTGTTGAGTTTTCCATGTAATAATTCCATCTCTCCCCCCCAAAAAAGATAAACTTGCTTGAAAAGCCAACCAAAAAAAGCAACTCATCAGAGAGCAACACAGTAAAGTAAGTAGCAACCACTTGCTTTGAAAAGTACTTTTGGTTTGCATTATGAAATGAATTTCAGGAAAGAAATATCTCATTATTATTATCACACTTTCATTTCAACTGCTTCAGTTGCTCAAAATAAAATGAAAAAAATATCAAGCAGAAATACTTCACAAATAAGAAGAGGCGCATTTCGTTTCCACTCTCAAATCAAACATTTCAAAATTACAATATTTTTCATTTCCCATACACAGCATATGCAGACACACACACACACTTTGAATATTATGCATTCTTTTTTTCCTTTTATAATGCCGTAAATATGACAAGCAAAAATATTCCATGTTTTTCGATCCTGTTGGATTGTGTGTGTACATTTTCAGAAAATAACATGTGGATACACATAATTTTGGTTTAGCAGCCCGAGAGACAAGTGGCAGCAGCAAAAGAAGAACGCAGAGTGGTGGCGGTGGTTTGTAACGCATTGAGGAGAAGGCTTTTTGGGAAACCAAACACAAACTTGGACTGCCCTGCTTTCAACTTAGAAAATGAGCCACAGTGTGTTCGTAGCCCTTTTTACTTTCAATTTTTATCCACACGGCAAAAAATTCTTATTTTTCTATAAGAAGAATAATGAATCCAAGCATTTAGCTCTGACACAAGTGGGTGAATATAGATATATTCAAGTATATCTGCATATGAGTGTATGCGCTCACCTATGTAGCTTATATATCCCTTATCCATCCTTTCAACAATATTTCCATTTTTTCTGTTGGATTTTATTTGAGCCTTTTTGTGTGCTCTGTCTATACCCTCTCTCTCTAGTAAATGTGTACATGGATTTGTAGCGAGTTTGTGAGTGTCCCGAGTGTCCGTATTCCATATTATAATCTTTGGATACTTAAAACTCTTTCTATTGTGTTTTCTGTGTGTGCTTTTCATGTTTGTTCATTACTTTACGTGTGTAGTGTGTGCTTACTCCGTACGTCGATGTTGTATAGGCAGCGTAGTATATATAGTGCTTAGATTCTGAAAAAATTATTTTATGCTTTTGACTTTACGTTTTTTACAACAGCTTTTTTTATATGTTGTTGGATGCATGCTTTTGGCTTTTCTATTTTTTCTATCATCGTTTTTACGTTTCCCTTTGCTTAAGCTCGTTCTCTGTGGTTCTAGCTGCTTTTATAAAGCTCTATGTTGCTGCTGCTGCTGCTGCTCCTTGTCTGCTAGCTTGCTTCAAAAAAGAGAAGGGAAAAAAGTCGATCGAAATTTCAAAAAACCCCAGCAAAAAACTATATTTTTGTGAAATGGTCAGAAAAAAAGGAGTCGCCATTTTAATAAAATTTTGTAGACTTTTTTTGGTGTGTCTGTCCGTCTAAAAATTGTTCATGGAACAGGGACTTATCGTCCATATATATCATAACATACAGAGGAAATTTTTGGTTTTACATGAGATAATAATGATCCAGTCAAAATCATACACTTTACCTTGTACAATATTTTGACGTACGAAGAATAGCGGAGAGCTAAGCACAGAGCAAAAGTTTTATGTGATGATGTGTGTAGTACATATGTGAAATTTTACATATTATTATCATGCTTTTAAAAGTATTTTTCATCTCTTTTAAGCTCTTTTTCTCTTATTCCCTGTGTGCGGCGAGTAACAGGAATTTCTATTAATGTACGTTCAAACATTTTGTGAGGGAACGTATAATAAAAAATCAAAGCAAGAGTAAGAGAGAGCGTATTTTTGGATAAATAAAATCCTTGCAGTATTTCAATAATCACCATAAACTTAATGAGCACAATACATAGTAGCCAAGAGCAGAACAGTTTTGGACATTGCATTTGCGTTACTCAAAAATTTATTATCATCATCCTAATTTCCGGAACTGGTTGAGTCGTCATCGCTCATCGGTCCAAAATATATTCTGCTCAATTCTATCTTACGTGTGGAAAGAGTGCTAGTAGCATTTCATCCGTTCTTTGGGATACGCATCTCATGTTTGGAAGTTTTTGGGAGGAAACTAATTTGTGGTTTTGGATTTAATGATGTGATGATGATGTGAAAGGAGTCGTACAAGTTTATATATCCACATGAAGAGATACTGTGTGCTGAAGCCGGACATTTATCGTTTTTCCAACGGAATTAAGCAGAGATGCTCCAAAAATTTGAAGGTTGATCATCCTATCATCCTCCATGTAACTGTACAAACAAAATTCTACATCTTGGAAAGCCTATGCAATTGAATCATTAATGAAAATTAAGCATTTGCAAAAGTTAGTGTATATTAAGTTGGATGTGATTGCGATATGCATTGAAATTGTGCTGTCAATGGGACGTGCCCTCTGATCTATGCCTTTCAAAAAGTATATCTCGTTTGACCAATTTCACAGTGAAAATTTTGGTGTCAATCCATAACCGGCAAATGGTGTAACAAGTTGTTCGCGTTATTCAAATAATACTGGCAACTTATCACGAATGCAAAATGGCACAACGCGGGTCTCACGGCTATTGTTTAAAATGGAAATATCATCCGAACAATCTTCTTCATATGTTTAACCAGCTACTACTTAATGAAAGTTTTACAGATGTATTGGTGGCATGTGAAGGGAAAGCAATTAAATGCCACAAGGTAACAAAGAGAAAAGCTTCTAGTAGACTGTGTTATGTAGCTTTTGTCCTTTATATTAATGGAAAATGTTATTCAACTTTTCAGATGGTGTTATCCGCATGCTCCAAGTATTTCGAGCAAGTGTTTTGTGAATATCCGCAGCAAAACTCCACTTTGGTAATACTTAAGGATATGAAATTTGCGGATGTTCAAGCTATAATAGAGTTCATGTACCAAGGGGAAATTAACGTAGCTCATGTATGTTCTTCAAACTTTTTCATTTCTTTCCCAATTGACAAAAAACAAACGGTTTCACTTTATATGTAACAATGACGGGTTTTCTTGGATTGTTTATAGGACCAACTTGCATCTCTTTTAAAAGCAGCAGAAAGTTTGCAAGTAAAAGGCCTTGCCGACATAACGGGAGCAAATGCGGGTGCGAACCACGGTGGAGCATCATTAACAGGTGGTTCAAAAGATGATGGGACAGATTATGGGGACAGGGACACTGGCGGAGAGGATTCCACTCCAGGGTCTCCTCCGAGTGGATGCATTGAAGGCAACTCGGATGGAGGCGGATCCTTACAAGACCAACCATCCAAAAAGAAAAGAGGAAGACCACCGTTAGGAATGGATGCTTCGATGTGTAAGTGAAAAAGTGAATCACAAAAATTGGGTGGGGCAATAAGCAAACGATGATGTGTTATTTTATAAATATTATATATTATTAGCTGATGGAATGTCTATGACGGTATCGGGAGGAAACGCCATGATTGATTCCTCACCAGGATTTGATGATTTTCCTGGCAGCCTTTTGGAATCCTCCTTTGCCTTGCCACGAATGAGAAAGTCTAACAAACGGAAACAAACTGGATTGCCTTCTGATTTGGATCAAGATGACGATTTGGATGATGATGGGGCTGACATGGGTGCCGGTGAAGACGACGAAGTTACTGAAGAGGACCTCCAAAACATAGTCAAGATGACGGATTACATAGAAAAGTCAGTGTCTATTCTCGAACAATGATGATTGGAATTGATTGAATTTTTTACTTTGAAAATTGGCAAGTTTCATGACAATCGTGTACTTTTTAACAGAGGAGGATCAAGACCGCAATTCTGGGAGGAACCGACAACAAAAAAGATTATGAATGCAATACGTTCCAAGAAAATGGAAATGAAAGCTGCAGCAGAAATATTGGGTGTATCATATTCTACTTTATATTCAAGATATCGTGAGGTATTGCAACTTAAGATTTTCCTCAAAATATATGTAATTAAAATTATTACATTCTTGTAACATCAGTGAACTAACGTTGTGAAACTTGTATTTGCGCAGCTGCATGGGTATTTGAAGATGCCACACACGCAGGATACAAATTTTAATTATTATCAAGTGCTAAATTTACTTCGAGCGGGTCAAATCTCCTTGTCAGATGCAGCAAAACGCCTAAACATACATGAGAAGACATTGGGGGCCTATCTTTCAACTACAATTACACCAAAGAAACCTAGAATATCCTTAACCCCGTCCACATCCGCCCTTTCATCAGATTCGCAGTCATTCGCATTGGTAAGTGCAAACATTGGACAGTTTCAAGTGTTCATCAAAGACACAATGAATTTTAACGCATGCCAACATTTTCTATGC
Organism: Entomobrya proxima; assembly: GCA_029691765.1. Lineage (NCBI taxonomy): Eukaryota > Metazoa > Arthropoda > Collembola > Entomobryomorpha > Entomobryidae > Entomobrya > Entomobrya proxima. Next base: position 8,947,659 of record CM056170.1, on the reverse strand, counting down.
AGAACCTAATTGAACAAGCTAATCTTCAGGGGACGCAGATAAGCAGCCTTCTGGAGAAACAACAAATGGGGTATGACGATGAGGATGATGAAGATTCCGATGGTGATATGGGTGGTTCACAAATCAGTCAAGCGAATTCGTCAAAAATGCCTTTGTCATCACATGACCTAAAACAAGAAAATGAAGGGGGCGATGGATGGCCTCGTTGATAAGTGCGCCTGTACTAGTAATGTATAACTTTTTTATTGATGCGTGGTAATGAAGTTAAGGTTTAAAAGTAAGTTTGATCAGCAGTTAGCGTGAACGTGTAACCAAAAAAGTCACACATTATTTCAAAGTTGGCATTTCCATCCTTTAGTTTTAAGGAGACATAATTTATATAACGAGATAACTTCCATAAGAAAACTTTGTATTCATAATCTGTACAGGTACGGAGTATTTCGAGTAAGGAGTCGTTTTGAACGAAAATTTATCTCTACATACCGTATTTCCTTACATATATATTCAAAGACATGTTCCATATTATTGACATACTTCTTAACTGTACTGTTACTTACCTCAGCTATGCACCTTACGAAGTCGGCTCATCATGTCGTGTCATGACATGCGTGTCAGCACTCAATTTACGATTGTGATTTGTTTTCAAGTTCCAGAGAAAGTCCTGCAATGATGATTCTTTCAAAATATCCCAGCCGTTGGGTACATTGAAAGCATAAATATAGACTTACACATACCATTATTTCGTCAGGAAACGAGTAACATATTATCTGATAGCATAGTATACTGATTTATCAATTTTTCGATATATCTGGACTTCAATTTCCTCTTTTTTAGTTTTATTCTTACACACAAAAAGTGTTCTATATTTTGTTCCACAAATGTGTCATATTTTGGTTTGTCATATTATTAATATTATTATATTCATGTTGTTAGAAACTACTTGATATAAGGATTAGCAATTATTGTAATGCTTTAATTATTGTGCACACTGCACACTTCAATTCAACTTCATTTTCAATATACCAAATCCTTAGGTCCTCTGTCCTGTATCGTACGTACGACATTGTGACTGAACTTACGTATATCCTTGGTGCTCGTGTTTTCTTCTCGTCAAATTGGTCAAACAAAAATAAATATACCTATTAGAGATTGTGAGCATTTCCAGAGAAAATCATCCACGAATTATAACAATGTTGGTAACGTTCCAAAAAGTAGAGAATCCAATTTACTATTTCAATAGTGATTTGTGTTCTATTCTCTCACTAATTCTTAATATATTCTTTAGTGATTTAGTATTTAGTGGACACATTAAAGTGTATAAAATAGTAGCTGCTTGTTTTTAATGATCTCAGCTCTTTGACTTTGAAAGGTAAATGATATATTATGATTGTTTTTTTTGTTTATTTGGATACTTATATTTGTGTAGATGGGGTAAGGAAAGTGATTCATTATTCTATTCCTGATAGTAATTATTATAACCCGCACAAAGAAAAAAGATGCCAGCTGCAAGAAGGCCATAAACATGAAATTAGTGTGAAATTAGCAGTTACTATATGATCAGAATGCTAGATAGAACAGACTACACAATCCTAATGGACCATCACGGCAAAAAATGTACAAAGATTTTTCATGTTTTTGATTAAAGTAAATGATTACTAGTTTAATGTTTTTTGAATTTACATGAGATTATGCATTACAGTTCCTAAATTCCTAATGGAAAGTACATATTTACCTTGTAATTGTTTAAAACTAAGTTTTTGCCATTTGTGCAACTGATTGTCTCTTGTTTGAGTATCTTTCCTAACAGCAGTTGTAGCGTATGACTGAAGTAATAAGTATTTTGACTAAACTGACATATTTTGCATACTTAGAGATTTCCGCTAGGATTTAACATCCTCCTCAAGATGACTTTGCCCTTGAAAGAGAATCACTTTCTACTATTTAGTTTACTTTCGCTGTGATCAAAGTCAAGTCGCTTTTGTTCCTTGTTCGCCAAGTTGTAGTTATAGTTTATTAGCGTCACGCGTTTCACCAAAAATGGTGCTTTATTTCTTTCCCTACTCGATTCCTTGATTTTAATGGAAAATTGCATGGTGTTTTGAGGTATAGACTTCTGTTTAAAGTTTATATTAATAAACTAGATGGCAACTATTCAACAAAACCAATATGTTCATCACCTAAGAAAAAGCTTGTGTTTTCCATTGCGATGAGTTCTTCTTTGTTAAAATGTGGTTTTCATTTTCCCAATTCAAATAGACAAATATATCCACCAACATTACTCGACTGAGTGAGTAATTGCATTTAATACTTAATATGCAGACTATGCACCATGCACTTATTATTATTTTTATGATACAGTATACCAAATTTATCGAATCCAAAATTGTGTCAAATTAGGTTAAGTACATTATTTAAAGTTCAGTTTAAGTATTTTTGATTTTACTTAAGTTAACTGTTTAAAACGTATTCTTAGCTGACCCATAGTAGTGTAAAGCTATGAATAATATTATGATGCAGCAGCAATTTTCAGTTTGGTTCGTCATAGAATAAATAATCGAGTCGACATCTACAACGCTGGACTTTAACAAGCATAAATATTAAGATTAGGTACAATAAAAGCATTTAATAATTGAAATAATTATGTTGATAAGAAAAATGCCTTTATATTTTTATTAGCACACCAATTGTCTGTTAATTTACAATTGACGTTTTGTGAACAATGTTGGTATACGTATGCAAATAGATGCTGAAATATGTATGAGTAAAAATGCAATGTGAACATTTCATATTTCAATGACATTGATGTTAACTTTCCTGGTTGTTTGTTCTGAATCATGTATATCTTCATGTACATAGTACACAGTATAACACACGCGAATCTAGAAAGGCAGAGAAAGCAACAAGAGATCATTTTTCACTTTTTTGCGAGTAAAGTGTAGAAGTAAGGATATATAGGTGCCTAAATGTATAAGCTAATTTGTGACAACAACAAAGCAAAAAGATATGTATAGTGAAATACACAAGAAAGTTTGTCCAGTTAACAGTATATTTATATTTTACGAACAAGTAATAAAATCCCCGTTATCACTGAATTACTCGCATACATAATAAAGAATGTGCCTCGTATAGTAATTAATTACTTTTACATCTCTGGGGGTTCCCATTTGTTCATTAAAATGTAAAATGCCTACACACACTTTTTTCATTTTTTCAGTTTAATTAAAAGTTAAGCTTTGGAAATTAAAGAAGGATTAATTTCATGGGATTGGGATATAAGATTCCAATTGATTTCCCACGAGCTTTGCTACTAGCAAATTGCTAGCATAATCATGTCATGGAAAACGGCCAAATAAGACGCACACTAATAATATGGTATAAGTTTCCATACAACCTACACACTTTCCATGGACCATAAATAACGTAGAGCAAACTATTATCTAAATGCATCGATATTATTATAAAGGCATTTACATTTCATAGATGAATCCACCGGAATGCCAATTGCAAATTGCAATCGCATATTTCATAGTATTAATAATTAAAATAGTACCAATAATTCAGCGCACAGGTCAAAACATTTCTACATGCACAATTTGTCATCAATTGTTCCCTTTCTATCAATTAAGGTCAAGGATTTCAGCATTTTTAGCATTTCCATTCGCTTTCCAAGCTCCTTTTCTATGTTTATCTATATATCAATCAATAAACTAGTATGTTGTTTCAATTTATGCTACATATTTTTTCTTTCTTTTCCCGTTGACAAAGTCACACTGGCCGATTTTCCTCCAGAGAAAGTTATCAACTGTACACACACTTGCTAAAAAGTGAGCAATATTACTGTACAAGCGCACGTGTAACAACTATGCCAAAAAAAGTACACAAAGAGAATGGAAACGTTTTCGCTCTTGCTCGCCTACACTTGCCATTTCCCCTTTCTCAACTCGTGCAGCTCATTGAAGATCCAGCTGGTCGAACAGCGGCGCAATTGTCAATACACCTTTCTCTTCTGGTTTTCTATTTATATCACATCCTTCAGATATAAATACCTAACAAGCTCAGCTACTTTCTTTCTTTTCACTCTCCGTTTGCTCTTTCTTTCTCTCTTTTATTTTAGTAGTACGCAACAATACGTCTAGTGTCACGCAACGTAAAAAGAAAGGACCCACGCAATAAGAAATTTGTTAAATCAAAGCCAAAGGACTGAATACCTTGTTTTTTGTTCTTTGTAAAAAAGAGGATGTTCGCAGTTCACACAGAGACAGCTAACTAAAATGACACCGGATTGGTGTGGCAGTGAACGTAATACAATAAAAACTTTGTATTAAACAATGCTATTGACCTGACGTGGTTTTCGCGATGCGATTGTTGTGAAGTAGCATCAGGATGAGTGGGAAAATGGGTAGCAAAAAAGGTTGAAGGTAGTAGCACAGCAAAGAGGAATGAATGTATGTAGTGCATATAAAAAATTTTGCATGTTCATTTAGCCAATTAAATTGTGCCAACATATAAGAGCTCATATTATTTGCGCAAGAAGACCAACAAGTCAAAAAACTTTGCAAAGAAATTCTCAACTTTCTAAAGGAATCTCAAGGGACAGGCTTTCGCTAGACTAGCACGAAAGTTGGTTTGTGGTGCGTTTGGAAGTACAAAAAAATTAAGCTCAAAAGTGTTGACGAGTGTCTAGCATTATATTTTTTATATAGTCATCATAGTCTTGTCATTATAATGTTTTGAATAACTCATTCAGAAATCATTAATATTTTACCGAATTTTGCTCAGCAGTTTGAAGTGGAGTTTAAACTGCGTTTTAGTTTAGCTTGAGATAATATGTTGCATAGGGATTAAAATCGTTGGAGGATTTAGTTGTCTTCTATTGTCAATTGTGGACTTCCGTTCATTTCTAATTGTTTTTCCGGAGTAAAGATGGACAGTTTCCAAAGTCTACCACTTCTCCTAAGACTTTACATTTATGGGCTGCATGGCTACTTTGTGGAAGTGACTTTCACTGCGGTTTGGGATTTAGTTGAGACTGGAAACTGGCGACTACAAGGTATAGTCTTAACATTTGATAAAAATATAACATTTTAAACTTATTTAAACGCTAAGGTCTGGGCTCAATGTTAGTTAGTATTGTAATTATTGATTTTCCTTGTGTATTTCTAGGCTGTTCAAGTATTTGGAGTCTGGGCATCTATGGAACTTGTGGACTGGCTTTGGAAAAGTTGAGTCGACAGTTACGAGAGAAAAATGTTCCTATATATTTTCGAGCGATTATATACCTTTTAGTCATTTACTTCTGGGAATACACTAGCGGAACACTGCTCAGTCTGATATCTTCTTGCCCATGGGACTACAAAGATTTTAACTACAATATCGGAGGTTTGATAACGCTGGAATACGCACCTTTCTGGATAATCGCCGGGCTTCTTGCGGAACGGGTTATTATGGGCCGTTTGGAGCAGCTACGATGGGTGGATATCAATGTTAAAAATGATGCTTCACATTACTCACAATCAACAAATGGATTTGTAAGTACAAATGGTCTAAAGAAAACAAAATGAAGTGGAATAAGCCTACGCTGTAGCCGAAAGTTGTTGCATTGTTTCGCATCAAGAGAGTATTATCAAGTTTTAAAGAATAGTATCTAATAGATCTGTTTCAATCTCGCTCTTTACAATTAAGAAGTTGATGTGGTTTTTAATTAGAAAGCATCATGTTACGTGATTTATTCTGTCAAATTATGTGATGTATATACTTAAGTTTGTCGTTTTGCGTATTGATCTCTGGATTTGATGTATTTATATATGGTAAATTAAACTGGTGTTTTATGGTTTTACGATTATGCGAAACTCTATAAGAATGATTTCATTCTTAGTGATTCATTGCAGTCTCAACTATTTATAGTTTTAAGAAGGTTTACTTTTAAAATCTACATGCGGCTATTTCTAGCATTCCTGCGATTTTTTTATTTGTCGTTATCGTAACTTAAGTGTTTAACTGTAATGAACTATTATATTTAAAAGCGTTTTTGTGACCTGTTTAATTCAAGTATGGTGGCTCTAAAATCAGTATTAAAATTATGAACGGTAAACGGGACGATATTGGTCATAATACTATATATCTGAACCGAAAAGTAGACTATCAGATAGAGGAACCATGTTTTAAAATGAGATGTTACGTAGATCGTATTTTTTCATTAATCTCATAAGTACGTGTAGCAAGAAAGCAAGTACCTGTAAAATACGAGTTTGGAAAATCTTTACTCAATATAAAATATCTGTTAATTAGAATAAGATATACCCAAACTAATGTTATATTTATTATTTGGACATGTCTTTTCTGTGAGATGAATCGATTGAATGTTTTGGAAAACCCGAAACCCATCTCAATTACTCATTATTCATAATCATTATCATTAATTTATAAAAATATGTCCGCGAGAGTTTTTATTAACAGAAAGCTTGTTGAAAAAAATGTTGTATTTAGCCGTAAATTTGAACTCGATGAAAAAGCCCTTTCGAGCTTGGTGCAAACATAGAATTCCACTGTATCCAAAAAGTAGACATGTTATTAGTATCCTGGAATGAATACCTACGTATTGTTATATCCGATTTGATGTAAAATGATTTTAAAATAAAAATCTGTAGAATGAATTATTAAATTGAGATGCGTGAAAATCATTACTTGCAAATAAAACTGTCGGAACTATCCTACTTAATTGAATATCGGACTAAAAATCAATCTCATGCATTTAATTCCACAATTTAAAAAGCTCTTAAGCTATTTCATAATGAATTCTGAAACGAAAATGGTTAAATTTCGCATAGGCGCAAGTGGTTTCATTTGTAATATTAATATGGTTTCATTTATCTTCTCAATATTTGTTAAACTGTTTCATGGTAAAATAAAACTTTAAATAAAAGTTGTGTGTGCTCTAAAAGAAAAAATAAGAGACGATAGCACGTGGATAAGAGCACATTGCATTGTCGCAACAGATATGCATATTGTCTGTTGGTATGCATATACATTTCATTTTAACAAATCTAATACTATTGTAACTTGTGACTTGATATTTCATTATCTGTGATCTTGTCATCTTCACTTGTTACATAGGGCAAAACTGATTTCTTTTATTTTTGGTGTATGTTCAAAATTCAAAACATTTCAATATTCTCAATTCCACGAAAGGTCTGATCTATTTCATAAGAAATCTTATCTTTACTTCTAAACATTAACATACATCTTACTAAGACCATAGCATTATAAATGATTTTAGCTTTTTGATTACATGCATTATGTACTACGTTACGTACATGACGTGAGACAGTGTCCATTGTACACATCCAGTATTGGTATGGGTTGCTTAATGAATGGAGAGGTATTTGTGATCTAAATGTATTACACGAACTCGCATTTGTGTGCAGACACATGACAGACAACCTTCGAATAGAATAATATGTAGATAGATACTTTTCATACATGTACAATGTTCTCGAACACTTGATTGAAACAACTTATTCACAAAAGATTTCCGTAATTGACTTCCTATCTTTTGTGTCTCGATTGGCATCAAGGCAAATCAAACAAAGGCAGTTTATTGCAAGTAAATTTTGAATTTAAAAAGGCATAATCCATTAGTTTAATACAAAACTGCAAGTATATTAAAGTGAAATAATGGTGCGTGCTTGGAAAATTCGTGAATCCGATTTGGACGAGAATAAATGGGACCTGTGCCCTGACAATATAAAGGAACTGGATTTGGAAACTGTTCGAAAAACAACTGGAGTAATATACTGGCAAGTGAGTAGTAATTGAAATCTGTCGGCATCTGAATCAGTTTTCAGATATTATAATAGTACCTCTATGAATTTTCAATGTTTTTGTATGTAACTAATATTTTTTTCAATGACCCGTTATCATTATAGCTTGATGCGGATAAGTACAAAGAGGATGGAAGTCTAGAAAAGATTCGCAAGGATCGAGGATACAGTTATGAAGATGAAATTGAATGCTCATCCGAAAAACTTCCAAATTTTGAAATGATGGTCAGTTGAGTGAAAAAATTGAGATATAAATGAAATGATCATTTTGCTGCTCACTTTTAATCTATCATTTCACCATCAATTATGTATGCTTGCTTGCCCAGGTCAAAAAATTTGCAAATGAACACTTGCACACTGATGAAGAAATTCGCTTTATTCTGGACGGACGGGGATTCTTTGATGTTCGAGACGGATTGACTGACGAATGGATTCGAATTGAAGTTGTGAAAGGAGATCTAATTATTTTGCCAGCAGGAATTTATCATCGTTTGGTTCTAGATTCTAACAAGTTCATCAAGGCAAAACGGCTCTTTGTTGGAGAACCCGTGTGGACAGCTTACGACAGGCCAGCAGACGACATGGAATGTCGCAAAAAGTACTTGGATGAAATTAAAGAAGTCAGTCGTAGTGCATAAAATTCTCAAATGATGCGATACATCTTGAAGTGACCTTATAAGTAAATGGATATAATAATATGTAGGATACACCACTATTGCATATTGTAATAATTTAGTAATGTACAAGTATTGATTAATTGGTACGCGCTAAATCAAGGCTTTGCAAATTAATAGAATAATGAAAGATTGATGGATATAATCTTCTTCCAGTTCATCTGTAATTAAACATAAAAATATACTCAGCTTTGCTGTCACTAATTAGGATATAAATAAAGCAATATCAATATCAATACAATCTTTTTACAATAGGCTAGATTCAAATACTACATACTTTGTGAGATTCCGTAACCTAATTCATAGAAAGGAAACGAAACTTTATTGTAACACATGAAGCAATCCAGTTTGCTGCTAAACAGCCAAAAATAAAATTTATATTTGTTTATTATAAGTTTTAAGTGCTTTCATTTCAGCTTGTTTCCTTAAGTCAAAATCAGCAAGACTACAAAATAGCATCAATTCAAGCATATAATTAATATTGAAGGTATTATAATATATGGTGTGCTTGAAACTCTGATTTTCTACGAGAATTCTCTTGAGTAATTCTATCAAAGTAGTTTCATAATAATCTCTTCCCACTAGTACTCATTTCGAGCTTCTTTTGTTCTGTTAAAAACATAATCCTATAAGATTTGTTCTTAATTAAAAGACTTCTCACGGGATCTGACATTCTACATAAGATGTAAGACTATGAAAATGTTTTCAACATTCAAGATGATATGGAACATGGAACAAGACATACCTATATGGACAAGAATTATATACTCATCATACTTTCATATCCTCTGTCTTCATCATACTTTCCAGACATTGACGTTCCATCGACATTCCCGGATTAAAAAGTTTGATTTCACCCTGCATTGTTTATCACTTTTTTACGCTTCAATAACAATACGCTTCAATTCATCCAGTATAAATAATAGCGACGCACCCATTCTTTTCATCATTTGACTTTTGCCGTGGCTAAAGAACCACGTAGTAAGCAATGTTTTAAATGGTGAAAATTTCTTTGCCAAATTTGTACAAAAATTTGAATATACGTTTTGGATACACTATAAAAAATGATGGCAGTTAGATATCTGGTGCACCTACTTTGTATTATTTGCATTTTGTTTGAAACTGTACCACTGGTTCGAACCGAATCTCTTTACTCCCTGCCGATACCACCGGAATCGCCAAAATACAGGTAAAAATATTTTAACATATTATATGAAATCGATTATGTTTAACTTTTGACACAAAATAATTACTAAGTAAATAGCAAATAGAGTTAACTATTTCTACATGTCAATGTGTTGCTTGAAAAATATGTTTAGCTCTGTCAATAACCGTATGGTCGTAGCCGAAGTTGATAAACCATTGGACACAGTTTTAGAAGCTGTGATGGAGTTGGGAGGGCACATACTGCTTCTGATTCCGCAAAGAGATTTGTAATTACGTTTAAGAAAGTCAAAATGTAACGTGAGTTGTATTCATTGAATATTAAATATACTTTTTTGCATTAAAACAGTGAAAAGCGTGATCCCACTGGTCCGGATCTCGGGACAGGCCGCAGTTACAGTGGACAACGTACTGCAAATGCAATGTGGGGTCAGCTTGCGTCGAATTCTCCAACTGGTCCTGGTAGAAGAAAGAGATTGTCAACAGATGGAGAAGGAACCGCTGAATATTCACCGTACAGTAGAACTCGCTTCGTTAGAAGACCTGAGGAAATGTTATCGTAATAAATTATGCTAACAATAAATATAATATATAATGTGTATGCACACAGTTTCGTTGTAGCATTACGAAAAGCATTATTAAATGTTTACAATATGAACAGGTTGAACTGTTATTATAATGATAAGCATAATAAGAATTATATGCCAAGGTATCATTCATACCTAACGGAATGTGTAGGCTAAGAATTCCTTTGTACTTCCGTTTTGTTTTATTTAGCCAATTTAGCCAGTTTGCCTTTGAATGCTTTTAATTTTTGTTAATTGCAAGTTAATGATAAATTTAAACAATTTCCAAGGAAATATTTGATTTTGCTTGGTTCATATTTTAATCTAGTATTTAATTGCTAAACCTAGCTTAGCAAATAGGTAATGCAAGAATTTATACACATACTTATAATTCAAACACAGAAAAATGTAGTTAATATGTTGTATGTTTAATATTTGTGTTATCAATTCTTTTTCGATTTTGTATTACAATGAAAAAATAATTAAAACTACGTGCACACTTTATCGGAAAACTAAGAAATAAAATTATGTCATTACTTTAACCCTTTAAAATGCTTTAAATTGAAATTTCATATTACATCTCTGAAAACTACGATAGAGGCTTTTATAAATTGTAAGGAAGATAAAAGTTGATGATGCCAGATCGATAGGCAAGCGATACAATATTAATTATTGTACAAGCATGGAAAAAATTTACGTGGTGATTGGGGAGAAATCAGGCTTTGCAATCTTCTCCTCTTCTTTGGACAAATATCCTTATTAATGCCAAACTGCATGGTTGGAAATATTGCGTCCAATGGTATGTTTTCTGCGGCAATTTCTTCACCAGCAAGACGCTTTCTTTTTTCGCGTTTTGTGTCATTTTTAGCATCTAAGCTTGAGCCGTTTCCAATATTTAAGCTTCCAAGAATTTCAGATTTTTTCATTGAATGTTTTGTATTTTTGTTTATTAACTGTTGTTCTGCAGAGTTGGAACTCGCCTTCTTGCTCACTTGGGCAGTTTGTGTTTTCATGCTACTTGGTTTTGTACTAGCTTCCGCTGGTTTTGGTTTCCATTTCACTGAACGTCCTCTGCTTGTTGTACGCTTTTTCGATGGTTGATGAAAATCTTTGGGAAAAATCATGGTAAACTGTTTACACTGCACATCAATCGTAACAAATTTTCTTTTTGTTCTGCCCTTAGTCTGGGTTTCCTTTTGCTGGGGTGACATTTTCTTGGCTTTCCTATCCTACACAATTTACAAATGTACGAAACAAAAAAAAAGAGAATTTAATATTTTCTGGAACAAAGCGTTCTATTTATGAGGGTTCTACAATGCTTATATAATAAGTGTTTTACCATTTTCGAAATACCTTCCCGTAGTGCATTAATTAAGAACTTTTTGTAATTAATAATTATGACTTTTCTGTATGTCGAAGAAGCCCGCCATTTAAACGTTGCCAGAAAACTACTTGGTACATTGGTCGTTTCAGAAATCCAAACTACATTTCTATGCAATTTATGTGATGTGGCTTTACTTAGTAGGCATGCAATTTGCATTTTTTACTATATTTTCACGTGTGTTATAATTTATATCATTTAAGATTGTGCTGAAAATTACCGTTGTTTTTTCTTCCAGTTTTCTATTTTGCATTTATCACGTTCGTCATATTGATGCTAGCGTCAGGTTTATGTAAAAAAAACATTAACCTAAATCAGACCATTTAAAATGTAACTAGGTAACGCGAGTTTACGGCTCTGTCACTATAAGTATTTTAAATAATGAAGCCTAGCAATGCAGTGCAAAATCCAAGAGCTTATTTTGCTTGAAACAGTCTGTATAGGTACTACACAGCCGAACCAACAATTTTGACGTGAATTTCATATTCCAAATAAGATGTAAACATCATATAAGTATATATAGCGTATGGTATTTTTATGCAAAAACATCCATGCAAAAATCTTTGCATACAACATAATAAGCCTATTAGCAGTAAGAAAATTTTACTTCACTGCAATGACATTGTCCATTGAGCATAAAAATAGTACACGTACAAGTAAAAATATAAATACAAGGAGCTTACTAATAAAACGAACAATTTGCATATGAATTATGCTAATTTTAATATGAATCTTTATAGCTCTATAGGCCAACTCAGGGTTCTATGTAGGCGTGAGCTACTGGGAATCTTACTGTTATAATTAATGCAAAATGTGAGAACATAAAACAGTAGCAGTTTTCAAATAGGAAGCTGCCTGTCAAGTTTCTTTGGTGGGCCATGATGAATTCACTTACTATGCAATTAGTAAGTGAATTAGCAATATCGATTCCCTGATGCATTTAATTTATGCTCTTGTTTGAAATGAATCCAGCATGAAGTTCAATTTCGTTTATTGTGTGGTAAGTGGTAGCACTCATCATATCATGCAGGTCTTCTTGAATAAAAACATATTTCCACAATAAAATTGTTGCTTGGAGGACTGCAATCATTTTCTTTGGTCTCATCAGCGAACGTATAACTTTGTTCGTTCGCTTGTCTGTTTTATATAAACAAAATACTATGTAAACAACAGCTTGCTTCCGAAAACTTGCACTTGCAGAACTGGCAAACTTGATGAATCCTTTCATTCTATTTTAAAATTTATGCAGATTAATCTATTTAATTACAACCTTCCACTCGCCCACAAAATTTTAGCACGTTAACACAACATTTCCATTTCCTATACCAGAATATTTCTAGAATTTTTATCTTTGATGTTTAGCCTGTTGCTGTATTTTTTACATTATTCTTGTGAGGTACGCATTTTTTGCGTTGTTATGCAAACACTATAAGTAAATATAAGAGGCGATATGCGTGAAAATCAACTTTCAGAAATAAATTGCTTAAATAGATTGGCGCCAGAAGACGCTTGATCAATGTGTACACAGGACAAGATTAACCCACCACTGCCAGGAAGACCCTTGCATGCATTTTTACTTAAATGAAAATAGTCAGCTTGCCGTCGGAAGTGTGCTCTTAAGTGCTTCTTAAAAGGCTCCAGATAAGCTTGACTACTGGCTACTGACTCTTGATTAAGCATCATGTTGTTTTCTGCATGTTTTGCCACTAGTGAAATTTCAAAAGGGTAGAAGCCGACACTTTCGTCATTTAATACATATATATAGGTACTTGAAGATAAACAGAAACTATCAATACATCTCTTAAAGAAGACAGAAGAGGCACTTTACACTATCGCAGGAGTTTTGCTACAGAAAGTATCAGAATTCAATAGCTTTGCTTGTCTGGTAACAAAAGTCCAAAGAAAAACAAGGGTGATTAAGACCGCTGATACTTGTAGACTAGATATTTCGGCATATCGGCTCCCTGTCGTCGCTGTCACCACGTCGTCTGCTAGATTTACTCCAAAAAAACATAAAGCAGACATTGGCTTGGACAAGGACAAAGGAAGCTTGTTTTCTAAAACTTCCAATGTTCCAATATATTAAGTAAAGCTTGGTTGGTAACCAAGTTATTAATGAATTTATAAGATTTTATATTGCATTAAAGTTTTGTCAAGCGATTTAATAGTTTTAGAACATGAGATAGACATATTTTGCCAGGTGATATGATTAAAAAATTAAATTGTATAGTTACGTAACAGACTAATAACTGCGACTTCATTAGGCCATCCCATTCACAGTATTATTCACAGTATTAAAGTAGTAAAAACCTGAATAACTCTTAAATTGTTATTATAAAATTATGCAAAATGTTTTCAGCTATGCATCAAACAATATACTATGCGTAGTTTATTATGAAATAACACGAACATTTTTATAGTTTTCTTTTAAAAGCATATAATTTTCTTTAAAAAAATAACAGTTTAATTAAAACGTTGTACGGGAAAAGTTCATTGTCGTTGTATATTAAAAATCACATGAAATTATTTATCAGCATAGTAAACACGTGAAACTTGCGCTAGCATCATATTACCCCAGCATGTTAACTATTTTAAAACTCAAATTACTCAAGTACCATTCAAAACTATGAGCACCTAAAGACAGATTTGAAATCAGCATTAAATTTTGTGTGGAGAGTGTATAGCTAGTTTTTTGAAATTTTTGGAAGCAAGCGTGATAATCAGTAATTAAAGGCAAGATAAACCGAAGAAACGTTATTTCATTTTCATTATTCAAAATGTATAAAATAATAGTACCGTAGGAGTTCCAAAAGTATTGCACTATACTTTATGTATGTTTAGTTTCAAATGTGTATTAATTAAATATTAATTAAACATTATGATATTCGTCATACTTTAAATATCAAGAATTGGATTGAGTGCATGTTTCAGGAGAAATTACTGTATCTATGCACAATAAATTCAAATTTTTCTCAATTCGTTATATTAAAAAACTGTAAACTCCAATAAAACAATAATTCAATTCTATTTGTATTCTTTAAAATCTTGTGCAAATTTAAAATTTTTATTAAAAATGTTTTCCAAATAAATAAAAGTATCTTGATGCAATGCACTGAAGCGGCTTCTATGCAGTTCTACTGAAATTGTTACCTACTTAAATATCTGTCAAACAGTTATAAAGAATATGAAACCATTTTTTCAAGTTGTTTTGGCGGTTCCCTAAGTTCGGTGACTTTATGCAGCACATTTTATAATATTTTCTCCATCTACATTGTCAGCTACATTCGTACTCGTATATACTACATACATGCCTCAGAATAACACAAAAGCGTCTTCTGATACTTTCGTTTTGTAAAGTGGACGTCCATAAATTGATAGCTTAGTCTCTAAATCTTGATAAAGATCTTGTAAACTGTTGACAGATTTGTTCAATGCTTCATTCTTTGAATAAGAACAGTATATATTTATGTCCTCACCTTTAATATTATATAAAATATTGTTGTGCTTGGAAACATTCCATTTATCTTTCATCCCTTCTTAAATGAGTACATTCCACCAACATGAATAATTGGGATGTTTAAGGAATAATTTATATGATTTTGTTATAACTGATTTTTAAAGGAATCTAAACCAAATCATACAAAAAATGTGAACTGCTCTGAAAGAAGGTGAAGGTGCTAGTATGTTTTACTATAAACTTAAGAGCATCCTGGCACTCCATAAAGTTATAGTTTTCGTCATCCCTAGTATCGCTTATCAACAACAATGAGCTTAAAGTCGGAATTTTGTTCAATTTATGCCTCCGTTTTGTCTGGCACGTCCAATGCCATTACACTTTATGACCACATCTTGTTTCCTTGAACTTTATAATGTTACTTTTTCTTTTGTACGGACGGAATGCATTATTGAAGTGCAATGCGAATTTGTCGAGAAAAATGTATCTACCAAACAATCAGAGGTAAATATCTCGTTTTCAGTAATTTATTAAGTTAAAACTGAATTGGTCTGATTTATTGCATCTGATGATCATTATAAAGTTACATAGATCATTATCTCGGCAACTTTACAACTACGCGTAATACAAAATACAAACAAATGAAGTTGCACTCTGCTTACTTTATACATGCAGACATGACGGCATTTCAAAGTAAATAGAGGTGTTTATAAGTACCTGATTTTATATGGACAAACAGTCGACTAGTTGACAGTATCTTCATTTAAAAGGAATATCTTTGAAACTATACTTTCAACTACATTGAATGAATAATGGTATGTATTATTCAGTATTGGTTGGTATATCGGGTATGTAGTCATTTCATAGGTATGGCTAATTAGTCATTAAAAATCGCCCATTCCTTTGCTTATGTCGGCTGTCCTGGCTACAGTGTACAAAAACACAATTTCTTGATCGAATTTTGAGTTTTACAACTTTAACAAAACCGCAAAACGTTAACTTAAAATTAAGAATGCAGCACAGAGAATTTTGCTAGTTTTATTCTTAATTTATCAGATACTCATTAAAACAAGTATTTCATCCTGTTGTAAAAGACCGCGGCAAGATCCAATGTTAAAAGAAGAAAACCAGTGTTTTATCTTGAAACAAGTGTATCTGATAAAAATCAGTGAACCCGTTGACAGATTTTCATTATCCTCCTTAGTCAGAAAAGCGATTCAGATGACCTATCAGGACGATACCAAATGAATTCCAACGCTTTAGGCAATTCAGCTTTGTTTGTATACTGCCATTTCTGCTCAAGCATTTGCATGTAAGTGAATTGAATAATTGTGAAGTTTCTCAGTTAACTGCAATTGCATGTGATTATCATCACGAGTCATGAATTTATTAAGAACAACAGACAGATAAACATAAAAAGAGATGTTGTGCACGCGATTTTCAGTTCAAAAATTTTTATTAAACTTTTCACATCTTTTTGTTGCCTAATGATTGATCAAGAGCAAACAATCTTTTATGTTTTAACTTTTTTAGATTTTGGATCATTTGTTGCATTCTGATTTTCAACTTCATCTTCGAAAGACTCTTTCATTCCGGCAAGTGGAGAACCAGACACACACGACTTTTCATCATTATCGAATATTTTACCGTCTGGACATTTTTGCACTTCAGGTACCATTTCCTTGCATATCAGATAGTTTTCCTTTAGATAGGGATCCGGAAACTTGTCACTTATTCTCTGACACATTGCAGCTGTACCAAAATTAGTATGCAGTGGATTCATATGTAATCACACTAGTAACAACTGACATGTTCACTTGAAATGTGTCATTAAAAACTCACCTTTGCATTCATTTTCAGTCATTTTCATACATACTCGGAGTTGATGGTTAAATCTTTTTTCTTCTCCTAAGCATATTCCAGAAGTAGAATTTACTCCCGATCTAAAGTGAACATTTAGGATTTAGGGTTACATTTAGGGTCATTTTCTTTCATATAAGTATTTGTAAAAACTTATTATTTGTAAACTTTACCTAGAACATATATGGTATTTTTTGCACTCATTTGGAATGGCAATTTGACCCTGAAACGTGCATAGAAATGTGTGGTTCTCACTTTTCTGACTATCCTTTCTTACATCTCGATCCAAAACTTCCAACTCCAGCAGTTCCACTCCAACCTTTTTGACTATCTCATCCTCCTCCACACTGCTCTCAGCCTCATCCACCTGAGCAGGAAATGCTTTCACGAAATTCAAGCATGTGGCAAAGAACATTAGCGTCATGAAAGTGTACTTTGGGAACTTCATGGTACCTCCTCAATAGTTCAAATTGATAGAAAGCTGTCAAAATTGCAAACTGAATGCTTGCAGAGATTCGCAAACTACGCCAGTATTTTACTGTATAAATGATTTTAAAAATAGATATATTATTGAATGGTCGGTAAAAACAAAAATCATTTATTACAAAAAACCTTAACGCATTTTCATTACATATCAGAGTTGACATTGACTTTTTAAATTTGTTTTCAGTAAACAAAGCTGTATTATGATATATTTGAAATTTGAATAATCAACTTTGACCAATTGTCTTTGCTACATAATTACAAATTTCATTGTTCATTGTGCTTCAAAGTTTACACTTTATGTTACGACTACCCAACGAAAGTATGTATTAAAATGCACAAACGCTATAAATCTTTAAATGTAATTCAAAAAATGGATTATCTACTGTAATTTTTCTGCTTTTTTACAATGAACTAAAACTTCCAAAAGGATCCTAATTGGTGACGTACCAGATGCTCTGAAGTATCTGAAAGCTTATAAATTGAAATATGAAAGTTATCATCTCATTGAAAGCCATGTTTCACTAAAGTTTCATTACGAATCTTAGATCAATATCGGTCTATGATAAAAACAAATTCACGACTTGCGTTTGTTTAATTTGTTTTATAGATTGCTTTACTGATGTAAATTATAAACGATAATCGCAGCATTTGATATGAAAGTTATTAGAATTTGTGAAGTTCACACTGTCAACTAGACGTGCATACTTGATTGTGTATATTGTACATGTTTTGTTATACGCATAGATTTTTCTGTCGTCCGAGCGTGATTTGCTTTTACATTATCCGGCCGCTCAGTATTTAGTGACTTGCAATAATGTCAGCGCACTTGATGGTTAACATTTTCATTTTTAGATGGTATCACGCTGTTAGCACCACGACAAATTCCAACTTTTTAAATATGTACGTTTGGTAATACTGTGACCCAATATGACACGAAATGATTTGTTTGAACCCCTGTGACCTTCGTTTTCCAATACAGATACACGACTTGTGCTATCGCGTAATAATACACCTGTTCTTTCATGCTAAGTCACGATAAAATGACTCCATCAGCACAGATTTGTAACGCCAATTTTCAATTGTGTCATCTTTCATTCTGTCTGTCTAGTTGACAACCACATAAAGCCTGATATTTCAATGCATTGTGGATTTTCATTATACATAGCAAAATGCATTTCATCATGTTCATATGTTCTGTGCTTGAATCTGACTTCTGAGGATTCGACCAAATTTACTGGATGTTTAAATTGTGGAACTTCGTCGCGGATAGGTATTTAAACATTTTAGCCACACGCATCAATTCCATGTAGATGATAGAGCGACGAAGGAGGATTTTCGTTATACAAGACCAACTTCTGCCAAGTCTATTACTTTACTTTGAGCTAGAAAGGTAGGGCTAACTAGATTTTACATAGCACTTTAATTACGTTAATGTACGCTATAATTATTTTTTTCATTTTTGAATATCGGCTATTTAATAATATGCTGTACACATAGAGTAAATAACTAAATAGAGGAAGAAAGCTAATGTTAGTCAGCCAAAATCGCGTAAATCGTAAAATGGCGAAGACGTTGTTTGACTGTACCGCTGTTACTATCAGGAACGTATCTTTCTGCTTGAAAATGAAGCAAAAGCCATGTTATATTGCTGGAAAGTGCAAGATGACATGCTTCGTACCAAAAAATAACATACAATTGTAGTTATAATCTCTAACGATACAGGCGTACGTTGTACACAAATTTACGGATTTTGTCGACCTTTCTTCCTCTCTCTTCTCTCTGGCTGTACACAGCTAGTGAATGGGACTTTCTTCCCTTTTAACGTTTTACGCACACGAAACGAAAGAAAGATTCAACAATGATCATGAATCGTGATTAACTGTAGTTCAATATGTCATTTGATTTTCTATAAATTGTACAAGCTATGTGTTATCGTCCATGGTTTCATAAGAAAGATGGTTACCATTACAAATATTTCATCAGCATTAAAGAAAGGTTCGAATAACACTTGTACTTGAAAATTCTGAATGGACAAACCACAGGAATTCTTATAACTTGGGTAACCATAAAATATTATGCTTCACAGAGTGTTATGTGGAGAGCAACACCTTTCAACTTTCTGCTTTCTTAGTTCGTTGCGTCATGTTTTCTTCAATTTAACATCAATGTAGCAGTTAGAAACAGTAACAAAAAATATCAGTTCACTTTCTTATGGAGTTTTCTACCTCTCCACGGGTCACTGCAGAAGACAAAGGGACACTAAAAGGTTTAGAACGAAACGGTCAGAGCTTGCTGCTTATCTCACGTCAGCATCTAGAATTAGCTCGCTTGTGAGAGAGATGAGGAGAAAAGATTTCTTAAGAGATCTCTGTGGAATACCAACAGTCATCTTGTCAATTCATTATCATTATGATCATTCTCAGCGCAATAACAATTCGTCCCCCTTCCCACTCCTTGTGACTTCTGCATATGATGTTTCCTAGTTTAACTTTTAAAACTTGTAACTAAACTTTAGTGATAACAAGGAGAACTGATTTCTTGTGAATGAAGCTATTTTTATTCAGTTCTTCTTCCAACAACATACTTTAGGTCAGTACACTGCATACCGTAAGTCGTGTGCCTTATGTTTGAATGGCTTTGAAAGTGGGCTGGACATGGGAGGTTTGTGTAACTGTTGACCAATTTGTTGCCCCAAAAGATATAGTTGATCTTGAAATCATGGCAGTAAATTTATTATCATCACTTGAATATATACAATTGACCAAAATATGAGACTTTCATGGCAAAAATTATAGAAATAAAATCCATTCTTCATAAAATTGTTCCCGAATCCGATGAAACATAATGGCGATGACATTAAATGTACTACAATGCTTTGATAAAATGGTGATGCAACTTGTATTGTACAAGTACTTTTGACACTAATGCTTAATGGTTCCTGTACATAGGTCAAAGTACGTACGTTATGAAAATCCTTTACATATTAATGTATCACAAAAAATAATACCACTACTGTTCAGAATAATAAGGGGTTTTTACATTAATCTCAAGCTTGTGATGTTAGCTGACTGAGATCATTTTATTTATTTCTATTCTCAACTAAAAATAAGTAAGCATCGATGTTGGAACTAAAGGGTGTGCAAAGTGACTGTCTTAATCAAACAATGGAATCGCACACATGGCTTTTAAGTGAGTTGTCAGTCGTCATAAAAGCGGATGTGAATTTCAAAAGTTATAACTTGTATTATAGATGTACGGTATGACTATGTTCTGATAATGACGATATAATGACCGACGTAGCACGCGGATGTAGGTAAAATGCACTTCATTTATTTTCAAGTTGCTGCATGATGTATCCACTATTACATATATATGACAAAGGGTAGCAGGAGTGTTGGTATCATTTATCTCATCTTTTTATGTAGAGTTAAAAGCAACATCCACTAGTTCTTAATGGTGGTGTTACCGCTCCTGATGTACCTTCCTATAATCTGATGAGCAGTCACAATGACTGACATGGTATTTTGTGATGTGTGACCCTATCATCGAACATATCAACAAATACATACATATTACTACTTACTTCAGGTTCTTATCTTCAAAAGTTGACTCTATGAAACTGCACACCTCTATGCAGAGAAAATTAAGAAAATGTAATGACACTGGGTCTGGAGTCTGGAAGGGTTGTGCAGAAGCCAAAGGTATTCAAGCGAAAGTGAATATTGTATTCTTTTCAAATAAGTTACAAATTCCATTTCAGACATAAAATGTAACTAAAGTTTCATATTTTATGTTATACCGGAAAGAATAAAGAATACGTAAGAAGCAGTGACGACCACCGAAGTTGAAACAGAAGTGTACAAATAGGAAAGGACATCTGCTGCTGGTATTTGTGTTTAAACGTCTACTGATCAACAGCTTTAGTCTATTTAGTATTCCCTTTTATACACCTTGTGGTTTGTGATAAATCGTTTAAAGTATAGTTGTATTAAACAGAAAATTTGCTATTAAACATTCATTTTTATAAAACATCATAATGTGTATTCTTATTTATAAATCTCTGATGTTTTACGATTAAAATTCATTGTTCATTGTCATTTTTCTAGAAGTGGACATCACTTTGAATGATGGATTGTTCCCAATCATTGAATGATTATACAAAAAAAACTATGTACGTGTATATTGTATTTGTTCAGCAGACTCAAATTCTGTGTTATAGGTATTATAATCTGTGTCTTATATGTATAGCTACGGGTTTACTTCCTGGGTTTGAATATGCTGTAAGTATCATACTTCTAGAAGAAGAATGTAAAAATGTAAAATATGAATCTAGAAATGGTAGATAGCATTTTATATTACACCTAAACTAAACTGCAATTTTATCATAACTTTGCCCGATTAGATCCAGTGTAAAATATAAAAAATAAATATTGTATTGTATAAAATGTATTATTATAAAATAGTGACAATGAAAATATGCTGAGAAAGTAAATGATAAATTCTGGGATCATGTCACCATTGTCACCTATTCATGTATTTACATAGGTACAAGCCTTAGTTTGTAGTTTGTTGTGGGAATTCAAGTACGAAGGCCAAGAAATATCTTAAGGTGTCTTGGTATGTAAAAATGAATGCGGTGATCGCATTTTTAGCATGAATCGTGAATCCTTTAATTTTATTCTGAATGCGCACACAATCAACCACTGGAATTTTTTATTAGCTCAATTTTGTAAACAAACAAGATTCCTGGACTGTTTACAGTTTACATGCGACAAGCTAAATCCTAAAAAACTATTTTATTCAGGAATTTATGGTAAACTTGAATTCTACATATATACAACCGATATGTATTCATTCTAGAAAAATGCCACCATCCATGAAAGTTTTTTGTGTTTCCCATCTGAGCTCTTCTTGTGTACTTGAAGCTTGAGCATAATGTGTGGTGTGTACATTTTTAACCATGTGGTTCTTCGTACACCTAATATGTATTTCTTGTACAACGACATTGTTCCTCTCAGTTCAAACAAATCATTTTTGACTTCCACTTTTACAATCTGCAGTTATAAATGATAAAATTTGTGTACTACGTATCAATGATAATGCAATGTTTTCTTATATAAAAGAATGCATGTTGTGATCACTGTAAAGGTTTACGTTCAGGACGCTTTCTAAAGGAATATAAAATCGAACAGTATCGACAGCAGCGTGTGGTTAGTATCCTGCACACTACAGTGGAGTTGAACCCTGGAGCGATCAATATTTACAAATCCGTAGGTGATCCCATCGTTTCCTCGTGCCCATCATTGTTAGTTCCACACATCGCATGCCAAAGATCATTCCATCAAATCAACATCATTATACCATGTTTTCTTCATTTCCACGATAAGAACTTTTGCAAGCAACATTTTTACGCATTCTTAAGCGTCTGTATAGCGCGTGAATAAAACGTGGTTGCATAATAAGTTTGTTTCACTTGTCATTATCTGTTAATGACGACGAATACGACGATATAAGAGGAGTAGTGATTTTTATTCGCTACTTCATTTCAACAATGGACACACATGACTTCGTTTAATGTAGATGTCACGCACTTGGCAAAGACGTCTTGTCAGATGTACCAGCAATGTCTTACTATTAGTATTAGTGTTACTAAAGACGTCCCATGTTGTTCTTATGTAAATCTTAATACAACTTAATGCGTTGCAGATTGCATAGTACGTTAATTTCAACAAATTTCACGAAATTGCCGATCTCCACAAACACCCGATAAAGTTGCAAATATTTTTTAAAAGTTGTTCATTGTTCCAATTTCCTATGTATTTCCATTACTTTAAGGTTCAATATGTAATCATCCAACTCTTAAGATTTTCCATTATCTGAAAATTCGTGCAGTCATCATGGTCTTCTGTTCTGCTGACTGTCAGTGAGTATAACATACGTATAACAGAACAGTATATCAGTATAACAGAAAATACTTATTTCTTCACGACAAACGCATACTTATCTACTGACAGAAAAACACATCTTCAATCTTGTTGCATCTTGTGAACTTCTATTCTTCTATAAGATGGAAGAAAACGTGATGTGATTCCTATCTTCAAACCTGTCACACAGGTCAAACTGTCTAGTTGTCTGCCAGACTACATGTCTCCCTTCTCTTAAAGCTGGAAAGGCGGTCTTTCTTATCCAGCAGCGCTGTATTAAATTGGTTCTCTTGCTATGTAATCAATGTATCTATCATACGCTCTTAACACTATTTGATACCGTATTTATAGGTTTAGACGTTTTCTGCTTCCTTTGATACATAATATAGAATAAAAAGGTTCTTGAGTATAATATATAATGAATGGTTATCGTATGAAGCGTGCATTAAATCAGTTGTGCATTTTCGTGTTGAAGAAAATTCATGTGATGCAGTCAGAAACTATAAGTTTTGCATCATAACGAATAGCAAAACTGAATCAATTGTAAAATTATATCATATAAAATTATACTATCTGACATAAGTATAAATGAGAAGTTTGAAGATTCACAGAAAAATGTGGACGACAGACCAATGCATTTTGTAATTAAGAATGCATCATTACTTTAATGAATTAGGAAGTAACGATTTGGAACGGATACATCCATGGTTGTGATCAGTGTGATTATTAATGGCAAAGTAGGCGCCAAAAGAAAAAACTAAGATCTTGGCTACGTATAAAGAAGGGTTAGTTTGTAAGATGTCATCATTATTATCATCACTAAACTCAATTCAAACCAATTTTCCTGGCAAAACGGTAAATTCAAATGGTATACCTACCTCGTTTCTAAGTAGATTGCCACATCGACGTAGACTTATTCCGGCCAAACAGAAAAACGATTGACGAAACGGGATGAGTTGTTGAACTGTACATGATCCTGTTTTTTTGCTCTTACAAAAAGCATGTACTACGTCGAAAAGTATTAATGTGCCAATTTAGCTCCAAATTCATTTCATGAGTCAGTGTCAAGTCGTGTGTCTTCATTATTCCCAAAATGGAATGCGTGAAGAAAGTTTACGCGATAAAAGGAAGAAAGGAAAGGGGAAAGCGAAATCGTTGTAGCGAAACTTGATGGCATGGTGCATGTAATATATTCCTAACGTATCATGCTTACTTAGTCGTGTAACCCTTTACGTAGTTCGTGTTGAATTTGTGATGGAACAAAAAAACGAAGAATACCAACTCCAACCGGAAAATTTTTCACTGGTGAGAAAAACTAGACGTCACATCGTTGCATTGTCTAATCCTTAGAGACCCATTCCCAGAAAATGAGGGGGCAACGGGTAACCCAAAATGGATGATTAAAAATACAAAAGAATAATGAAGTGAACAAGATCCTGTAAGCTATTTATCCAACACTTTTGCAGAAGATCGCAGGACTAGGACACAGTCAGTGATATTTAATGTAGATATAGAAAATGGGCGTTTTGGAAAAGCGGGAGAAAGTAATGCGTAGACCCCAAAACTTGGGGCACAAGTGTACAACACTTTCCCCTTCCATTTTCATTGCTAATTTGTCACACTGACAAAATATTAGATTTATTTGCAGAACCATGTCACTATAAATGAATCTATTTGTGTTGCTTTATGCTACAAATAAACCATGTAGTATGACATTAAAAAACTGAAATTGGGAACAGTCCTTTGAGACATTTATGTACACCTACATACATTTATTATCTTGAAAAACTAAATATTGTTTACAGTTTTGTACCCTTTACTTGTAAGTTCATGCCGATGCAAGGTAAAATCCTTGAAATTAAATAAAAACTTTTCTTTTCTTTCCTTGTTTTGGCTTTGTTTTAGTTAGAGAACATTCAAAAACAACATTACAAAAACAAAGAAATATTATGAACTGGAAGAATAATTTTAAGAAACAAGTTTATGGTCGGAGCAATGGTGAAACTACATTTGTTAAGAATGAGAAGATTCATGAAACATATTTTTATATAACAGCCTATAGCAAAACTAAAAGAATTGCAATTTAAACCAGTTATATACATTTTATGCAACAATGCTCCAGCTGCCAACAACAATTATATTATAGATTTCCCCGATGGTAAAGAAGAAACGAAATTAGCGGAGTGCCCAGTGTAAATGTTAAGTTACATTTTATATACTAGGATCAAAACGCAGATCACTTATCAACATTAGAATTGAAATCCTCTGACAATTTTATATTCACAAGTGCTCATCATGAAAAAATGCTTTCACGTAAACATTTTGTATTTTTATAGCTGAAAGTAAATTAGGGTTAGAAAACCATGTGGGAAGCTAATGTCGTCACTTGTCTCCTTTAGGTCATCAAAATTTACGACTCACCCTGTGGTGTTAAGGATGGTTCCACTTTTACCTCTTTGGATTCCCGTTGTCCTGCTCGCAGTAATAAATAAGCATAATACCGATATAGCAAACTAACTACTGCAACTATGCACTATGTACTGTGAATAGAAAGCATTATTTACTTCCAGTCCCAACCAAATTTGTGCCGGTATTTAGTTATGGAATGTTATGAAACATTTTAAAAAGTGTTTGCTACTTAACAAAACTGTCAAATATCTCATACTCATAGTAATAAATAGGTACATTATGCACGGACATATTTTATTACAGACGACGGTATGCGGTACTGGTTTAGAATATCTGGACAGGGAGGATTTTATTTATGAAAAGACATAATATTATTATGCCTTCCTAGTTGCTGCCTGGTAGATATACTTTCTGGATGTCCTTGCCCTCTGACACTCATAGCAGGGCTTTCATCATCAGCAATAGAAGAGCAAAAGATGCAACTGCTACAACGCAATACAACAATCTTACTGAAACGCTGGTTTAGAAGATAAAATAACCATTATGCTTTCTATATTATATTTTTCGTTGACAATTTATATGTAATGACAAGTTTGGTTGTGGCAATGCCGGCATTATTCAATCTTTGTGTCCAGTACTTACAACTTCCCAAAATATTAACTTCTGGTATGGTCCTACTCATATGTATTTTGGAAACCCAGCAGTCATTTACTTTCTTCAAGAAAATTGCAGTAAGTAGAATAATTATTGGCACAGTCAATGGTTATCTATCATCTACGCTTTTACTGGATTCTAGAATCTACAAGCTCTTCTTGAAGATTGGTGTAGATGCTATAAAACTTATAACATCACCATGTACGTTTTAAAACTGATGCTCTATGTTACACTGGAATGGAAATTCAAACACGACTTGCATAACAGGTCAAGAAAGTAAGTACACCGTGCCATTTCAAACTTTTCACCTTAAATTGGTTAGCTAACACCTATCTACATTTACGCAAATATATAATACTCGTTGTTCTTAAGTCGTTTTGTATACATGTATTTCCTTTCCATTCAATGTTGATCCAATTATTACTCATGCTAATCCACTTACCATTAGAATTAAAATTATGTATTATAATAAAAGTAATCTTAATGCTGCCAATGAACACACATTACTTGTGTCATGTGACAATGATAACAACTGAATGCGGAAAGTGTTTTCTCGTTACTTTATTGCTTTGTTCGGTAGTTTCGGTACAGAGCATTTTGTATTTCCAAAAACCACCAGATAAACATAAATATGAGATCGTGCCCGCCACCCAAGCGACCTTTTTTTGCCGAAAATTTCATGGAATGGTGTAGGTGCAGTACTTTTGAGTGCTACTTTTGTGTTTGATGCATTTAAAGAAAGCTGTAACTTCTGCAAATATACAACAATACAAATAATGAGAAGCTATAGGTGAGTTAGCGAAGAATCACAAACTTTAAGGAAGAGGAGAAAAAGGTGAACATTCTTGCTTTTGAGTATTTGTCGACCATTACGGCATGGGCATTAGGCACAACTCCATACATTCATGCATGAGTTATTATTAAAGGTAGAACGCTTTGCAGCTATAAACTTATATTGTACAAACCAATAGTTTGAATATGGGGATAGAATATGTCGGTGTCGACTTTAAGGTATTATCCACGCTTAGCACGGAAATTCTTTTGATTGAATGTTGTCAAGTGTGAAAAAGCATCAAAAATGACAAAGTCGATTTTCCCTTGTTGCATATTATATTTTGTTGTGTATTGTGCATGTATATCAAAAATTCAACTGTGCGTGAGTTGATTATTTCGCTTTTCAAAACAACCATGAGCTGTCATCGTTCCCTTCAAGTAGGCGGATTATTGACAATGTAAACTAGTTGTAAATCGTTGAAATGGCTAATTGTTGAATGGAAATCCACTAAATCGGCCACGGTGTTATAGCTTTCAGTATTATTTTCACGTAAATTTTCGTTTTGAAGAGACTCGGTTTAATTTATACGGACTAACAGAACTGAATGGCAGCATTCTTGAAGTTTTAACACAAAATCATTTCTCTCTAAAGTTTTTTAATGCAATACTATTAACTTACAAAAGCTGTGTATCAACACACAATTTCCACGTTTTTTGTCGACGCATTCCATCCAACAAATCTTTTTTCGTATTTCGTTATATAGGAACCTCACCATCACATCAAATTAAAAAGGCATGTAATTTTTTACCCTTAAATAATCATTAAAGCATCCTCTAATTATCATGCCTCATCCTTCCGTGTCAAAATATTAATCATCATTGGCCCTTTAATGATTTTTTGAGGATAAACAATTATTCATTGCTCAAACGTATAAAATGCATGTACATTCTCATTTTTTCAGGTATGTATAGGTATGGAATACCTTGACCCCTGCTTACTAGAAACACAGGCTGACCATTGCGCAGATTTTTAAAATTTCATTACAGAAGTAAAATAATACAAATACACAAAAATTTGTTGTGCTAGAACCCATCACAAGATCTTCGTCTTAAAATA
Source organism: Entomobrya proxima (assembly GCA_029691765.1). Lineage (NCBI taxonomy): Eukaryota > Metazoa > Arthropoda > Collembola > Entomobryomorpha > Entomobryidae > Entomobrya > Entomobrya proxima. The sequence continues at coordinate 8,919,376 of CM056170.1, read as the reverse complement.
ATCCGGAAATGGAATTTAACGTTGCAGGTCTCGATACCAAGAAAGCGTTTTTAAATTTTGAATAAGTTTTTGCAAAAAAAAACTGCGCAATGACCAGTATGAACAGCAGCAGAGAGTCAGAATCAAAACACAGAGCGTGTAGTTACTTGTTCCAAAGAAACGGCAATTATGTGCCAACGGTTTCGTTTTTCGAGAAAGAAGTTAAGAGAGACTGGAGAATAAGAAAACAGTCAGTCAGTCTTAAAGTAGTGAAGTGACAAATTATTATTGTGTCTGACGGAGGAACAAAACATACAAACCGCAAAACATATCTTCATATCAGACTGCGCTGATGCTATAATCAAAGGTTTTAAAAATGTTTATGGAACTGATTCTAAAAGTTTACTTTGCTATCGCAGTATTAGGATTGCAGTACTTCAGAAAAATATAGAGGTGCCATCGAAGCCTGCTAAATGGTTTGAATGAAAGCCTTTAAGAGCAATAAAATAAATACATGTACCTTAACTTTTTTGAATAAATCGGCAAAAATAATACTTTATCCTCAAAAAATCATTAAAGGGCCAATGATGATTAATATTTTGACACGAAAGGATAAGGCATGATAAAATGAGGGTGAACAAATGTTTTTTTGAGGGTCGACTGAAATATTCCCAATTAAAAAGTGGCATTACATTGTACTGTGGCCAACCAGAATTCTACAGGGGGTCAATTTTGATCACTCTTCAACCACATTTTAAAAAAGACGATGATGACACATACTGAATACAAGCTAACAACAAGAAAAATGGTTGTGTTGTATAACAAACGAGAGAATTATAAGGGCTTCTGGAAAATGGATCACCTCGTTAATATTCAAATCATAATCAACAGAAGAACATGTAACAAATGAAAATCCATTTTCACATCCATAACAAAAAACCTAGAAAGCTTGGCTTCGTTGATACGTTGACATTAGTGTGGTCTGTGGTGTGCACTACTTAAAGTACAATTTTGTAATTTGTAATTTGTAATTTATTTTCCAGTGTTATAATGACACGTACAGAGCACAATAATGTTAAATGGTGTTCATACCACCATACCTGCTCTTATTAGAATGCCATGATACTTTTGATGTAATAGAAAAAAGAATTCATGCAACATTCCATTATCAAACGTAAGTTCGGCAAACATTCTCTCTTTCTTGTATTGTTTACTCTTGTGTACCGTCAACTTGAAAAATATTATATTCACATTTCTGGAGACTTGAAGAGCCAAGGATGACTTTTCTTCATAATTTGTATTGTTCAACACCAAAGTATATTATATGGATGTTGTTGTACTACGATTATTATTATGTGTACTACACTTACAAGTACACAGATTCGAAGCTAGTTAACAGGTATTGTAGAAAATTCAAAATCATACGATCTAACACTTCTGACAATGATGGAGTTGTTGTTCTCTATTCAGACATTTGCCCTGCTGAAATCTGTCAAGCTAGCTTGTCATTCTATTTCCACATTGTTATATCCAGTTGAATCTGTTGCATAGAATACATCCTGGAAAATAAATATTTTTTTTCTGTATATAAACTAAACTGACCTGCGTGTACCCGTACAGATGCTAGTAGCTCATTTTCTCGCCATTTTTGTACAACAGTATGCGCTGCTAAATTAACATTATAAAGCATGGATCTCTAGATATTCAATTTCAGTATTTTAATTTTAATAACGAACATTAAACATCCAGCAAAATCTTATCCATGAAAGGCGAATGCAAAAATGTTTGTTGCTGGAATCCTCTTTATTGCATCGCAGAATTAATCATTATCAAAGTACCAAAACTTTCATATTACAGACAGAGCGAAGGTTTTTTGGATCTGTAATTTGATACCGACTTGTATCACAGCATCGTCTTATGTTAGTTGGGTTAGTTTGGTTCGTTGTAATTGAAAACATCAATGGGTAATATTGAAAATGATACATAAGCTAACTTTTCATTGAATTGTAACTACCTATCTATGTAGTTTGATATCATTTTTATAATAAATGCTAACAAACCATGCGCTAATGATGCACAATTGTTCATCTGAACTAGTTTTTATACATCCAAAAACTGATCATTCGTGCTTTGTCTATCTCGCGGTCTTTCGGTTTATTTATATTATTTGTAATCGACAGTTGTAATACTTTTGTAATTGTAAAGGCGTCCCTATAGTTCATCATCCTTTTGTTCAGTATTTTTGCACCCTCTATTCATCAGGGTTTTCAAAAATGCAATGGTAGTTGTATAGTAGCCCTCTTCTGTCCAAAAAAGAGAGAAAGGCAAATAACAACGGAACTATAAATATAAATTCATTACTTAGCGAAGAGCATTCAAGTTTCAATATAGTTGGATTCTGGAGGTATCAGCAAACTCAAAATACGATTTGACTTACTGTATTGCATATGCGGTTCAAAACCAGACAAAAAATCGCAGTAGCCGTATAATACTCTAAACTGTACTTAAGGAATTTGAAAGTGAGCAATTCAAGGAACACTCCCCTCAACTCAGAAAAAAAACATTTCATAATAATAAATTCATTTAAACATTACTATAAAAGTCTAGTGATGCATGCAAGAAACGCTTTAATACTGGCAACCGCACAAAGAAGCCATCCCTCCACCACCTTTATCGTAACCAAATGTTTCCCATTGTGTATTTTTGCCTTTTTGATTTTCTAGCGCAGGTGCTGAGAGCATGTTGAGAGGAGGTTCGTTGTTTGCTATTGTCACCAGATGACCATGATTTCTGACGGGATGCAAAAGGCTTCGTGATGGCCAAAAAACCCAACGATGACAACAACGACAGTTCATTATTTCACCAGCAACAAATCATTCGCAGTAGTGGTAGCAGTAAAACTCAGTAATATTTAATGGAGTACTGCCTCACAGAGATTAGAAAACTCGGAGAGAGGGAACAGAAACAAGCTTTCACAGCAAGAATAAAAACGACACTAACATTATTCGAATTTGAGAATATGTATCCACTAGATCATTGATGTGATGTAACTGAAATGGATGTAGTTTGTAGCAAAAGCACGTTTTACTAAACAGCAAGGTATTGTACACGGTCAAGCCTACTTTTTGCTTTTGTTGAAGTTCAACAGAAGACAATGACAAAGGGCACGGCCATAAAGTGAGTTGAGTGAGTGTGCATCATCATCATAATAATCATCAGGATTATTATGATTATATGGATGCAGAGAGCAGTGTCTTGCTTTTATTGCTTTCTATCATTTGAACTTGTAATGCTCGTGCTACTACTCGTTCCATATTTTGTCCTGATGCGGGACACATTTTTCAACGCTATTTCTCTAACTAGTTGGCTACGAGGATATGATCATTTACTACGTTTATATTTTATATAATCATATTTTTTACTTTACCACTAACTTACAAAGGTGTACACTACCATAAATGTGCGTAACTTGCTTAGCTAAATTCATCTTTTTTTATCTCATCAACACAATCATCATCACTATCACCACCACCATTATATGGCAGTGATGAGCTGCAACAAAGTTCGTTTAAAAATCAGTGTGGGCTCCATGAACCGTTTACTTCACAACTCATCCACTTTACTTTTATTATTTTACTTACCTGAATCACTAAACTAATGAAACTATATATATGTGCTGTAGTATTGTAAGGATGTTGATGTGCTATTGTTACATTATCGTATAGTAAAGATGCTGCTTGGAGCCATCATCATTATAATCATGATGTACAAGCATGTGTCATTTGACTAACTAACTGAAAGTACTTCTGCAGGTTGTAACTCACCAAGTGCTGTCAGCCTCGCCTTTTATACCAAATGAATAATAATACTGCTAATAGCAGTAGTAATCTTAATAAACAGAAAAAATACAACTGGTAATGCCCAGATGCTGGTTTTGAGACCAAGAATTTTATTCGCCTGCCGGATATGGTACATAATAATACTGATGCTGGTGCACACACATCGCCGCATTAGTATATTTTGCGACATATTACCATGGCCATGGCCAGACAGATTGGCTAGAAAATTGGAGAACAAGGGCTGCTTAATAATGGTTTATTACGACATCATGTCAAAGAAATGTTCTATTTATTACTTATATATTTTAACATACTTCATACGTTGTTTCTTGGTTGTTTGAAATATTTTCTCCTTCACCCAAAAGTCTTGATTTTTTAAAATACAAATATGAACAAAACCTTTTTTTTTTGCAACTTTGGTGTATTGTGTGTTTTAATTGATAGGACATTTTTATTATTGATTATAGCTTCTAGCAAAGTCCATTCTGCATTTTGCTTTCAATATTTTTCTTATTTTTGCGCCAGTGAAGTATTCATGAATTCGACATTCATGAAACATATCTTGAGTTTTATTTTTAAAAATAAGGTAAAAATCACCTTCAACTTTGCCTTCTAAAATGAATTATCAAACTAGAATGGGAAATATACACATTTTAATGTACATGATATACTTTCGTGTTTAATACAGCAAGAAGTTAGCAACCTGAAGAGAATGGTGCACCATGGTGTAGTAGAAACCACGTAGCCAGCATACCGGGAGAAACTGCAAGTGTTGTATTTATAAAACTTTCTTTGGCTTACTACAGCGCACTAGGAGACTTTTATTTTAATGGCTTGGGTAAGAAGATGTACGACATTTTCTTTCACTACCAGATACCAAGCCCATCGTCAGTATCGTCGCTAGATTAATAATAATAATAACAACGCATCTTCACTGTAAACCTTACACATAGCACGTAGATATAACACGAGACCACTGGCATGCATTTAGACGGTAAAGTAATAGATGTGTCAGAGATTTGTCTCGTTATTAAATCTTTTTTTCTCTCCCTCCCTTGTGTTGTTATCATAATACTTGCTGGTTTGCCCATCATACAAAGAAACAAGTGATTAATCACCTGCTTACTTAAAGTCATAGCCAATTCAGTCAAAAATGCTGTTGCTGTGAATAAATGTGTTCTCCACCAACAAAACTTGAATCTCTTTATGCATAGAGGACGCTAAACAGTAAGCAGACAGGTGAGTAAAGAACATGACACAAGATGCTCATGTGGAGAAGCTGATGACTGTGACGATGGTGGCATATTATCTGTCTTTGTGAATATAAGAGTATGCTAATGTGTAGGAAATACAAGTGATCAAGAAGAAAAATACAGATATTATATAAGAGGTACACACAACGTATGATACTGTTTGCATTGTTCTCTGGTATAATAATAAAACGAAAGATGAGGATAGATGAATGATGTGTAAGATTTTACGATACATTAGATCGCTCATCAGCATCAATTTTTATTCCAACGCCAAAACGCATGAAACGTTACAAAGTTCTATTCTTTTGGCAGTTTACCGGACTGCTGACTTCACTATTTTACTAGTGGCAAGTCGTCATAAGTTGGTGATATGCAGTGTCATGTCATAATGACGCTTTTCCACTTGTCTTCGTCTTGATCATTTCAATAGTAGTAAAATAGTTAGTCAATCCGTTTGTTGAAGAGTTGTTCCTATTATATTCCTTCGTAATCCATCTATCCAAATAACTAAGCCTTTCACTTTATGACTTTTATTATATACTGCTTCTAACAGCACTACACACGCTACAACACACATTTTAAATATTCTCATAAATTTAGTAAGTATCATGTGAAGCTGATGAATTGGTAATTTGCTTTTAAGAGGGCTTAAAAGTTTTGGTCTATGGCATATAGTGACGCTGACTAAGGGAAAAAACTTTAAATGTAATCGCACTCATCACCATCGTCAGTATCGTCATCAGAATCAGCATTTTGTATCTACCCATCAGCTAATAAATAATAACAAAATAAACCTCGTCATCATTTTTTGCGTAATAAGTAGATATTGTTATGCACTAATCAGAAATATATGATAAGAATACGATGATGATTGTATGAGTATACTCAAACAAAATGTTTCTCCAAAGGAACTTTACAATAGATGCAGTCTCACAGGCAGTGCAGTTGCTGTTTGATCCATTTTAAATCTTCTTTTCATTTTTCATGATTTTCATTCTTACTGAAATCAGCAGAATGGAAGTTTTTGACAGGCAAACGTGTTCAAAAATGAAGATTTTCTTTAACAATTTATTAGTCGTAAATCCTTTATAGTTGTTTTGGAGTATTCAAATTTGTTTAGTCAACAAAACACTTGTTCTTGTTATTCAATTTTTCATGTAATCTAACGAACCAAAAGCATAGCACAGTTGTTACACCTTAAGCTCTATTCTTGGTAATGACATTGTGTGATTTTCCCTCTTAAATACTTATGCGTAATACAATCAATACGATTAAATTCTTTTATGCAACAAATAGGAAGTATGAATAAATATCTGATATATATTGACATTTCCCATAATAAATAATGAAGGATAGCTATTGCATGCAATCATAATTTTCTCCTTGTTATTTCATTTTTGATTTTAACAATTCATGAGTGTGTCTATTGAGGCACGGAAAATATATGAAAGTCAGTTTCAGGCAAGAAGGAATTTTCTCAAAATTCTTGCTGAAACACATCATACTGAAGACAGATAGATAATGGAACTTCATATAAAAAGAGGAAAGGTAAAGAGCAGCCAGTCAACAAGGTTTCATCATTTAATATTTATAGCTTGTGTGAATGTTGAAGAACATTTCTACAAAGTATGAGTGCATGCTTGCGCCACTGGATATGTACGTTTGTCTTTGAAAAATTTGTGAATGAAAGGCAGAAACGATGAGATGGACATGACGGAGGAGGTAATGTTCGAATGGTGATGCGTTGGCATGCAGTTATGAGTAAACTATGCATGGTATTCTGAAAAAGGTTACACTCACTGTAATATAGCGTTCCAGGTAGCGTTCATTAAAAGAGACAGGAAAACTGAATACCATATCCTCACATAGACAGAATTGGGATTATAGTTTTATAACTGTTATAGGTACATTTTGGTAGGTGTACTCACCCTTTGGAATGAATGGCTGAATGATCGTAAGCGTCGAAGATACTGAGAACACTACTGCTTCTATCTCTGTGGCCCTGTTTGACATGATCCTAACGTAATCTGCTGTATAGGTAGTTAGTTAGCATGCAAAGCAAAACACGTTCTCCCCTTTTTTACTGGCACGGACAATGGGTTGTTTAATGATAATGTATTGTGATCCCTTGGCAGGTCACCAGCAAGTCATCTCCTTTTATTGTGTGCCAACTCGAACTTAACAGACTTCAATGTACATCATTGTCTACCACATTCCACAACTGTCATTAATGCATCAACATATTGTAATGCCATCTTCTTCTAGCATGCAAGAAATAACTCATTTTAGTTCCAGTAAAAAGTAAAGCTTCTGTTGTGAGCTGAGCTGTGAACAAAGTTCAAAATCAGCATTTTATCAACCTTGAATCGTTGAATCAACCTTGTTTGCAGTCTTTATCTTGGTTTGCAAAAAAAATATCTAAAAACCTTCATTATTTTGACAATGTTCTTTAAATGTATATTTTCTGACTTGCAAAACTAGCAGTTTGAAAATGGTTAATAAGTAAATTAATATAGAATGAATCAATGAATGATTTTTGCATGAAAGAAACGGTAAGTTACTAGAGAGTCACTGCACTGTCATAAAATATGTCTAAGATATGCTCTCGTTAGTATCATTCATTCAAAAGATGTTGCTAATACCCATAAAAAATATAATGAATTTGCGTAGTATAAAAAGCGTGTAAGCTAACTACCTATCTAGACTGGAAAGACCACCAATACTCTGACGCAAGATTATAGTTCTTACCCTTTTCTTTAACCAGTATGTTGGAATGGTCAATGTGTAATCTTCATGATATAACAATTTCCCATGCTTTTTGTGGAAAGTAAATCTACTTAAGAACATTTATAAACGGTATTTATCGGTGGCTCCCATCACGTAGGGTAGGACATTCAGTTAGCTCTGGATTTTATTATTAAATAGACTCTAATCTGTGAAATAGGATTTATCGAGCTCTCTCGGCATATTGAATGAATTTTTTCATGTGAAAATGATCCTAAACAAATGGCAAAATACAATATAAGATTTAAAGAGCGTTTACTGAGGGATGGATGATGTTCTTGTTTTGTTTGTCATTTGTTGGCCCACCAAACACATAAACAAAAAGTAAGCACACAAAATAAAATAGTGTGCCTTAAAATTATTAGGTGTTACGTTTATCGTGTCATGCTCAAACAAATGCTCATTTTCTGTATTTCTACATAAATTTATACAAAAAACGCAGCCGTGCGTGTGGTGACAATAATCCTTGTGGCAAACATGAATAGAGTAAGTCAGTGTTTAACTGTTTACATTTTTTATTTATTTAGCTCAGCTTCCCTGTCACATTAACAAGCATGCACATCTTCTTGTTTGACGTACACATGCGTGCGTGCCTTTTGATGACTACCGTAGCTTGCGTGATCATGTCAATAAATTATTACAACACAATACAAATCTGTACATACAGACCAGCGGAAGGGTATGGTCGAATGACTTAAAAATCTGTTTGTTTTGATGCTACCGGAGAGATTGACCGTTTTACCATAGATCTTTGTTAAAGACACTAAAACAAATTTTCAAAATACTTTGAATGTTTGTTACATATATCATTGAAACGGCAAAGTTTAAATATTTTATTCATGGGTTTTGTTAACCACAACAAAAGCAGCGTTCGCAGCACCAAAGTTTGTCGGAAAGTTGTGCTTTACTATATTCATCAGTGCTGATAATATATTTCCAATACGATTCTAAGTAAACAATGACATCTGCAACACTCGAAACCAAATTGGCGCAGCAGGAATGTCAGTTGTTATAAATCTAGCACCATGGAACACGTTTTTTTTGCAATTTTGTATTTCGTATGTTCATAGTTCATGACCATACAGACATGAAGGACGCTACTGTCCAGTCAAGTTGTGATATCCTGATGATGAACTGTTCTACTTATCAGAAGCCACTGGGTCTGATTTGAACGTAATACCAAAATATATGTAAGTATAGAAATATATAAGTGAAACCAATATATCCAATTGTATATCTACCTAGCCACTGCTGCAAATCAGTTACATTCTGGTGCGATTCTATTTAGACCATGATCATGAAGGTGAAACTGAACATTTGTACAAACCCATTTTAAGGTTTTATTTCAGAGCTTACTTGTGTAGAACATAGATTTTTCACAGAGAATAAAAATGAAATTGAGACCACCGCACATCGGTCTTTTCTCTCTGCAGGGTATGTGTTTGCCTTTCAAACCACGACAAGGGGGAGCGTCAACCTTCCCTTGTATGAAATGAAACTGACAAGGGATGATTTTAGCTAGTAGTGACTTGTTTATGTGCAGATAGTGTACACAGATTATTTGTTATTTATCTTTACAAAAAATGTATTCATTGATAAATCAGTACTTTTTGGACTCTATTATCTGGAAAATCAACGAGGAAAGCTGAAAGAAACATTTATGAATTGCTTATTTTTTCGTATAGAAATCAAAAAGTCACAAAAATTAAAATGAATGACCTTTTATCTTTTTGCTTTCCATTTAGGTGGGTTATTCTTTAGGCTAGTGTCATTCCCTAAAACTATTCGTTATTTTATATTTCTCAAGCACACATTATTATGATGATCATCAGCTATAGCTACACAAACACATGCTATAATGCTTTTGAATGAAATAATGCATTTCAAAAGTCCAACTGTATACTTTGCCTCTGCTACTCGTTGAGGCATCACTGTGTGCTTATTAGAGAAAAGAACAGCAGGGTTCAACCTACATCCTATTTTCATTTTAAAAGATTATTTTCTAAACAAAATTTCCAATTCATTTCTTCCCGTTTGAATCTATTAGGTCAATTGATTAGCTTGTGCTAACAGCTTTTGTTAATAATGATGTGAAGTTAAGGTAAAATTTAAAAATCTATCGTGTTCAGAATAGTTATGAATAGTTTTGCTCTTTCTTACGATGTAGTGCACAAACCTACCAGTTTAACAAATATGCGGGACAAAGTAGATTCCCTCCCACCAGGTGAAACCAAATGTTTTTATAATTTCACTTTTTTCAAAACTGCCTACACATCTAAATACATGATATTAAGATAGTGATACATGATCATAACATAACTATCTGTTGAGGATTCAAGAAGTATTTTAATCTAACTGCTTAGTATTGTCCATAATAATACAAATATATGTAAATGGCTGATGGTAAGACGTTTTCCAACAATTGCCATCTGCACCTTTACTAATAGTTTATCACCTAGCCTCCTTTCAAAGAAACTTCAGGAAGTTCCATACCAAAGCATTGATAAAATGCTTTGTAAATACATTTCATGGAAAAGGATGAACAATGAACCACTATTACACTTCCCTTTAATCGTACTTTCGTATCATCCCTTGAACAAAATAATCTTTATTATTGCTAGCACGTGATCAAGGAGCATACAAATTGAAAAGGCGGATATCATTTCTTCCGTATGGCCATTGACCATTATTATTATTATATGAAAAATATGAAAAGATTGACGATGAAACATTCACTAGAATGGAAGTAGAAATTTCTTTATTTTTTAAACTTTGATTTTTCTAGAGTGACGCAACCAAAAATTTGGTTACGTCAATTATTGATAGTATTTTTACAATAGAACGTACTACGTACTACTTTAATTAGTAATGTGATTTTCTACTTAATTTTATCACATAGACTATTTACTGAGCACATCCAATCTTAAGTTGAGATTTTATGTAAATAAGTTCAATTTTTCAAAAAGAAAAAATCCGAATGCCCTTTGTGATCCCAAGAACAGTTTATCTCTACGCAAAGATGCATGTATGAATGAATCTGCTACATTGGATAAAATATAATATGCATGTGCTCACATTATGTGAGTCACATAATATCGTCAAAGTCAATGTTAGTTAAAATGTTTTCAGGTGCAAAATTCAGAAAACCCACAGGTTAGTCTAGGAAAAATTCTCAATAGAAATGAAACCCTCAACATTTATTAATTGTTGCATAAATGTACGAATCGTACACAGCTAAATCATCATTATACAAGAATCGTCAACATCCACAATGTGGTTGCAATAAAAAGGGACCTCACACAGAATCACATCCGACTACTCCGGAGGTTTCATTGTGTTTCGTTTCGTTGACTTATACAAGACAAGAGTACAACAACTGAAACATGAAATGGGTAAACTGCGAGGGCTTGTAATGTACCGTAGCAGTTTTATGTACCCACAATAATTCTTCAGTGCACACAATGTTGAACAAGAAAAAGCTCACAGCGAGTCGTCCGTCCGACAGTGTAAAACCAACAAAATAATACGCACAATCTTTGTTACCAAATTGAGCTTGGTTAGGTTACTTAGTACATCCGCAGCACCACCACCGTCACAATCCAAGTCAGTCGTACACAAATATGAAATGATCGTTGATACACAGATATTCCCAGCAGTAGTAGACGCTAGTACGGTACAATCTAACTTTAAAATGCAATATATTCCAGTATGGAACACGCGGTGTAACCCGATTATTCTCCAACTGACAGTCCTTTTTGTTGCATATCAGTTATCCATAAAAATTCATGCATATAACACATAAAGTTGGTTGCTTCTTAATACACAGAGTTGTTGTTGAACGGACAGATTCTTCTGCATGCATATTCAAGGTAGAATGTAAAAAGCGCCTGCTGCTGTTGTTACTTGCTGGATAAAGCCAACTGAACGGAGACGAAGGGGAAGCAAGAAATGGTTTCACGGCTCCTAATAGGATGAAGGGATTCCCGTCAAACAAACCATTGAGACAAGATTAATGAGTTGAAATGCATCCGAGAAGAGTGGTGTAACACCCATTAAGGCTGGTTTTTTCTCACTTTCTCTTTGTCGATATCTTATCTTATTAAGCCTTTATGTACATCTATATATATATAGATGTATGCATATATATGGCCACGTTACTGAGGAAGCAAACTGCAAAACTCTCAAAGTTAGTAGCAAAAGCATTTCGTTATTGTCATCAGCGTACGTGCTGCTCATTCGTACACGACAAGATTTCTAAAGTCAGAAACAGCGGCGTAAGTAGGAAATGTTGATTACCAAATCATTGAACTTGCCTTTTACCTATCACCGTGTTTGCAAAATTGGTAAATGGAAATGACATTTTCGGGAACACAATGAAATTTTAACCACTATTCTATAATGAAATTATTGGCAAAATTTAATATTGTTCAGCCAAGTCATTGCTGAATCAAAAAAGAAGAGGAGCATTTATTAAGATTAAATGCGTTCAGTTGAAATTATAGGCCTTTGTGGACGCCAGTTTTATGGGTTTCTGCTTTTAAGCAAGCAAGTCATTCATTAAGTTTTTTTAAACCTCATGTTTTGACTTCGTTTTATCTATTTTGTTTCTGTTATCTTTATGGACAGCTAGTACACATCCATGCACACGTCGGTCGACAGCAATGAACGGTTTAGTCTAGTCACAGTCAAGCAAAGTTTCATCAACAGATTTTGATTCTTTGTTGTCGCTCAACGAGTCTTTCCAATCAAGTTAGTCACGGTATTTATTCTAAACGTCAATAAATGTGCGTGAAAAATATAGTTTCATTGAGTTTAAAATGTTTTTAAATCCTTCTCCCTTTTTACCGGGTCATACGTTTGTAACAAAATGAGGTTATCCCGAAAGGGCTCATGCTGAAACGCAAATGGTATGAGAATTAGCATGACTTTAAGTGAAACTAACATGATAGATCAGAATGCAGCACCAGTGGTGGGATAAATTTAAAAGTCTAATTTATATAAAATATTCTTATTAACTATGCAAATTACAACTGTAAGTGTTAGCTTTGCTATCCCAAATTATTTTCTGTGGCAATTTTTGATATCAACATCGTCTGTTATCTGTAGCAGCGCTACAGTAGCCCTTATTTGACAAATAAAAATGCTAATTCGTACAAAATTACAGCATTAATTGTAGATTATCTAGGTATATATAATAAAAATTGGTGCATATTATTGTACAAAAAACAACATAAAGAATTGACTATTTGCATAATTGTCTAAACAGAACTAAATTGTGATGAATTTGTTGATTGGCAATATTGCTTACATTATTTTGTTTTCTATAAAATTTCAGAAAAGTGGAATACATCTTCAATTCATTCTCTTCTCACTCGTACCTTTTTTCAAACAAATGCACTATTTCAGTTCTACTTTTAAGTTACTTCCAATTTGCGTTGAATGCACAAATAACAATATTGTCTGTAATCAAGTTTTCAACGGTAGCTATTAGCACGATAATAGGTTATACTCAATGTTTAGTGTAATTATTTTCGTGATAACATTTTCATCTGTCAATGCATTTAAAGTAACGGTGTGCAAGCAAAAACAGACACCTTTCTGTAGCTGATTTTAAATGATGCACTAGAAAAATGAGACAACAAACGAAATAATGAGTTTTGAGCTTCAATTATATAGCTTCTTTTTTGTAACAAAGCCGACATTTGGCAATCCCACATGGCTACAAGCAAAAAATGCCTAAATGTTAATATTATGTATACCTGTGAATATAATGATGCCATTAATATGCAGTTTCAGATTTATTTTTTCAATAACTTTTAACAAGTGGTCAATCATATACTTTCTTAAACACCATACTGACCATACAACACATACAATTCTAAAACATGTATGCTTGCCAACACAAAAAGAACGCCGTTTCATTTATGAAGTTAGGCACAATTAATTATAATTTACTTTTCTTCATTGTGGCTCAAACATGAACAGCATTTTCCGTCAACCAGATCCATATATGAGTAGATGGGTAGGTAGTACTCATGAAATATGGGATACATCCTATTGTTGCAGCAGCAGCCGGAGAGCAACGAGCTACATTAACAAATTATTGGGTATAGAGAAGAAAACCTAATCATAATCAGTCGTAGTGTGTGATTTAATTGCTCATTGAAAAGACAAGTTATGATGATGAAGAGATAATTACAGCTTTTAAGCCACCACTGAATAGTCGTGATGATGAATGAACAAAAGAGCACATGCTTGCTTCTGTGTGTGCTAGACTTCATCATGAATACACAATTAATACTTACCTGTGCGTATTGCCAACATCAACAAAACTTGGGTTGATAGTAAGTGTGTTATGGTGGCACAACTACAGTCCGTCATTCCTGATAACGAAATCTACCAAAAATCATCGAATGATGAAAAATGCATGACAAGCGCCTGCAAATTAAAGCCGAAAGGATGCTGTTAAGACAATTTAATTCATTTAACAAACTATATCTAGTGATATTTTGTTTATTACAAGAGCATAAATCGTTTTTTCTAACTTGTGCCAGAAATTGTTTTGATGAAAAACGTATTGAAAGGTGAAATGAAGATGATTATATAGCAGAATTATCCCATCACCCTTTGCAGTCAAAATTTACTTTAGCGTACTTGTCTTGTCTGGTTTACACATGAACTGTATTGTTTTGGCTCTTGCGGATCTTTTCGTATCTTTTCAATGTAAAACTCTATTTTGCATTTTCTAAAAACAAAAGAAAAAAAAGGTTTTTCAAGTGTGTATCAGTATAAACCATCATAGTCAATAAAACCTTGTTGGTCAGTTTATTGTGGTCAAAATGCGACTTTTATTCCCAGTTTTTTTAACTTTTGAACATTATATGGTTGTTCAGTAAAAGCCCTGAGCAAAATTAAGTGTTACTCTGTGTGTGGCATTGATCAGCTCAAAAGTCTGGCTTGATTTGATTCGTCGAAGCTTTGTCAGGGCATTTTTCCTCCGTCAAATATTTCAACTTCGAGCCAACCCCCTTGAATGAGTAATGATCTGTGATATGCTTGTACACATGTTATACTCACTGATCCGAATGAATTTTATGCATTCTTCATTAATGCAATATAGATCATCATCAGCATGAATGATCATGAATTCTTCAGATATATGTTTTTATTTTACATGATTCCTTCTGGGCTTTTGAAACCAAGTCTCTTTTCTTTTTCATGTAGCAATGAAATTCTTTCTTGTTTGTTTAAGATATAAAGCAGGGAGGAATATCACGATGATGAGGGATATTATATAAAAGTAGCTTCTTCAAATCAATTAGTCATATTTGTAAGATGTCGAAATAAATAAAAAAGATGCTGTCAGACTCAAGTGAATCCAGCAGGGCAAAAGATAATGGAGGTGTGTACGGAAATGAAGGCTGTAGATTTCCATTTTCTACATTCATCCTGTCGCTTTGGCTGAGGTCTTTGGTGCCTGCTGCTGGGCAATCAAATACAAATAAGGAGTTGTTTAAGTTTACAGTTTGTAAGCATCTCGCCAAAGGTACGTGCATTAATATTGGACATACAAGAAAATAATACGGTATGTTTTGTGTTAAGGTTTGAAGCTGGTTTGAGCATCCTTTTGTTCCTCGTTTTCTCTCAGCAGGAAGTGTAAAACAGTAGTTGAATTTAGAATGCAAAGACCAACAACTACAAACTATAGAGTGTTCATTCGTCATATTATTCATTCATGTTGAATTCACGCATTCAAAAAAAACCCAGCCTCTAGAATCAACGTTTTCTTTTACAAAATCGACAGTTTATGGAGGAATTGATCTTGCTTACATATAGTGTATGTACGAATGCGAACCACGTTAATATAATTAATTTTATCTCTCATGTATTCAACATAGATGCAAAAACCGAGAAAAATTTACTGCCAAACACAATAAATTCTGGCACAGTAGTTATTTCATTTTTATGTAATTTAAACGTACATATTATAGGTGTTTGCTCATAATAAACTAAATAGTCAGTAGCCGCAAAACCATTCGCTATATGCTAAACAGGGTTTATCTTTTTAAAAACTAATGAAAGAAAAAAGCTTAAGAGAAAAACACAGGTTTTCACAAAATATTTAGAAAAATGTTGACTATATTTTATGGTAATGTTGACGATGATCTTTCGTGATAAACTAACCTGTCATCCAAGCAAATCGCAAAACTCATAGTTTGGTTGCAGCAGCATAAAGTTCAGAATAGAAAAAGCGATAGCATACGTCACTGGAAATTTACTACGAAGAGGAAAAGAGATTTCTTTCTCTCATAAGATGCTTTGAAGCTCCTGGTGTTCGCAGCATACTGTGTCTGTATGCATATCATTAAAATCATGTTGTGGGCTTGTTTAGCGACTGGCTGCCATGCAATGATGTTCGCATGTTCATAATGTAAATGGTGATGGTGGTTGGGTAAAACTTGGTGAAATTTCCAACGAGCTGTTTTCGTACACTCATATCATCATCCTCATCATGATCGCCATCATCCCATCACCAATTTTGTATGCTGAAACGTGTTCAGTACAATAAAAACGTAAGGCAGTTAGCAGGATTGTAACAAAAGTAATTGTGACAAAAAATGCAGGAGAGTCAACAGTAGTGGCATAACAGCAATCAGCAAGAGGGAGAGATGAATCAAGATGAAGAAGGATATCAAGGTGAGGCTAAATAAAAACATATTATATAATATGTACATAGCACTTAAATGTAATGGATTGCGATGAAGCATTATATATAAAACAAGGAGTTGAGTTGTAAAGCAAGCTCAAGTTTTTTCAAGCCTTTGTTACACTCCTAAAATGCATGAAGAGACGAAAAGGATAAAAATGTATGGAGTCACACACAATAATGTTCGTCGAATGAGTTTAGGTTTTCAAATGCTTTATTGTGAACCTTTGTACATCCCCACATAAATTTTAAATATATCTGATTCTTCATCTCTCTGTCCGTCGTATCAACTACCATGCCACAGTGGTAGTTTATAAACTGCCAGAAAAGTGGCTCTGGCTTGGTATTCATGGCATAGAGTCTAGCTAAGTGAAACGCTCTGAATTTTCTTTACAACAGGCGCATACAACAATGATATAATAATCGTAATAATAAATGAAAAGTTGTTTTAAAAGAGCTTTTCATTTTTTCTTCACACTATTTTATGCTTACCTCTTGCTTGCTCGTTACTGCTCCTGGTCTGTTTTTCTGTTTCAACAACATGTGGTAAATCATACATTATTATTGTTATTACTCGTATTATAGTGATATCACCTGGATCCGCCTCGGTGACATTGTGTCCATTGTTTGGCCACACTTGGCTAGTGTCAATCACTTGCGAAGAGGTCCGCCTCTCAGTCCCACGCCCATTGCCAACTGTAAACCGCCCTGAGGACCCGACCAACAACGCTGAGAAACCAGTCAGCACCACTTATTTAACTGGTGATGTTGCTTCCACAGCATGTAATGGGTATGTTAAGTATATTATGCACATACATAAGTGGATACATACATACTTTTAATGCATTTGTACTCTATCACATAAACAGCACACATCACATTATGCGAGTGTTGAGTGTGAGTTTTTCAGTTAAGCTAACATAGAAGTTTAAGAGGGCTTTTGCTTATGCCACAGAAGTACAGAACATCGTGCACCATTCGAGCAAACATTAAATGCACTGCTGATGCTGAGAAGAGCATAACCGATTCTCATTTTTACTCGTTACTGGTTTGTCTGACACTGCACATTCACATTTTCGTCTGAGTTTTTGTCTCATTTTTTGTTAATGAGTCGTAGTTTGTCCTATGAAAATACGCTCTTATACCTGACAAGTAATCGCTCTGCGGAAAGGTGAATACTCTGCACGTTCCACATGTTTTCATTAAGTTTTAAATATATGATCTTTTAAGACAAAAATAAGACCAACTATGAAAATCACCTTCACGATGAAAAAAGCATAGTTGACTATGGGTTTACCGGTATACATGATGTGTTTGTTTTCATACTTTTATAACTGTGTTATTTTGCAAAGTAATTTTAATTATAATTGTAATTTTAAATATTCAATGCAACATATTTGGTCAATTCATACTTTATATTTTTATGTCTACCGCCATTTGTACTAAAAATGCATATTATTCGGGAATCCGCTGACTGTAGAGTGGGCATTTTTTATGCTGGTAAGAAAAGTCGTAAAATGTGGTAGTCCAAGAATTGCTTTCATCTCTACAATTTTGTGTACACTCAAACTCAACATTTTATAAAGAAAATTGCCTGAGATGACGATGTGATGTTGTGAAAATGTTCACATCATAACGTTATGTAGATCGATCACTCACTTTTCAGCATAGAAAAAACACATTTCAACATACTTGCTTGTGAATGCATCGAAAGAGCAGCAAACAGGAGAAAAAGGACTTCTTGTCGTCGTTCTTGCTTATGTGTGTGATATGGCTCAGCACAAGTTTGCCCAACTTGTTTCTGAAAGCATTGGATATATTACACAATTTAGAAGTAGGAAGGAAGGAGTCGGGGAAAGAAGTAAGTGAGGAAGGCACTTCTCATTGTGCGTAGCCAACCCGGAGAGGAAAGGTTGACGAAGACCAGCCGACAAGGAACAACCAAGGTGAGCCTTTCAGCGTTGAGATTGGTATTGGAGTTGTATAGAGAACCACCACTAGCATATTACCACCAACCACTTCCATCACATTTTACTTCCACACTCAACTCCACCACTGCCACCACACCATGTAATGCATACTCTCACAAAATAAAGCAGAGTAAAATATTCTCTCGCTTCCCTTTCATCTCTCTCATTTTCTCCCTCATCTCGTCTTGTGTTATATGTGCAATCCACTTATGTTCAATATTCATCGGACCAGTACAGTGTTGATTTTTCAACGTGCACTGTACAAACACTCTCGCACTCGCACTCATACTGAAAATGTAGGAACTACTCAAAAGCACATTCACGCAGTAACTTTTAACTGTCTTTATAATGTTCACTCACTTTGGTATTGTTATGTACGTACTTGCATAAGCATTATATGCATAAAAGCTTCTTTGGTGCTTCTGAGGTACATGCATGAGACTCTTAACGACTTGCGTTTGTGCACATGTTTAGCTATTTGACTTGCATCTATGGTAAGAAAAACGAGCTTTATAATAAGGACGTGTTGTACAGGCGAGAGCAATGCTGCTGCTGTTTATGCTTGAGTTTATTTTGCTGGCAAGGAAGTACTTTATGTTACTTAACATGGGCTTCAAAGCTAGTTTGCCTTAGTAAGCAGCAAAATGTGCCTTGCGCCAACTCTTCAGTCGATAAATGAATCTCGAGATAACAAGTACCACAACCACCCTTCTGTGGCTTTTACGGGCCCACTACCACTACTCCTCCACACACATAAACACAAACACTTTTTAATGCATTATAATACGCCAGTTTTTTCTCTTCTTGAGACTCGGCTCCAAGCATGAGAATAATAATAAACTGAAGTGAGTAATGTGTGGTGGTGGTAAACCCATTCTTACTGTCAATGGAATAGTAACAGAGTATGTAGTATAGCAAATTTTTTGCATAATAATACTGCTACTGCAAAATGGTCTCTTAGAGTAGTATTGCTGTGATTACAGTAATGAGATAATAATAGTTGACACTTTTATACCAACCCGGCTTTTATACATTTATGCATTTTTTTGTGAAAGTGGTTGTGATGATGTTATGAAAACGTACAATTAAAATCAATCAAACGTAATTAACCTTTTCAGTAATTATTGTGAATTGAAGTACGAATTTGAAAAGGAAGACAACGTGATTAAGTATAATTAACTACAACGTGATGAAACAAGAAATAAAGTGAAAAAATCATCAAAAATTTCAATTTTGTTAAACTTTTCCTGAAAAGATTAAACTTGATTGTTTTCTACATAGTGTTTCGCCGTGCCCATGAAAAGCTCAAATGTGGAAAGCATTGTCTCTTTGCTTTGTGTAGTGAGACGAGCATAAATAGTGAAGTAAGGAAATACGGAAAATCTATAGAAAGTGC
The DNA here is from genome assembly GCA_029691765.1 of Entomobrya proxima. Lineage (NCBI taxonomy): Eukaryota > Metazoa > Arthropoda > Collembola > Entomobryomorpha > Entomobryidae > Entomobrya > Entomobrya proxima. The sequence continues at coordinate 8,899,448 of CM056170.1, read as the reverse complement.
TACTGGGGCATACAGATAATCCCTTGAAAATCCACAGAATTTACTCAGTTCTTGAAAATTTTATATAAAAGTAATACCAGTATGGTATGATTTTTAAATTTCCTCGTAACATTAAAGTTGGCAGTTGTTGTTATCCATAAAAACTTGAATACACTGCTGGAAGCGTTAAATAAAGTCAATTAATTACATTGTGAAATGTATTGATCTAATGACACTTTTTTGCCTGTGTGTGTAGAGCACACATTTTTAGTGTTGCTTTGTCTTTTAAGCAAGCAACAGTGACATTTATATTTAATTTTACTGAATCAAAGTTCAATATGCTGCCTGCTGCAATGGATGACACTCCTGTAGTCGCGTCTACCAAGCCGCGCTCCACCGACTTTTCCATTGCGGCGATTATGTCAAAAGAGATCTCGAAAACCCAAAGTATATCTCCAAGTTTCCCCACCGATGGACAACGAAAACCAACGGGTAAGTGCACAATAATTACAATTTAAATGAATTAAAGTTTACTGGAATAGATGAGTGATCAGTTGAATTGACGGAAAAAAAACTGAACGGAGCTATGTAACAATCACTGTCAATGGATTTCCATTTTTAGAGAAACAAAGCCCTAGTCGTCTGGAATCTCATCACAACCTTCATCATATACACAACCTCAACAACAATTATAGTCCAACAAGTCTCAATAATCAGTATAGCAATCATGTTCTTCCGGCTGGTCACGGGCTCAATACTAGCCGCAGTAGTAACTGTGGTGAGAGTAATCGATCTGAGGAAGTTGACGATTTCTCTGAAAGTGACTGCGAGAAGGACATTGATATTTGCTGTGATGATGACAATAAGGTTACCTCGTCATCCGCAGAGACACCAGTTAGCGTCAAAGAAGAGTTTGACGATGATTGTTGTGAGGAAGAACGGGACAGTATTTGCAGTCCGGGAGGAGATCGCATTTCCCCGGGTATCCTGAGCTCACCCGATCCGATGAACGCTAATGATGATTCCTCATCCCACAACAAGTCCGCTTCCAATAATAATAACAACAATAATAGTAGCAGTGGTGGCAATCAACAAGGCAGCACTAATCGAAGTTCCTCTGGAAAAAAGTCCTCCAAGACACCTAAAGTCAAGGTGGAAATGAAGGGTCGCTGCAATTGCGATGAATTGCTATTAGTCAACTGTCATTTGGAGACAAAAGATCTGTGGGACAAATTCCATGAGCTTGGGACTGAAATGATTATCACGAAAACGGGAAGGTTAGTAATAAAGTAATTTTACCAATCCATATTTACAACAACGCATAATGTCATAAATGCATTTTACCATCGTTTTCTTCACCAAGCTTAAAGTTTTATGACGATCCTTTTGCTCATTTCATATATCAATGAAAACTCAATAAATGAGCTGTATACATTTCATTCAAGTACATCCTCATAAACTGACAAGGAATTACATGTTACAAAAACGAAAAAGACACATCGTCAGTACAAAATCAAACAAAATACGATAATAGGATAATAATAATAATAATGCAATTAGTATGGCTTTTGTGTGAATGAAGATGATCCTATTATGACTACAGAGGTATAGTATATATTTTATTTGTCATTCAGAAATATACAAAAGCTACTTGACAATGCTTTATGTTTACTCAGTAGAAAATTCATCCTACCTAATTTCTTGGCTAACTGCCCCATTGCCCTATCATAGATATCAACAACTCGTGTCAAAATTGTCAATTCATTCATATTTTTTGCGGTAAAACAAATATAATATATGACCATAATATGTCATACTTGGCAAGTTTGCAATAAAAATGGTTTTGTCTAGAAATTACTTGTGTTCATTGTGTTCTACTTAATTTGGGTATAAAATTCCAAACAATTTTACATACTTGGACGATTAAGCAATCGCTTACTTTTCATTGAAAACTTCATATTGTTGTTGCCATTTTGAATTTAAGAACATTATGTAGCCATAATTATTATTCTCTTGTCAAGAGTGATAATCAAAGACACCTTTTTATATGCAATCTATATAATAATGATTGGTTTGGGTTAATACAGTTAGGCAAGTTTATTATAGTTGCCTACAAAAGTACTTTAAACGTATTGTAAATACTATGAACCGAATACAACACTTCTCCAAGTAATCTCTCCGATCTTTGCATTTAGTTTTATCATGTTAAAGCAGAGGAAACTTCACTTGTCAATTATCTTGGGTATTACTGTCCGTATTATTTTATTGTAGCTCTCCCTAAATTGTATACAAACGTACACAAATACACGACATATTTATACAGCTAACAACATGAATAACAAGGAGCTTCTTCCACCCTGCCCTTTCTTGTCTCGTTTATTTCGTTACCCCTCTTATTATGCTATGCTATATGCTATACGGGACGGAACACGCGTTTCTACATTTGTCGATATTTTTTCCAGTTTCACTTTTACTTTAAGAACATATCTCTATCATTTCGTATTCTGTATAAATGCTCATATTTCTACAAAATGTGAATACAAGGTTTCTCGTCAGTATGTGTGTGTCGACAAAGGATTATAAAAAACCTTTTTGGCTATCAGAAAAAAATGAGCAGTAGAATATGAGAGATCCGTAAAAAAGAAATATTATAGATGGACGTTGATAAGGGATCATTGTAACATAACTCGAACCATTATCATCATCTGCATGATAATGTTGTGCCTGCTTATTATATTGGCCACATTATATAATAGCGCTTTGGTTCAGGTAACTTTTAGAGCCCTAAGGGCTCTCCTGAACTGCAACAACACACACAGACAAAACCAGAACAGAAACAAAAAAACGGAGATAGGAGCTCACCAAATGTGCAGTAACAACAAGAAAGTAATCGGTCATTGCAATAAGAAAATAAGAAGCTGATGATGATGTGATAAACATTTTAAATAAATGCCCTTAATGTGTATAATCATGTTTTCCTAGCCGTTGCAATCTCCTATAATTTTGTTTCATGTTGTTGTTGTTGGATAAAACTTGAATTATAGATATATATGTGAAGTCTGGTATAGATACGATACAGTACAATTACTATACAACCGTATTAGCTGGAGGAGATGATATTAATAATAAGTAATAAAAAGCAAAATATTAAATACTAAACTGATGACGAGTATCTAAAGTGAAGATTTTTGTGCATTTCATGCACGCAAACGAGTCTATCGGAGTTTAAAGGGACGTGGTTTCACCGAAAGACCAAGAACGTTTTCCAGTAAGTGGAGATTTAGTGCATTTAGGGCAAAGTTGCAAACACGAATTTCATGTTGTTGTAAAAATTCAAACTGTACTGAGAAATGTATATTTTTCTAAGCACAATCTGCTCTTCTTTCGTGCAGATTTATATGCATATAATGGGGCTAGATTTTCCGGGGAATTCATCATCGTAATATTATATTACCGTATAAGATTTAGAAGGTGAAGAGGAGCCGAAATGATTTGAAGTTGATGATGGCACCTTAATAGCTATAAACTGTAGTGATTTTCAAGATTATTATTGCACATTTATCGTGTATTTGCGTTTCAAGTTTTTCCCCTTCCATTATGCATCATCTATCATCATTCATCATGCAACATGGCAATTCTCTATACACTTTCAACACACCAATTGCCAAAATAAAATGATTCTCTGTGGGCATGTATTTTCTCGTCTATGGGAAAATACTCTTTCATCTATGGGATTAACGTTTTTTAGCCGAGAGCAAAAAATATTCAAGTTTCTCCGATAAGTGAGTATTTTTCCAGGGATAAAAAAGGATTTGTCATTTTATTTGAATAAATTACTTAGAATCGTACAATACATAATTATTCTATTCTTTATGCAATACCTTTCTGTAGTTTTTTAGGCAACTGGTGCTCTTTAAGTAACCAATACCTCCTGCTGCTGCTCAGGAGGTAGGTCTGGTTTATCTTCTAAAACTGCTACCCAATTATGCTTACATTGTGTTTCTTTAAGAAGTCTGTACAGGAATCACTTGTAAATTTGTAAATATGCCAGATTTCAGAAAAAAAGTAATTACGATGAATAGATAGCTGCTGTTCTACATAGGTCAAATTTTTTTCAAGTTTTAATTCCTGCGTCGGATACCAGCTTTTTGACCTGATTTGCTGATATAGTACACTCTCCTGCTACTAATTGGTCAAACCAAAAATGAATTCCCTGTGGTTGCAGTGATCGCACTCGTTGCTCAAATATACTGAAACGTTATTTGCTAATACTCGCTTTTACATTTTGCCTTGCACTCTTTCCCATAAGCAACCGGTAAATATTCACCTATTTCATGCCTTTTCGTGTTTAGTGACTTTAATTCGCATCACGGGCTAACTAAAACTTCTGCTGAGTAGAAACAGAAATTTTCTTTTCCAGGCAAACTGCTTTTCTTTTTGCCTTCAGCCATTGTGCTGGGGTCTGGTTGCTTGCAAGTTTGCTGGGTTGACATTAAATGCATGAGTATGATGGTAAAGATATGCTAGTTGGTATGCAAAGTAAGCCTCAAATGACAAATACTCTTTTATCCCTGGAAAAATACTCACTTATCGGAGAAACTTGAATATTTTTACCTCCAGTGATAAAAAACGTTAATCCCATAGACGATTGCAGATTTTTCCAGGACGAAAAAGATTATTTCTTCTCTGTGACCACATATGATCATAAAGTCTATAGTGTATAGTGATCATCATCTTTTAAAAGAGTGTGTAGTAAAGGATGGCCACGTCATAGGCTGATGTCCGATACACACACTTAACGTTTAAGGCATAATATTTTTCATAAACGAGATTATTAGTTGAACGATGAAACGTGGTACATAGTAATTAGCGAATTGATACTACGTTGTTACGTAGCACACCACCACCAAATCATTTTACTTTTTCAATTCTTGCTGACATGTTGATATGATATTTTTTAGTTCTTTTTATTTATTCCCTTCAACCAGATTTGTATGCATGAATGCATCTTTCAAACAAAAATTACATTATATGCATGCAAAACATGTCAGCCAGTAGTGCAAATGTTTGTATGTCTAGTCTTGGCACATTTAGAGGCTTCCTGTGCCCATTGTACGCTACAAAAACCATCACCACTATATCGTCTTTCAAACATACTAGTAAATTATACTAAAAATTGAATGACCATTCATGATGATTTTTGATGATGGAGGTTGCAGTCTGCATGCAACTTTCATGTTCGTGTGTTTTAAAAAAACATTACAAAACTACCCTGTATTTTCATTGAATTTTGCCACAAAATGTTATGAATGTTGTTGACGATGAAGTTGATGATAATTTGATGGCTTGACTCGGACCTATAACTAAAACATTTTCTGGTTTTTACTCCGAGGTAGTATCATTTGATGTAATCACGAAAGTTTTCACGTATTTCTTTTTTCACGAATTTTGGCAAAGAGTATGTAGTAGTAGAGTAAGTAATATATTTAGTTATTAATGTTAACAATACTAGATTTTAGTGAGAAATATTGCAAAATAATAAATTTTTCATATGAAGCAAAAGTATTAAGATGTTTTGATGATTAGAAAAATAGGGCTAGAGGGTAAAAATGATTGCAAAAAAGAAGAGAAAAATACTTTTGTTAAAAAGGAACCCTAATGCATAAAGTTATTCTAAATTAAAATGAATTAGCACTATAAAAACTGTTATTAGCTTGATTATATCACCCAATTTTTGCATAAAAGGTCTATTAGTAATAGCTGATCGTTGATAACACATTACACAGAATTCACTAAAAGAATAGAAAAGTAAAGATGATAGCATTTCCGATCCATATAATTTTTATCCCGCAATCATTTTGAATTCCTGACACCAAACTAATGATGAGTTTATAAGAGAGCTGAGCAAGAATTAGACGCAAATGATGATTTGAAGCGACAGCCGAATGCAGAGGATGATTATGATTAGGGTCGAATGAGCGTCGGACCGGGATGAAGGGAGATTTGGTATACGCATGTTACATATTATAGCATACACATCCGTCTGTAAGGAATATCAGTAAGTCATTAACCAAACCCCTCTCATTTTTATACAAATGTATCTCTCCGTAGTGCAATAACAATAAGGTATACACAAAAGTTAGACGCTCCCCTTCTTCAACTACGATTAGTTCAATCTGTATCTGATGAACTATTATCTGTACCAGTGTACCCCGAAGTTATGTAATACTGTTCCCCTCTTTGCCCTTGCATACACACACTTACATACCAAAGTTTCCTCTTTCGATCCACTGTTTCCCCCTTCAAAAGCAGTACAAAACTACCGTCCGCATTACATTTGCTTTGCAATCTAGAAAATATAAATGATGAAGACAGTGATCATGATCATCATCTACCGCTTTCATGGCGGCCCTTTTTCAAGGGTCGGTGTGAAATTTGCGGCAGGCCACTTGAAACCAGCAATCTAGAGATTGAATGGTGTTAAGTAATTGAGTCATGTTGTATGCATGCATGTAGAATTATAAAGTATAGATTCCTCCATGAGTGAAAATAAAGTAACGATAGATAGATAGCCAGTTCGTTAGATAATATTCTTAGGGTTATGTGCTCATCATAACTTGATGAGACACGAATTAGGTAATAATCATATGGAAGATGAGACTGAGAAAATGTTTATGTGGAAATCAAGAAGAAAGAAAACGGACCGACCTCTTTCTCGAGCCAGTTTAAATGCTTAAAAAGTCTACTAATAATACTGTATAATGCCAAGTGCAGTAATATATGTACGCATGTTCATAAAAAGTAAAAAGAAAATAACTTTCTTGGGGCTCTCTTGTCTGTTGAAGGAATTATTGACCCACCCTGGTCGTGGAGAGGCAGGAGCAGCACACACACATATACAAAATGCATTATGGTAGTAGTAAGTCGTTAGTCGGTAAAGGTCGGCACGTCGGCATGAGAAAGCGTAGGCAAACACAAAAGTGTGTAATGCAAGAAGACTAAGCACTGGCCTTATATCAATAACTCATGCTGAGCTGATGAAAATAAGAGAATTTGATTAAAATTGAACCCTTTCTTATTTTGGCGTGAACTCACTAATTTGCTCTCTGGTGGTGTGGCTCTATTCGATTCTCTTTTAGGACGCTCCGGGGAGGAATGTATTTTCTATATATTTTCTCATTGTTTTCCTGCTCTTATTGTAACATATTTTAAACACACACTCATCTCAAAATCCTTACAAGAGCACTAATGGAAATTATACTTTCTACTTAATAAAAACGCAAGTGTTTGATGCATCCAGAAAATGTCTATAGATATACAAGTTACAATAAACAACGAGTTATTTTCGCCGATAATCTTTTTTTCTGTTAATAACAGACATATAACGTGCACTCAACTCTTAATTACACATTCATACAGACTGTAGACACTAAATAGGCTGCCCATACTAAACATACACAAAAGACAAAAAGTATTCTATATAGCATTATTTTATTAGGAGAAAACAATAGGAAAGCAGCCAAAGTTCAAATATCCAAAGAAATGACGATATAACCAGTCATACTTTTACTTATCACTATTTTCCACCAATTGCTTTAGAGTAATACTGAATGGTATAGAATGGCTGGTCGTGTCGTAAAGTAACAAACAATAGATGATCTATAATCATAGGACGTATCGTCAACCGACAAAGTAATACAACAGAAAAAAGTAGCTGATTTGGCCAAGTTGTGATGTAGATTTCCAAGAAATTATTTACGACTTACTCAAGTAGATTGAACTCCGCCAGCCATGTAGGTTTCATCCCTATCATCATCTTTCATCGTCATGAGAGAATTCATGCAAGAAAACGCTATCATCGTCTCAAGAAGAAAATCATTAGTTTCTTTTTACCAAAGGAAAACAGATTAGAGGAGATCCCACTGTTTGTATATATACAGCTCGCCGGGTTACCTGTAGAAAAGGTGTTCAAAAAACCAAGTGGACGGTCACGGTTTTGCATTGATTAACTCTTAATGGTAAATAAATACCTCGTTCACATTGCATAGTATTATACACTATACCTACCACCGTTATAGCCTGTTTTGTATAATAATATGATTATTAAAAGCTCTTATAAAGTGGAGAAGGTGAATAGAAACGCTGCAGCGCTTCACAGACAGTTTACTGTTCACGATTATTGTGAGGATGGTGTCATGCAATGCCCACGCATTGGTCTTATCAAATTCATGACATTTAACAACGGAATAATTACCTGAATAACGTGACTACAAGGAGATAATTGAAGTAGATTTGTGCACGCTTGTTTCCCTTGTGTGTTCTGTTCTTTTGAACATGATGCGCGATGATGATGTTGACTGGCCTTTCTTTACGTTCTTTACTTTTTATCTAAAGCTTTAAAAAAGTGTTAAGGTATAGACGACCAACTATTGGTAAAAAAGTTTCTGATATTTACTATTCCGGCTTTGATGGGTTCGATGAAAATAGATTTGTGCAGACTATGTATCAGTAAATCATTGTTTTCATAAACTTTATAGTCTTTTACTGCTTTTGACGGAAGATTTTAATTTCTAAGGACTGATTCACCTTTTATTTAATATGCGCGTGTTCTTCCAAGGAATGTAGATAATAATATTTGTTGCTGAGTACCTATATATTCTTAATAACATTTCAACGAATATATATTTAAGAGGAACGACAACTGCTTACTATATACTGGCAGCATCCCAGTACCGTGGTATTGATGAATAACATCGGTAGTAGCACAACTGTGAGCTAATTTTATGTCGCATTCTGATGTTATTTATTGTGCGATACAATTTCCTTTAATCATTCCTGCACGTCATAATTGCTATCATTTGTAAAGCGTTTACTTTGTGTTAAGCGATGTTTGCACTATACGCGAAGAACTATGATGTGCGCAAAGGAATTTGTAGATTTATGTGTACAATAAAAACAATCAATCTAATAACAAGACAAGCTTGATTGTTCTCATGTACATAAAGAACAGTGCACCGCAACCGCTTCTCATTAATGATATTTTAATGTTTCATGATAGCGTTTGTTTGCTATGCGTTCATTTGCTTTTGTTTTATACCAGGAACGATTGTTTGTTATTTGATTTGTAAAGCTGACAGGAATGAGAGATAAAATTAAATTATTAGTTCAATGAAGGAGATGTTGGTTCCGAACTGTTTTTCTGTGTAAAACATAAATTTAAAAAAGTTTATTTAAATAACATAGTTTTCATATTTAAGTTTGCAATTTCCACCCATTCGTAAATATTAATCAACCACCACACACTTTGAAGAAAGTATGACACTTGAATAGTTATTTATCTTTACTGTGGAGGTTTTGAATTGTTAGAAAAACATCCAAGTTGTTGATTTTTGTTTCTACTTGTTTGTTCCAAGGCATCCAGAGTACATATCACATTTATAAGGACTTATGAGGACTCCTTTAGAAAAGATAAATAAAAGTTTGATAAAATCTATCAGTCCACCTTACGAGACAAATTATTTGACAGGCTTATTGACAATCCCAAATGAGTGGGTGAAAATGTGAACGGATCATCACATCAATTTTGTCAAGTTTGCTTTTTTAAAGTATTTTATGACTGATAATACTGATATGGACAATGGATGAACTGAGCAATCGACCACTCTTAAACAATGTAAATAGCGTCATCATCCTATATTCAGTAAAAGTCAAATGACTTGCTATAAATTATGACAAGATTGGAACTGAAACCTTGTTTGTGATTATTATATTGACACAAAATATTCTTTATGAGTTTGCCCATTGCAACCGTTTATCAGCACACAACAATCACTACTTACCTTGTGGTAAAAGTACAAAAATGCAAGATAGATCAACATCACATTAAATTTATATATATGAAAAAATGATAAAGAAAATTATTAAATGAATTGAACTGAAGGCCATGAAGAAAATAAAGGTGGAGGTTGATTGTATGTTTATCATCGTTGTTGTTTTATGAGGGCAAACGTATGAAACCATTTTTAATACAACCATCTTAATTATGGCCCAGAGTCGTAAATTTGCAAATACATACCAGTGATTCCATAACAACGAAATGAAAATAACGATATCAGAACAGACCTAAAATTTATGAAGGCACCACTTAAGTGTAAATTGTGACAAATTATTATTACACCTTGATGCAAACCCAAAGGCTAATTGTAAATCACCAAAAACAGGTGCTACATTTGATCAAATATGTATGCTCGAGTGTCATATTCATTTCATGAGTCATTAAATCGAGGATCCTAGTTTTGTATGTTAGTACTTTAGCAAAAGTTAAAATAACCTGAGTAGATATTTTTTAAACCACTTATCTGATTGAAACAATATGATTCCCCAAGTCTGAAATTTTAAACTGTTTGAATTTTTGAAGCCATCTACGTAAAACCAGCATTATTTATTTCCCATGCCAACATAAAATGTATCAACCTCATCAAATAAAGCTAAGCTTTTAGACATAAATTTGTAAATAGATATACCGAGGTAAGGTGAAGAAAATTAACAGTCTTCAAATTAAATGTGTGAGAAAATCCCATTGTTTATTTTGTTATTAACCACTGGCAAACTTGTGCCCGTGAGCTCAAATTTTATTAACTCATCACCGAAAATTAGTCTGACATTCGAAGGTGGTGTAAATTACTGCAGTCATTTTGGATATCTACTTGCAAAACGATGTGGTATGTGTTGCGTTCTTTTGCTGTTTTAAATATTAAAATATCATTTTGGTAAAAACGCAAAGGAAAAGTTCCAACAACAATGTAATAATCATAATTGTAAACCATCATCATATATCCTGTAGGTGAATATATAGAAGATTAATATATTTTTGAAACAAATAAACTCTATTGTTATATACAGCGCACATAATGAATGCGAGCATCAACGCACCGACGTGATCATGTAGCCAATTAGCAGCCAACAGAAAAGTCTTGTCGTGTAATTTTTTTAAAAGTTCAATCACTAGATTTAATCTTCACCCTCTCCTTAGAGATAAACTAGGGCCTTTACGCTACTTTGTAGAGTTTAATGCATTTCTTTTGTCTGGAGGACATGACGTGTGTCCTTCCTTTGATATGCTTCCCATTACATTACCCACCATCGTATCCAAAACGGATGCCATAAAGTACACAAACGGCGATGATGATGTTGATAATAGCAAAACGAGATGATGAAGTCTGTCGAGAAAATTTGATATTTCCTTTCTTTTTAGCAATAAATACAACAAGTCTTTTTTGGTACAATAATAACAATGAGAACACTACCACAATAGCCCTATCTTTTGTTTTAAAAAATGAAATATAAAGTGTTTTATAATGTAAAACCTTTTTTCTGTGACGATGTTTAGAAAATAAGTGTTAAAACATAAAAATAATGAGTAATGATAATAATGCGTGGGAGTACCATCATATCATCATAATAAATGTTTCAAGCAAAATGTAGAAACATTGCCACGAAATACAGATTTTTCTCAAGTTATGGAACGCATGGACAGGAGTATTCCTGCATCCTATGTGCACGTTGGAAAAGCTACAGAAGAAGTAGTGAAAAATGAGAATGATAAATGCGCTGACTTATCTTCTCAACTAATCATATTAACACACATCTTGTTAGCATCATATCCAAGTGCACATCCTTGCACGAGATAATATTGACTTTGTACTTACCCCCAACTAGACTCGCAGAAGCTGATGCTGCTACATTCATGGTAAAAAATGTTTGCATATCTCTAGAATTTAAAATGAGCTCGATGCGTGCTTATGTGGTATAACTGCTACATAAAATCTTAAAGACCCTAACCATTAATAATAAATATTATTACGGATGCAGTGTGATTTATTCATTTTTTCTTGTATCTCTTTTTAAAATGTTTCTGATAATGGAAAATAGAACATTCCTCTAAGTTTTCTTTCCTTAAAAACGTTACTTCTTACGAGCAATTATCATCATACAATGGCAAATAAAATGTATGTAACCACTATAACTGCCTTGGCAGGCTAGTGCATATATTTCTTTTGTCTTTCGTTTTAGTATATTTGCTTATTCTGAAAAGTAGAATATATATTATACGGGAGTTACTAGTACTATTGCAGTCTGCATTTCTTCTCTATCCTGCGCAAGAAAGATTACAAGATGGTATCGACGCGAAATGCTGAATGTAGATATCTACATACAGCAGCAAAGTAGTAACGCAGTTGAACATTGAAGTAACATGAAAAGGAAAAAAGAAACAAGCTCGTTTGGCTTCAGCTGCCAATTAATATTATACATGGTTATCAACGATGGTGTCTTACTGTGAAAAAAATATAAATGCTAATTATGCTCGTAAAATAGCAAGAATGACTAATCTGATATGAGCAATTTCTGTCAGCAATTGTGTTGATAATCTGAGTGCAACGTAAATGAATAATTGCAATCGCCGTATTTAAGTGACTTTTCTGTTCACCCTCCGTGTGTGGCTTGTAGTTTGCACGGACGCATTAAAGGGCAAACTCTCTTTATAAAAGCGCTTTTAAGAACAGGCTTGTGATGCATTATCATTGTGATTATAAAACGTTCTTTGCTGTCATACTTATATTTATTGTTGTTATATTACTACTTTTATAAAGTATTATGTGGTGAGGGATAATTTCAAGTGCGAGGAAATGTCCAACTATTCACAATAATTAAGCTTTTAAACATTAACATGGTTTTCTATATTATAATGTCCATTAACAAAGAAGGTCTATCAGTATACAAACCACATGAGAGTAATTAAAGGTACCAACTGTATAAATATTATATTTTAAAGGGCATGTATCCTATTGACTTGTGCCTCGAGACTTGCAAGTTGCAAACGTAGAGAGTACACATGAGTGACACATGTCACAATGATGTGATTTAGTCTTTAATTTGATTAGATAGGACGAAGATATGGTAAAGTGATTACAAACTAACAATGTTCACTTTAACTTTTAACTTAAAAAATGCTTTGCATTGTTCTATTTTATTGAAACATTTTCAATAGTAGTACAACTAGATTATTGGATGTAAAAAATTAACTGTATACAAATTAATATGAAATTGGCAGAGATTTGTTCAAAATCAAAAGCTCGTTAGTATCAGTTGTGTTCATCTCATGTTTTATAATGTGTTAGCAAAACGTTGAGATTATTACGTTAGAATGAGGTCGGAGTAGTTTTATAATTTAAAATGTTCGTTGGGCTGTAATGAAATTGAAATAAATGTGTACTGCCTATGTATGCTAACTGTTAGCAACTAGTACATTTCATGAAAAATTGATATAAGCGTACGTAACAACAGAATCGCGCACATCGTTTTAGCCGTCGTTGAACAGGCAATTAATTAAAAGCATATTGCAGCCAGCTAAGTAGAAAAATAATTGCGTTTGATTACTCCAAAACTAAATGTAATTGAATGTTAAATTGTGGCATTAAGTTTGTCAAGAACGAAATCATCAAGCTTGCTTCAAGTTTTTAATCACTATTTATACTGATTATGCAGCATACATAGCACATAAAATGCACACAATAAACAAGTCTGGACTTCCCCCGATCTTCCCATGTGAAATCCAATGGTAGTGATATCTGTGTTTCTGTGTAGTGTTATGTAATTTTTAATTGGATCCTGTGTAAGATTGACTAGCGATATCAACCTATTCATTCATGAGCACTGTCTGGCAGCAAAACCACTATGCCCATGTTGCAAAGTTTCTGATTGTAAAAAGGTATACGTAGAGTTTGGCACTGAACCCATCTTACATTTCCTATGCAATCACAAATCTCAATAAGTGATTTTCAAAGTTAGGCATGTCTTGTTTACAATTTTATGGAAACTTGTGGCAATACTCATATCAGATATCGTATCGCAACTACTAAACCAACCTCCATCATCCGTAAAGCTGAAAACTAGACTTCATTCACACATCTAAAAAATTCCCATTTGTTCAATCATCGCTGCATACGAATTTTTACAATTTAAGTATCTTTTAAAAAGTCTTTTTAGTTAGCACTCGGGTACTTGCATATGTTAACATATACTATCTACTTTTTCTAATAATCAGTTTTATCTGATAGTTATACTCTGTCACTGGAAAGCAGTCGGAAGGGTAGAAAAAACTTGATTTTCTTACCTGTGTCCCCACAATTTCAAGTAATAAAGAAGTACGTATGCAATATGTACATAAGGAGCTTTCGCATAAAAATTTATTACCTCACCTTACCACTAACTTTACACAGACGACTCAACTAGCTAGCACCAACTCCGCAAGCAAAAGAAGTAAAATGTAGTATCCGTTTGGTAGGTTAATTCGAAGAGCTCATAAGAGTAATAATCATAACATGCAACTTGTTGTACAATAAAGTGGCTGGCCCGACACGGCCCGGGAGTAATATATTACGGACAAGGGCAGAGTTTACACTAACCATTGATATGTGTACTCACTCTTTTCGATTCATACCTGCTTTTACAAAAATCATTTATCTGATAAATAACAGTTTGCAAGAAACATATTTTTATGATCATACGACATACTGCTGAGTTATTTTTTCACTTTTACGATTAGCAACCAATATGTGGTCCACCGTGCCATTATTCTGACAAGCTTCTTGTAGCAGTATTCTTACATTGCTTAGAAAAACGTGAGATGCAAAGTCATCGACAAACCAAGATTTGTCTGTCTGTTTGTCCAAATAAAACAATATTCATTAAAACCATTATAATATATTACCTGTAGTTTCAATCATTACTTCAGTTTTTTAAAACTTCTGTTTATGGTGCTGTTGTAGATATGAACATGGAACGCCATAATACCTACATGGAAGAATACATGCATGTTCAGCAAAAACATGAAAAAAAACTTTCTTATCAGCAGCATGTCAGATCTGGGAATTTTTATGAAAGCTCGAGTAATTCTAGCATGTTTTAGAATAAAATAATTGATAATAACAAGAAATGGTACAAAACGAGTCATTCTATAAATATGTTCGGTTATGGACGATGTACTCAAGAAAGCACTCGTTCATATAACAAACTGCATAATAATAAGCTTACTGCACATCACACATAATATTTTAGTAGCAGTTTTAAACTTGCTCTTGTTACAGTTTATTCCTACTGGAATGGTATAATGATACGGAAAAGGAGGTATACATAACATTTGTTATCAAATTCTGCAATCACACCATGAACCGTGTCTTTTGTTGATTAACTTGTTAGTTTCAGTTTGTGCTGGGGGATGATTTAGTTTCAATTTTTATGTTTTCTTTAATGTATTATAATCATAACATCTTCAGAATGCAAATATTAATGGCCAGTTTTGTTGCGAGCATTAAAATTGTCGTTCGATTCGTCACACTTTAAATCAAGTCGAGGAAAACATTTTACTAAATAAGTATATAAAGTTGTAACAACAGCATCGTAAATCGAATAGATGAGTTAGCCTATCAGCAGCAAAATAAAGGTTTAAAAATTAAAGCTGATTTTTTGCTCTATGTGCTTTTGCTCTATCTAGCTGTATTTTTGGGGATCGAGAAGGCGTGATAAATGTGTAGCAGATCTTACTGATGTGATGATGATGGTTTACGTTTTTATGACACTTCCTTGAAATCCTATCTTCTCGTAAGCATGGAGCGTGGAGGACGATAAAGTTGCACTATGTATGCTTATAAAACATTTTAGAGAATAGTAACAGCCAGAGTAAAGTGTAATAAATATATCTGTGCACTACCGCAACATTAGCAAAAAATTCAGCAAGCGCCAATACTTTTTATTAGTTTTTTTCTATTATACCAAGCGCAGGCTATTAATAAAGTATAATGTGCTCTTCACTTTCAAAAATGATTATATGTATGAGAAGAAAAAACCATAAAAATGTTTCACATGCGTGTTTTTTCTCGGTTTTTTGTTAGCTAATCATTTTACACAAAAATCGGTGTAACTTTTTACAGACTACCTGAATGTATTTTTTTGCTTCCACATAAATTTGCGTTTAAACGGCTTGAGCGGCCCGTTAATAATCGCGAGAGAATTCTGTAACGAGAACTTTTATGGATTATGTACTTTTGTGTGAGTACAGTATGGTCATTTGTTATTTACGTAGCGTTGAAAACAAGACTCAAGTCGACTCAAGTGTCTATTACTCATTTTGCGATGATGACTTCCCTTTTGCTACTGCTGAAGTGGTTAAGAAAGCTTGTGTGAAACTTTCTGACAGTGCGAAAAACGATATACCTACATAAAGTAACAAGCACTTATAAAAAAGTGTTCAAAACATCAGCAGAAACCATCATGGGTTTGTAATGCCGTGGTAGAATAGGATTTGAAAAAATAAAGTATACTTTAATAGCAACATTGTTATTACGTCTGCGTTCGAAGAGTAAAAAACTAATTGCAAATTGAGAGGGAAGCATGTTATTATGATTATTATTAAACTCGGTAAAATGGCATGTTCACTGTGAACAAAGTAAAATACTTTGAGTTTTACGACTTTTTCGTGAATTTTATGAGTGTCTCCCACTTGGCATAAAACACCTTTCTCGTCATGTATCTCACGAGTAAATCGTAAATGAATGTTTCAGTTGGATATTTGCAATAATACTGTTGCCATTATGCACTTATAATATATGTAGTTTATATAGAGGCGAATTCACTGTCATATATTTCATAGTTTTATACCTCACCTTCCCCTCATTCAATTTTTCATTCATTACGCGCACTTTTTATCATCAGTAAGAAAACAAAAAGCTAAAAGAAAAAGGCGCAGAGCATATAAGTATTTTTTATTATTTCATTATCGCAACAACGCTTATTTCTCCACAAAAGTAAGTAGAAAACTACTTAAATACACATGCGTACATTTATACGGCCATCATCAGCAGCAGCCACCACCAGAGTTGCTTCTGTTCACATCATACTCACACATCAAAATTTTTGGCTACTGGTTTTCCCATCAACAACCACTTACCTTTTTCACTGATTGCAAGCATATTTTTCTTTCTCATTAAAAATGTGTCAGTGCTTATCTGCTTCTTTGAATCTGTGTACCTATGCTTTGTTTTAAAAAAAGTTTTGGAACGAGTGGAGTGCGAGGAAAAAGATGAATGAAATATTGTCTAGGGATATAAATACTTGAAGAGTGTATGTGTTTGGCAAATGATTAATTTTTATCTTAACAACTGATTTCCTCAGAGCATCTTGCTTTTAAAAATAAGCAAATAAGACTTACAAGATGATGTTAAGGCAGCATAGTGTTCGACTCATGTTATTGAATCATATTAAAAATTTGTTGTTAAAACGTACATTTAATGGACGCTAATAGCAATATAGTTGAGTTGATGTATCACACTCTATTGCAACAGCGATCCAATTTCGGCAGAAAATACGCCAGTATGGTACAATCCGTTGTTCATTTCATTACTGCCTCAATAATCATGCTGCTTAGAGGGAGACAAATTTTCATGGACAGTGAGCTGGAACTGTCAGGATTATGTTTGGTAGAATGTGTAAAATCTTACTGATTTGTACTGTCAGCTATCATGATTATTATTTTTGTTTTCTACGTTTATTCCAGCTCGTTGGCCGATTACTGCATAATTCGACAATAAAATATCGCGCCTCATACTGCATCACTGCACTACAATTTTTCGGGTTGGAGCGATGAAAGTAATTCAGTTGTAATGTGAATAAATGAGAGTGATATAAATGCATGGAAAAAATGTTTGCTGAAGTGGAAATGAATACATAAACTAGTCCCCAAGTTTAACTGAATCTACGCTCCTTCAACAAAAAAACTGAAGCAAGTCAGATGCTTCTGTCTACTATATAATAAGCCGTATGTGGATTTTGTGTACTTTACTGGGTACACTCAAGCTCTGGTGAATGTAGATGGATTCTCCAGAGCCATAAGTGCGTTTGTATCATCTATATTAGTGAGCAAAAAGGGGGCGAGAACGGAGGTGCGAGACGAGTAGAACAGGGTTTCAGCATTGGTGGCAGTCTTCCGGAACATGACTATAAAGTCAAAAAAGTTGGGTGGCTGCATTAAAGTACGCAGAGCCAGATAGCGAGATAGAAGTGAGTATCCACAACGCAATGGTACGTTTCCAACAACCATACTGCACACACTCACCCTTATTTTTACAGTTTGTCAACTCCCGTAAAGATTCACAAGCCCACCGCATCGCATATCATGGTGGCTTTGACGATGATCATGATGATGACGGGTTTTTCGTTGTGAGCAAGCCAAACTGCCTTTTTACCTATCCTTTCATTTCTTTTCATCGAACAACGACAAAAAGCCCTGTTAGAATAACTTTTCTTTTTTCTCTTGTTCATTCGGCGGCTTTTTTTCTATCCGTTACAGCATCCATATCAGTTTCACTTTCGTTTTGTTCAGAAATGTCGCATATATTGCTCTTTTTATTGTATATACATAAATCCAGCTCGATGTTATATTTATAAGTATTCGTTTTGGAACATTTACTTCATGTTTCCACTTTGAGTTAATAAATTTAGCCAGGGAGCTGGAGTGTGAGATGGGAAAAGGGTTACGTTATTACAACAGTCATCGAACCCGAATAACCCCGACGGAACCCTTGCCTTTTTAACACTTGCATATATATATCCGATTGTAATTTACTTTTTTCCCTTTTGTAACAACTATAATGCACATACATACCATGATTTTAGTAAATTACAAGTTTTATCAACTCCATTTATTGAGGAAACCCCTATAAAGTGCATATACGCATTCATCAAATCCTTATTTCATTTCACTTGAAACTTTATTATCACCACCCCAAAAAATTGTTGGAAGGGCAAAGATAACATTGCATAAAGAAACAACCATGGAGTGGTGGCAGAAAGGTTAATAAAAAGAGACCAGTAGAGCCTGAAGCATGTAATGCGTGTGCATTTACATATTAGATGGAATGAGTTCTGTTGTGGTATAGCATACTTTTTGCCCTTTTTCAAACGTGTGCTGGTTGTCCCGACGCAGTTTGCCTTTTTAACTTGGTTTGCCCTCTCACTCATCATCTCACTACTCTCCTTGTAGGTTGCAGGACTCCCAACAAAGCTTTGAGTAATCAAATTGACTTGGTTCATTGCATTTCATTTATATAGATGGTTAACTTTCTTTGCATTATACTGTTGTAATTTATAATGTGAAACATCATCAGACTGCACACTTTTTAATCGAACTACATGAAACGCTTAATTCTATTTCTCCATGTGATGATGATCATAATGATGATATGATTGCACTTAGTATGTGGGAGATTTTCTGGGTGATGATGAGCTGCTCCTGCTGCTTTTCACTGACATTTTGTGATCTCTTTTAAAGTTCTTTCCTCTCTGAATAACGCCACCATCACATCACCACAATAATCCATACATTATTGTTTTCTCATTTTCCTCTCCTATCCTGCTGCTGACACAGCTTCTGGCTCTCTTTTCTTTCAGCCTCATCGTTTGCCTCGGCCTTCCGACCGACAAAAACAGAAAACCCTCAATTACGCATATCATATCATTCAGCATTGCTTTTCGTATAGATTATTACTTCCCCTTACAATAAAAAATACTTTCTGTATAGGTATGAGAGTGAGCAGGTATCACTAAACAGAATTTGTGATGATGGTAATAACAATCGCACATCATCTTTACTGAGAATAGCATACTATAGCATTACTATCTATTACCAGTTCCAGATAAGCATTTTTACTTAGCTCTGTACAATCTCCTGCTGTTGATTGTTGTATTTGATGAAATAAATGAAAACTTGTTAAAAATCTAGAGGAAGCATCTAGCTTTCTGGCAGATATGCCTGAATGGCATGCCGTGCTTAGGTATATAAGCATGTGGAAGTGCAAATGTGTAATAGAAACAATCTCTTGGTATGAGTGCCATGTGAGAATAAAACGGCTCACATCAGCAGCAAAAGTGATTATAACCTGTGGCAATTACAGCCTCAAAGAAGCAACTCTTCTGTGCTACTACTGTGGCCTTTTACCAGGGAGGCAGCAACAGTAACTACAGTCAGTCATCATGGGCTGTTAGTTGGCAGTAGCTCGATTAGCTTCTTTGCTACACCATAAAACGAAGAGTCAGCCGCCTCTAGCATCAAAAGTCAGGAGACACGGGTAGCAATATAAGCATAAAAACTGGAAACAATGAAATGAAATAACGAAACATTGAAAAATATTGCTGTATAATATTGCATTTATGTGTGTTGAATTTAGGGTAAAACTAGCCTAATCGTGAATCTTGACCAAGAAGAGTCGAGTGGCGTAACCACAAGAATGCTGAATCGAGCAGAAAATAAAAACACATTCAATCTAATACATCAGTTTTCTTTTCAAAGTAAATAAGTATGAGACAATATATATGCTGTACTATACTTGGAAAAACCGGCCCGTTTCTCCATCTTCTTGTTCACATATTCACATTTCATCATCGCCAAGTGAGGCTGCTCATTTTAACCAAATTAATATTCAATCTTTTACATAAAAAAGTCTAATTAATTCCGACCTCACTGTTGCTCCTGCTGTTGATGAAAAAGAAGTTTGCTTGCATGATTATGGTGATACGCACACAAGTATCAAGTTTTCTTCTGGATGTGTTGTTGCTCTTCATTGAACATCTCGTTTTTCTTCATTTTAAATATGATGATATCTTGCAACTACCACCGTTTACTACCACATTTGATTAAACATCATCAGCAGCAGTCACTCACTAAGTCAGCAAGTTTTTGATGTGTGAGCAAACTATCCCGAAAATATTACGCATTTTTTGTGGAAAAACAGCAAGCACTGATAAGAAGAAAACACTGATATAAGAAGGTTGGTAAGGAGTGCATGAGTTTTTTTCTCGCCTTTTTACTTAAAAGTTGTGATTATTGCAGACAGCCAGAATATAATAATTCTACATATTATAAGTAAAAATCTTGCTTTCACATCATCAACCAATCGATAGACAACCATCACCAGTTTTTAACTTGAATTGTACAACTCCCCACGTCATAATAAAAAAATAAAATATATGATATGAGTACTGTAATACAATATGAATCATATTATATGATGAGTAGCTTGCTGATTAATACTTTTGAGAAAAACAGAGAAGTAAATCTTCAAAGTAAGTGGGAACTGAGCATTTTTGTGGGATTTATACCAGTTATCTTTTTGGCAGTGGCACTTTTCAAAACATCAATTACTGCTGCAATTATTGCGTTTTGGAAAGGCAAGGCACCCACTGACAGTCAGGAATGCAATTCGCATTGGGAGGAAAAACTGAAAAAAATATGAAAAGAGGTGTATCGCTATAAAAAACCATACTCAAAAGTATAATTTACACTTTGCGTTTTGCAAACCTCTTTGTCTATCTGCCATCACTCTTGTTTGCACATTTCCCTTGTCGATCCGGTCTGGCTGCCAATCACTTTTCTTATGTACGCATTAATAAAAACATATAGCATTCCCATTCATTCACAATAATAAATAAATAAATAAATTACGTGTAACGTTGCAAATAGCTTTAGTAAAAGCTATACCTACACCTGTGCATGACTATAGTGTACAACTTTGTTGGCAGCAGGTAGGTGAAGAATCAGTAGTCAAAGCTCTGTTATTATATTATCTGGTGTAGTGTGGTGGTGCTAACAATTCAGGAGCTGTAATTTACACTGCATCAAATAAAATACGACTCTACGAAAGTAAATTGAAATTTTATCTTATCCTCCGACTACCGACAGATTATTTATGTATAAAGCATACATGTTCACTTGCTCAACATTTCACAAACAATAAACGATGCTCATCTTAATAAGAAAAATAAATGATAATTGAAGATCCACAAATGGTTCTACTCTTTGTGGATGCTGTAAGAACATCATCATCGTCATCATAATATCATGTATATAATAATTCTTTTAACTTCAGATCATTGTGTTGGCGCATATATCATCTTCACAGGTTATTGTTCTTTTGTACACAGTTTTGACGAGTTTTGATTTATTGTAGATTTTACAGAGAGAAAGAGGAAGAATAAAAAAGTGAGTGCCAGTAGCCCTAATGAAATTCTCAGCTACTTCATAAAAATGAATTGATAAAGCTTATAGAATGAGTAGAACAATAATAAAAAATTAGTTGACTGAGTGCTTTTCTCCGAGTGCATTTCATAAGACATGATGATATTTAAAGATTTACTTATCATACTAGCGTGTTGTATATACTTTAGAACTGCTGCAGTGTCGGAATCTTGGACATGGAAATAGAGAAGTAGATATTTAACCTTTCATAAAAACAAAAAAAAATTGTAATCCGCATTTCAGACATAAAAAACTGTAATGAAAAAGGTACTAGTACAGCAATGCTTATTTTTGCACCCTCTTCTACTAACTAACATCTTCCATACTAACTAACAAGACTTTGTCATTTGTGAATCAAATATCAGAAATAAAAATTAATTAGTTTGTGTTTTTAAATGTGGATACACAATTTGAGTGTGGAATTTTTAAACACCGACGATGAGTATTAATATGAAGCGCTAATCTGCCAGTTCCCATCCGACCAAAGTCGTAATCTATAATCTATAACAAAAATCTTGCGTAGACTGAGGCAAATTTTAACGTTTTTAGGAAAATGCTTATCAAGGAAAAAATAATGATACGCATAGTATGGTAAAACGGGCGGACATGTGGTGTTTGTAAATCATACTTTTGTGTGAACAGTCATTGCTAGCCAATATAACTATGTAGAGAAATACAAGAAAGTTTCTTTTAACTGCAGCATATCACAAAATCATAAACAGCAAAAGCGTTTCAGCTCAGTCACGTAGAAAAAGTTTTTATAGGCATTCCGTAAATATACATTTTATAGTGCTAGATTTGTTATCGTAATTAATTAAAACTGTGTTTGCACGAAGGTTTCCATTTGGTTTGACACATTCGGGTTCTAATTGAATTTTATTACCACCCACAAAGACGACTTTATGGGCTTCGGAAGGAGACGATATCAGGAACAGGAGAAACTTGACTAAAGCATAAACAGTAAAAGCATAGAGTTTTGTCGTCAGTAGTACTCTACACTGTAGATATATATGCGTTTAACATTTTACACTCGCGATGAGAGGCTCTTTTCTTGGTGCAAGTGCATAACTAGCCAACAAAGAAAACTATCAAACAAAAAAGTAATATTCTCCGCGCTATAAGCGTCTGTACGCACACAATAATGAACTCAATACACTAATAAAATCTAACAATAATAAACTCACCGCTGTTGTAACTCTTGGCAGAAATATGATATTTACTTTTATGGGAGATGCATACTATTATTTCATTACGCTGCTGATATATATATTGATATTCTCACACATAAACACTCTGGTGGGGAACCGACAGTAAAAAGACGTTTTTCTTTAACCACATACATAACGAATACTTTTGCGTGGTTTTTAGATTTTATTTTTTATTTCCGAACCCAGAAAAAAATCATAAAATGGTGTTTACCCACAGTGCCTGTATTATTATGTATCATTCATGACGAGCTTGAATTTTTCCTTGATGTACGAACTGCGATAATCTAAGTTTAATTAGACTCATTTTATTACCAATCTTGTTTGCAGCTTGTGTAAACGTTTATATCTTGTTGTTGGCTAGAGTGGAAATGGTTACATGATATAAGAATGTAAATAGATAGGTATGCAGCCGTAAAGTCGTAATAATGATCGCTATTTTTACCTTGCCACTACAACTGACTGACGGCAAGTTTGTTAAATTATATGGCAAAAGATTGATATAGATATATTTTGCGTTTGTGGTTATTTCATTCTGAAAAGTGTTTCTTTCGATGATGAGGATGATGTGATACTAGTAGGTACATTGTGTGTGTTATGTGTAAGCTATGTACACACACACACTTTCAATTACGACTCATTTAATACTCTTCGGGAAACTGAGTGCGACGAAATGAGTAGAAAAAACTGAAGAAAGGGGAATGCCAGAAAAGCGTGAACGAGTTGAAGAACCTTACCTGTGTGAGTAATATTATTATTGTTAGTTCCACTAAAGCCATTTCTACCAGATTGACGATCATGGTGCTGATGATGGTGATAGATATCAAGGAGGCAATTTCCGATGGTAGTTTTGCTGCACCTTTTGATCATATTTTGTTGCTGTATTTGACAAGAAATTTCAGTAACTAACTGTAAAGTTATGATTATGAACACGTCCAAAATTCATCATAGAATAATGACGGAGAAACAGGGAAAGAAAAAATCGGCTAGTTTACTCATGAACCTTTCATGTTTCTTGTAAAGAATTATTATATTAGCGGAAAAAGAGATTCATAATAAGTACATTCTACTTGCATAATATTTATGTCTAATATTATGGCTGCACTTGCGCACTTGCCGTATGTCTCCCTTGCAGTTTTGAGGCATAGAGTGTAGAGTAAAAGTAGTCCTCTACAATTTTGGTTGTGTGCCGGAAACTTGTTTGTTAATAATTTATGTTTGGTTTTTAGGTGGTAGTAGTGCTTCTGTTGTTTAATGTTGTGTACAGCTACCGACGTGTGTGTATGTAAACATATTATCATAAGTAGTTTATAATCTATTATACATGTTCGGCAGAGAGGAAGATGCCATCAGACACGTCCTTTTGAATAATGCATACAAAATGAAGAAATGTAACTGCTAGGATGTATAATATTGAATGCTATATACCAAGCATGTCCTTTTCAGGGAAAATTATTACTATTGTAGAAGTGCTAGAGCAAGATTAAAAGTCGAAAAAATAGAGACCGGAGAGTACCGGTGGCAAAGGCCAAGAGAACGGAAACATTTTGGGTTTTTTGCTTTTATTCTGAAAAAAATTAATGCAGTGAATGGGTATACCTTCTCCCTCCTTCTCATGCTTCTTTGCTGACAAGCTCCCCGGTATTAGGATGACTGACGTAGCCCAAGCAGAGCAAATGAACAGCACACACACACACCGTAAATACTTTGCTAATGATGAGCAGGAACCTTATAAAATTATGTTTTAGCAGTTGCTGCAGTAGTTGTTAAAAAGTTGCAACTATCATCATCAGCATAAAATATTGTACATGCTCAACTAAGTAAGGTGTGTTTTATGCTCAAAAGTTACGTTGTGCGTTATATAAAAATTATGTACTTTTGATATGGAAGCCGTGAGCTGTTTTCAGCACATTTCTATGCAAATTGTGGGAACTCAAGTGTAATAAAGAGCTTGTTTAGCCATTTTCATGCTAACTTGTAACAATTTGCTTTGACCATCATAAACTACAAAAAACTTCAACATTAAAAACATGCTAACTTATCGACGAGATAAATGTAAACGCGTTTCCATTCGTCATGTAACTAGTTGCTCTTATGCATTTCTAGTTTTAAAGTGTTGTTAAAGTGTTCAGCCCAAGTATTTAAAGAATGGAATTATCATAATTTCCGTATGCATTAATTTCATGGCAAAATCAACTTAATTTTAAAGCTTTCATGATGAGCTCTATAATGTTCAACGTGCAATTTTCATTTGGCTGTTAGCTTTCATAAATAAATTCGTTTATTGATGATAAACTTTGTCCTAATACTACGATAGAAGTGGCAGAACGTTAACAAGGAGCATTATTTATGATCTAGGGGGAGAAAATGTCACGGTTGTTCACTTTGGTATTTTACGCATGATTCCATTTCGTCAGCAAAGAACACAGTGAATCTATTGTGTCAGCCTACCGAGAAAAGTAGCTATTCAATGCAATCGCGTAGTGTAGAAAAAGAAGTTTTGAAAGCAATGACAAGCTGTTGGACACGGGCTTGTAGGCAAGAACAACTTGTCCATTGTAGTTTGCATTGATGACTTTGTGTTCTTATACACGTTGGACATGTGTCCCTGTCTCATGATGACGATAAAACCAGAATACATCAGAATCAGTGCCCGTAGAGTGCATAGCACATAAAGCCATATAAATATAAAAGTGCGCTTATGCCCATGCAGTATGCACCCTTCTCCAAAAATGTTTGCTAGTTGAAACCAAAAAGCAACATTTTCCGCTTTATAGATGGATGACCCTCTCGAAAGTGACAGATAACAAATAAATAGGTATGTATGTGCCTTGATAGGAGCAAGTTAAATTGTGATAATTTAAACAGTTTTGGAGTGGCTGTACTCCTGCCCATTACAAAGGATATTACATGAGTCACACATTATCTTTTGTTCAACGTGTAAATATGCACGACATGTCATTTACCGATGAGACAAGAAGAGGTGTGTAGCTGGAGCTGGTCATTTGGTTGTATCAACATACCAACAAGCCATATACCCTCTTGTACTTTTGTTGATTGTCAACTTATTTTTACCAAAATGTCACTTGCCATCTCCGCCCATTCACTCTACAATACTTACACCACTATTTTACAAGATTTTCTGTGAGGTTTAGGGATGTAAACTTTTCGTATTTGTGAGGAAAGGAATAAAGTGCCGAAAACATAATACCCCAGATTTGGCTCTTGCCATTGCTCATCCCTGTTTTAAATAAACAATTTGAATTAACAGAAGAATGGGCATTTGGGTAAATAAATGGCTTTGTAATTTTTCCTGTAATGTGAATACGCTGTCCTTTTTGGGTTCGCTAAACCGTAGTATTTTCCTGTGGTAAATCATTATATACGACTGCTTTATAAAGGACTTCATTAACAATCAGCTAGCTTATCTAGAACTTTTGCATTTATAAGCACTTGCAAATCGATATAACTGGAACTCAAAAGCAAGCTGTGAAGAAAGCATATGCTCTCACAATAAATTTTCAGCTTGCCACTGACCGATGATGAGTCTGGTTATTTTATTGTACATATTATGTTGTAAAAGTGAACAACTGTCACCAGAGGGAATGTTATTAATGGGAAAAGAGGCAATGTAAAAGAGTATGTAATTTATTAAACATTTTATGGAGAACACTTCATCCTATTACTATATTCTTGAAGAGATCACATTATTAAAAACACAACTACTAAAGGTACAGGACTTGGGGATTTTGTATTCATTTATGCCAATCTGTCTGTGGAAAGAATAATATGGTCATTTTAAGCTAGAAACTCATCTTTCATTAAGTGGTAAACAAAGTGAAGTCTTGTCGTGTCTGTTGATTTTTTTCGAGGGATAGGAACGATGCTTGTTGCAACAACAACCTACATGCTTACCCGTCTTTAGATGCATCATTCGTATAGTTGTGTAGTATTTGGAGAGTAAAATGTAATTAGGCACAAGGGGAAGCACTCTGAAATACCTTTTCTTTCTCTCATTCTCTAGATAATGTTGATGATTTGATATTAATGACATGAGAAAATTTCCGACTGACGATTTTTTTCACGAGAAAGGGAAAACTAATATTTTAATACTCTGACATTTCGTAGATGTATGGTGTCCTTTTTTGTTTACACTTTGGTGTAAAATCCGGTGTTGGTTCGTAGCAATTCAATGATTACTGAATATGGTAATAATAGTAATTTATGTATTATATATGTTGTAGATGCAAGGTGAAAACTATATTGGCGTGACTTGTAAAAGACATAAAAATAAAAGACCAAATTGCCATTTTGAGCCAGCTTATCGTATGCCTACGCTACGGATATTTTGTACTTTTTGTTGATGGCTGGATGTGTAACTTGGTAGGTGAGACTTGGCCAGTGAGACATTTGATGGAATCAACTCGGACGTTGATGACATGCTTGCGTGACTGTAGATCCGATTCTAAAAGCAAGTATAAAAGATTAAAAAGGTGGTGTACTATTTACTTCATATACACGGGTAGTAAACTTTCTTGGTATACATTTTTCTGTGCATGTCACAAGCAGCTCTTTAATCCAATGACTCTTCAGGTGTCACAAGGAGCGTGTAACAAGTCATGGAACTTGTAATAATAATGAATACTGGAGAAATACGAGAAGTGAATAAAATGACATTTATCAATCGAAAAACAAAAAAAAAACTGAGGTAGCCACAACCAGCCTCGGCCAACAAGCAACAGCTCAAAACTTCCATCAATGTCGTAGCGATAAAATAAATGATAAATGTGTGGGCATGGACATGTACAAGTTTACATAATGCTGCAAAAAAACTTTTTTTTTGTGTTTGCAGTAGTAGAAGTAAAGACGAACGAATGAACCGATGGACCGAGCAAGAATGCATGCATAAATGTTTATTAATGGATCCATTGCTGGATTCAGTAGATCAAGTGCCCTTAGGGTATTTTCCCGTTCCGGTTATAAGCTGCTTTAGACTAAAGAACTACATTATAATTGAACTACAACACAGCAAATTATACGTAGGTTTCTTCACAATTTAGTTGAGAAACCTTATAAATTTCAAAATCAGTCTTGTTATAGAAGCACAAGCTGACTAACTTTACTCTGGTCTTTTATCCTGACATTTGTCATTTTAGCAGATTGTGATGTGTCTCTATTTTGTATAAATTTACACCAACATTATTTTTAATTGTTGCGACCCAAGAAGCTACAACCATAAAATGACCTAGGCCTGTTTACACTAAGTTATCCTAATTTAAAATGCAGATAATCCTCATCTGGCGATATTCTTTTGGATGTATAGATAATGTGATCTGCATTACCGAGTTGTAATCAAATATACCCATCATATTTAGAAACGTCATTGTTTTATCATCTTATGTCATAATAAAAGTTTGATGGGACATCACGTAATTATTATTTATTTTCGGTTCATGTGTGTGTCCAATCTAAGAAATATACCAGGACGCTTTACCCAGGTTCACACCGAGATTTTTAACTACATGAGGTACAAGCATGAAGATAAGTTCATCTCTTACTGTCGTAATCATCGCAATCAGCATATCGCCTTCCAGAAATTGGATACATACTCGTTGTGAAATGATAAATATCTACATTCAACGTATCTACTTTGTTTTTTGCTCCTATGTGAATGCACCATGAACCAATGAAAGAGATGTTGGAATGGAAAGTGGAATGCGTACGTAGCAATGACAGTGCAGGAGCAAGTTGGGAAGGAAAGTGTGGAAAATGTGAAACATTTGACGATGTGGTGATCATCACCACACATTCACATCTTTAATCATCTTCAAAAACTCCTGCGCATCTTAGTCTTAGATGCCTATGCTGGGCTACCTCTCTATGATGATGACAAGGGTTTGACCCCTTTAACCTATTTCACGACTTGCACATGTAGTCAAACTCATTTATTTGTCGCATTTGTTGACTGTAATGCGAGTGTAATAATGTGTCTATCTAAGATGACCTATTCACATTGCCTCCTCGGCTTTGATGTTCATTTTATTTGTGAAGAGGCATATAAAATATTTATAATTCCTGGAGAAAATGAAAAGTACATGCGTCAAAATCTTGAGTTTTTATTCTTCATTATTGATTTGCGTTTGCGTCCAACTTATTTATTTTTTTGTGACTCTCACTCTTTCATTGCCTTGTTTAAGATGGTGATCATCGTCACGTT
The DNA here is from genome assembly GCA_029691765.1 of Entomobrya proxima. Lineage (NCBI taxonomy): Eukaryota > Metazoa > Arthropoda > Collembola > Entomobryomorpha > Entomobryidae > Entomobrya > Entomobrya proxima. Next base: position 8,869,921 of record CM056170.1, on the reverse strand, counting down.
ATCAATATTTGAGATAATACTTATACAAGAAAAAGCTTATCTATCATAAGTATTTCACTTTGAGAAACAACGATGCACCCAATCGTACACTACTATCAGTAGCTGTCATAAATCACGAAAGAATCATTTTTGAAATGTTCATTATAGTTTATCATCAAGTGATTAGGTACATTAAATTAAATCAAACTTGTGCTCTTACGACGAAGCAACCTATTTCGAACAACTATAACGCAAAACATGACAAAGTATATACTCATAATAATCATCAGTTACTTTAGGATTTGTTTAGGATGAAACTGGAAAATTACGGTTTTCTTTCGATCATCATGATTTCAGACCACTTCCTTATATGAAACTGCACAACCTTCTTACCCTTTATTTATCTCCAACTACACACATTCGTTAATCATGATTGAACGGTTCAATTCAGATGACATGCGGCACTATTTGAGACTGATCCACTGGTCACATGTAATGCTCCTGGTTATCCCAAAAGAAAAAGATTTACAAGTTATGTATTCAATGCTTATGCTACATAATAATATTTAGTCAATGAGTAACTGGCTATATGAGTGTTTTTTGAATGTTGGCAACTCATCATTTTAAAAATTATAAGACATGTAACGGTTCAGATACATTGGCATTTGATTTGTAATATTTTAAACAGCAGCACTACCGCTTTGTTTGTGTAAAGTCAAAAGTGTAAGTGCAAATATATCAAGTATTAATCCTTATCATAAAGTAGTTAATTTTGATGAATGCATCTAGCTTCCTCAGTAGTAGCAGGTCTTGGTTCTGTTTGGTTTCATAGTGAGATTAATGATGTACATGTATTTTATTTTAATAATCATTTTTAAAGCCTAATGAAAATCACACATATTTGTAGAGCCTTAACTTATCTTTTAAAAAAGATTGCACTCTTTTAGTTTTTGAGCTACTTCACCTTTCACATTTATTTTTTTTTCTTTTGATATTTTATGCAGGTTTTTGAGTAAAATGTAACGTTTAAATATTAGGTGCACATTAATATAATATTTTTGCACTTGTCTAAATATAATACATTATATATTCCATAAAACTATGGTGTTGGATGATACCTATATTGTCATCAGGTATCATCTCATCGTTCATAAATCAAAAGTACGACTTAGAGGAAGCAACTGGTGTAATAATGGGAAGTCCTTTTTAAACTACATAGTGTTTTAACCCGTTTACTCGGCAAGTTATCAGAAAACCATGAATCTTTTCAACTCAACTTTTCTTGTTACTATGTATGAGATAAAATGATAACTATCATTTTATATGGCATATATGTTCTCGGGAACTTAAAGCTCCAACCAAGTGGCAGGTGCAAGGTCCATTTTTTACATAATTGTGTAATTTTCCCTAAAATTGCACACTACAAAGTCGAATTTTCCCGAAATACATCAGTTTCGCTGACACATGTACATATAGACCAAATACCAGTATAGGTATACAATATTAAAAGTTAATTTGAAGTATTGAATTAGTGTATATCATAAACATTCGTAAAATGAGAAATAGCAAAATTCGCATTGAAAACTGTGTTCACGGAAAGGCAAACGCAATGCAAGAAAATGCTGGAGTTGGTAACGTGTCATTTCACTTTGAGTATAAGAGCGAACTCGGAGCTCAAAACTTAGGAATTGCCTTCCAAATTTAGTTGCACTTTCTCACGTTAAGTCATACAGGATGAAAGTTTTCCCCTCTATGTAGTTCTGACTAATACAATGGTTTTTTTGGTAGCTCCACAATGAAACCATGTATAGCCACCGACACTTTTCGTCTTACTTAACAAGCTTTCTGTAGACAGGCACATACTGTAAGGTTTAGATACGGCTGGTGATTACGATCAGCATTTCAAAACTTTCAGGAAAGTAGAGTTGTAACCTAACACGGTCGCCGACGTTAGCAAACGTTGTTATTATAATTCTTTTACATGCATATTCATTTACAATTTGATGCCGTTTTATTTAGGTTGCGTACGAATTTATTTTAACTTTGTTGATTGTTACATCCATAAAGCTTGTAAAGATGGCAATGCTTGGTACGAAACGTTACAATAAAATTTACAACGGGCAAAGTATATTCAAAACAATAATTTATTACATAGCTAAAGTCTGTGCATTAACTGATGTACTTTGAAAACTCTTTCATTTGTTCTAACTAAAGTTTTCCAAGTCAGATATCAAGAAACGATCAAGAAATCCTTTCGATAAAAAACGCTTTAATTTCTAACTTTCGGTTCTTTTTCTTGCAACCGCAATTCTGGTTTCATTCTTTAACTCTCTCTGGGATTCTGACAGGAAGCCAGAATTTTGCTTCATCTGATTAAAAGCTACTAAGTTCCGCTTTTCTATCTTTTTTCCAAGACCACGGTAATGGTTAGTTTCCGTCTTGTTTCCTCCTACTACTCGTCTACAAGCCTGATGACTTTTGCTTCACTCCTTCTTGAAACTACTTTTTTATACTCTTAACGATGGTTCTTCAGTTTTTGTATCTTCTCTAATTTTACACAACTTTTTTAATGTGTGAGGTCGTACAGTCAGCAAACATGGTACATAATACATCTTATTAACCACCGTGAATAAAATAGATGCAGAGTCCCACATAAAACCAACTTTTGTACTTTATAACACAAACACATATGTAGGCGGTAAATGTTTTTATATTTGATAAACAGTTACTTGTAGTAGCATATACAACCAAGTACATTTTAAAGCAAATTTCTTGAGTGTTTACATTCGTATAAAAACTAGCATAGGTAATTTCTTTAACTGAGTCAGAAATCTGGGTACAACAATAGCTTTTGTATAACTTGCTCTCCCGCAAAAAAACTAGGCATGTAAATTTTAATTAGCTAGGGTTAAATGGACAACGAAGCATTACACTAACTGCCATGCAGTCTTGAGCGGTTTTCCCCTTTCAATGACAAGAAAGTGTACTCCCGAGAAATTGTTTAACTAACACATTAGTAAAGATTCACATGCTCATCGTCTTTGCTGGCAGTTGACGAATATTTTCTCACGTCGGGTCCAGGTCACATCCCCTTTGTGGAATTCGGATGTTCTTTAACAAGGAAAAAACACACTAAGAAAATTAAAAGACAAAAAGTTCATACATACAATATATCATATGCAAGTTCATTATAGATGATATATATATGTATCTAGGCAAGTATGCAAGAACTTCACTAACGAGTAGCTGAGATTTTAGCTTGCGGTATTATAAGAAACGTAGTGGTGCATTGGGTTGATATATACTTGCTACTTGACCTCATCCCGTAGCAAAGAATTCTTTCCATCCCGTTTCCCGAACTTGCTTGGTTTTAGACCTGTGTTACAAGGCGTATTGAAGGGAAAACATTCTTGAGTGGCAAAAGGGAAGAATAATAATTATCTGAGATTCCTGAGGATGATACAAGTATGCCTGTATGATGACGATGAAGACAACGATGATGCTGATGGGGTTATATGCACCTCAGTCACCGTGCTGCTAGAATTTTTTATTTCAATGTTTACGCATTCAAGCAGAGATGTGGTAAAGTACATATTATTACGCATTTCTTTACACATTCTAATGTTGATGATGATAAGTTAGGGAGGTTGATCAGAATGACTGTTATGTATCTAACATTTCACATTTCATTTGCGTGGACTCTTTCGAAAACTCGCTGTATTCGAGAGAAAAAGTGTAAACGAAGAGAGATAGAAAACACGAATCCTGCGACAGCTTCAGCTAGAGAAGGCACACACAGCAGTCAAGTAGAAGTAGGCATGTTACCCACCGTCGTGGCTGGTTGGGTACATGAAAGCCTTCCGTACTTTTCTCTTATGTTTCTTCATCGTGTGTAGTAGTAAATATTATGTGTTGGATGAATGGAAACGGGAAAATTGTTTGATATGCTTAACTTGGACCTACCACCAAGATATAAGGAAGCACGTCGACCCAACTCCTTTTCGGATAATATTCATATTAGCTCAAAAATGTGAGTATATATTATGCATAAAAACAATATATATAATGTCGGTTGTAGCATTAATACAGCAACATTGTACAATGTTTAACTGCCTGGTAGAAATCATCAAAAAATCTTAACTTCAGTTGACAGCAGGCACTCTCTCAAACAACCAGCCAACAAGGCAACAAGTCAGTCACAGTCAGCCAGTCGTCAACAAAGAAAAGAAAGAAAAACCTTCGATCGACTTTTCTATCCATCCTGACTAGACAGACAGACAGCAACTTTGTTCAGAGAACTGCAGCTTCTGCAGCTATGAAGATGCACTCGTTTATGCATAATATTATCATTTTAAAATCATTCCCATTACTTACTATTGAGTTTTTCAGGTATATTTTTGATAACTGTTCCGTTTCTCCTTATTAGATTAGAACCACTTATAAAGTACCGTATACGCATCATAAATTCAAAGGGGAAAAGCAGTTTGATATCCAGACCTTTTTAACCTTTTCGTAGGAAAAAGTCAGAAAGAACTGACGAATTGTCGAGTTTACGTAAAAATGACAAAATGAGCTGACAAGAAAAATTACAAAGAGTGAATCCAGCAGCGGCCTGTTCTCTATGGTGTCTTTAATACAAGATGTCACATGCTTTCGTATAAAAAACTTATTTTTTGTGTAAATATAGAAATGGATGTAATTAAACCACTTCTACTACTAATACGAACAGTTTCAAGAAATATTTGCCCTTAGGCAATTCTCCAGCAGATGGGGATGTATAAATTAAATTTGAAGTAAATTTCGTGCGATAAGTGCTGACAGTTAATGACTCAACGATCACTTTCCTCAAACATTAGCAACACATTCAAGCGCAAAAATCATTACTAACCATGTGATCAAATGTAAATGAAGTCCGGTCAAAATACCAGAATCGGGCTGCGTACAGCCAGCATTTCCTGTAGCTTGGTGGTGGTATTTCTTCGAGTAATGCTAGTTTATTATTATCATGCTTCTTGGTATTATTACAAAGTTCTGGTATATTAGAAGGTATATTAATATATGGACAGGTAATATCATTTTAAACGCTAGAGGCATCACTTACGACTAGGTCATAGGTCAGATTGATTTATTATTCTGATCGTGTACTTTTCAACGATGGCTATCTTACGTACGTATCAATTATGCTGGTATTAGAATGGACCACAGCACACATTCCTACTCACTTATTGAAGGTTTTTTTTTGTACAAGTATAATAATATATGTGCATTTGATATTGTATTTATAATAGTTCAAATGTAAGGTGGAACTATGTAACCTGCTTACTACATACTGTAAGCTGACGGAAGAGGCCTGACCACAGTTGTGCGGTACATTAAAATAGTAAGTGTCGAATTTTTATGCACACAAAAGTGGGTTCGGTGCCGTTTGTTGCGTGCAGGTGCTTCCAACATAAATGTGTGGGGAAGGTGCCATGAAAATGACCAGTATAATCAAGAGCTAAAAAATAATAATACCCCGTGGTAAAGCAATGATCTAAAGCCAGTGTACGGGTTTTGCCGAATATAACTGACAACAACACTCAAAAAAGTAGGGAATACTTCTTCAGCTTATACTTTTTAATACATTTCAAATTTGTTTTTCGTAATATCAAATCATGGCGGATGACACTTGTGCATTGTATCTACTTGACTGTTTGAAAATTGGGCTAAAACGCTATAGATTTAATGCAAATTTTGTTCATATATACTAACATTTGCTCGATTTTATCGATGACAATTAATAGCTAATGGCAAAAAGTAAGAATGAAAATAAGCATGTATTAAAATTTGAGGAAATATTCAAGTTTGCACCAATTGCAGCCTGCCCTGCCTCCACTTCTAATGCAATTTATTCCTCGATGAAGACTCAATATGTAATTAATTTAACGATTTTAGAGTTGAATACTTTATTCAACCGGTCGGTCAGGTACTACTACCAGCAGCAATGGAAAAGGTGAAGTGCTTAAAATATTAACAACACGCATGGTTATGAGTTGTGAGCACCGCAGTTTTTCTCTGAACCTGGATGAATAAAGCGTTAAATACACATAATTAACGTAGGGAAGTTACACACGCTGGTACACACACCATTCAACTTTACAGTTCGCAAAGTCGGTTTATTAATGTGGCGGATTCAAAATGATTGCCTTGATGAGGTGAACGGATATCATCATCATCTTAGTTATCATCGCCTGCGACCATTGCAATGATATATAATACATCATTGAATGACTTAGTGTATAAGTTGAGAATATCAAAACGCACTAAGCTAAAAAACACTGGTTCTGATTAATTATATGGTAGGCACATAAAAAATTATCAAAACTCTCCATCATCATCGACAAGCCTGGGAACAGTCTCAGTTGGCCTGTTTCTACCATGCTCCCGTAAAAATTGCAGTAACAAGGAAAAAAGTATAGTGCAAACTTGATAGCAGGCAATTTGCGTATTTTTAATTGGCTGCAAATCTTTTTTTCACGTCTCCAGAAAACTGTAAAAAAAAATTGCTCTAATACTTTTTGCGTATTTATTCTATTAATTCGTAAACAACGCAATTCAACTTATAGGTTTGCAGCATGTTCTGATGTCCTTTGGCTATTTATAATGGGTGCTTCTTTACAACTGATGGCATTTCATTGTGCAATATTGCGTCCGACCGTAGAGACTCAAAATCATATCCATTAATCCATAATCAGAAGTGTGCATCAAGCATATCAAGTGGGCTCCTCTATATATTTAAGGTATAGCTCTAAGGCAAACTGAACTACAATTCAAACTATTTGCAGTGAGCAATGGTGTTGGTGAAAAGCTTCATAGACTTGACAAGGTTGATGAAATGTGACTACCTACAATAGTCGTGTGTGTTCAGTCTATTTAGACGCAGACAGAGGAGTAGACATACTGTTGAAAATTCATAGGATATCCTAACACAGTTGAAAATTAGCAACCTCTAAAATTCTAAAGTAATAATTAGCGCCAACTTTAATTTATCAAGCCACCATTATTTTTCCATTTTCTACAATTTTTACTGCAGATATGCCAATGATAATAACACATTTATAATAATACTTTTGATACATTGATATTATATTTGCGGCAACAATTATTTTTTTATTCTTGGAAGCAAACCAAGTATAAAATCTACAACTTCCATTGAAAACAGTGGCACTGTCGAGTCTCTAATATGTTCTCAGGCAAGGCAAACGTGTACATAGCTTATATCATTAGTACAATTATCATAATAAAAGGATTGTGCTTTGATGACGTATACATGCATGTTTTATACAGAATGCACGCCTGTATGTGTCCATTTAATCTTAATAATTGCACTTTTGAACTTGTAGTAGTAATTATCGTTTTGATTTTGGTTGTGGAGGAGGAGGTGATACGAGTTCTATACAGCCCATATATTTTCAAAGTATGAATTAAGCCTGTAATGCTAATATACTGCCCTGCGCTATCAAGAGCAAAAACTGCTTTTGTCGGTATTCGGTATTTTGAATGGCTCGAATAAAACTATTATTAACTCATGGTTTTTTCTGTTTACTTGCTTACGTAAGGTAACGATTGTAAATGGCTGACAACATATTGTGGGAGCCACCGGTCAGTATACTGTCAGGTTTTAAAAGTATAATTAGTGAGAAAATTGTTCCAAGAAGATTACAATATTGAAGCAACATAAACTTTTAGCAGTTTGGGGATGAAGAATCGTTATCTCTTTTATTATATTACTGAATGTTACTGTAAAATGCTAACAAAAAGTTGATTTTAGTGGAATACGAGATGCTTTTACTGTATTAAATTATCAAGTTTTGCAAAATATTTTTGCTTTTGATGTTGCTTCAGAGTATCTTATACACGTTTTATGAGCCGGAACGCTTTATGAGGCTAATTAAATCGGATTTTTAATTGGATTCAGAAACCATTTGTTTTGATAAAAATATTAACGATCAATATTATTCACACAATATGTGTGCTTGTGCACACTAAACATGGTTCACGTATCATAGCGCCTTTATATACCCAACTCATATTTGATACTCCTGTGAATTATTTTCTAGCAATTTGCTACTGCACACATTTGTCTTGATAATGTTCCTCACATTATCACGCTTTTAAATTGCTGAATTTTACAAAAAGAAATCTTGTTTACGCACTCAATCAGAAGGGAGGATATATCTAGAAGACGATTATGAGGATTCTTAATTGCATTATATTCATTATTTGATGCTGCTGCTTCGGCCAATTTGAGTTGGCTTTTTAACGCCAACTGAATAACTCAAACCGGCTTGTTTATGGACTCGTTATGAAAGAGAACCGACTACCATGACCATGAAGTATTGATTTTCCTTTCACCGACTAGACCACAAAGTGATAACAATACTTTGGCTTCTATCACGCAGTCGCTAACCGTCTGTTACTAACAAGGTGTTTTACCATTCAACAGAATACACGACTATTCTTTCCGTTTTCTCCTCCACCAAGTCACAACAATGTTTTAAAGCTTTTATTTTATTGGTATTATGGCGTAGAGCATAAGTCACTGCAAGTCACGCATACAAGTTTAAGAATTAGAAACAAGTAGAAAGAAACGATTATAAAACACTTCTGCGGGTTGCCCGATGTCAAACAAAGAGGCACAACAAAACGAATGATTAGCTTAAAAAATTGTGTGCCCATAACGAGGCTTCATTGAAAAAATTATGCTGTATCATTGAGAAACAATTTAGCTTGTCATATTAGCTTTCTCAATTTGATGGAAGAGCTCGAAGAAACCACTGATGTCATGATCAATTTCCAGCCATTTCAATTGAGTAATTCACCACACGATGATGATACGATATGTGATTGTTAAAAGGATCTCATTTAGCATTTACGGTGAAGAAAATTTTGTAACAATAGAATTTAAAGTAATTGTTAAAAGCCACCGACGATGGTGGTGGTGGTGATGATGATAATAATAATAATGCTTTAAGAAACTGAGTTTATTTTTAGTCACATTGCTAATTTCCTGTTTGCTGACTTTTGTTTTCTTTGACTTTTACAGGAGAATGTTTCCAACAGTCCGTGTCTCCTTTACAGGACTCACACCTGACCAAAGATATGGTGTTCTTCTGGATATTGTCCCAGTAGATAACAAGCGTTACCGCTATGCTTACCACAGATCCTCGTGGCTGGTTGCTGGAAAGGCTGATCCTCCCGCTCCCGCTAGACTCTACATCCACCCAGACTCACCATTCACAGGGGAGCAACTCAGGAAACAAGTAGTCTCTTTTGAAAAAGTCAAACTCACCAATAATGAGCAGGACAAACATGGACAGGTTAGTTCCTCCGCATTTTTTATTTCTTACTAGTAAACGTTATCCTGAAAAACTTTTGGGGTTAAATGTAAGGTTGAAGATTGAAGATATAACTACGGAAGGAGTGTGAATGGGGACTACAACTTTGTAAAAGCTTTGCATAAAAGGAGCATTTTAGATAAAGATAATAAAATGTCGAGGCATTGTAACAGCCAAGAGGGTGGTAGCGTCCTTTTTATTATCAACAAATCTATTTTAAAAATAAGTGTGAAAGTAGTTTAAGATGCTTTTAACATCAGTATTTTCCCTTGTGTGGTTTCCTATATAGTTATTACTTTGACCAAGACATAAAACAGGAATATATAAACAAATTTAGCTATACTTATTAGTATTTCAAACATATTTTAGCTCCAGTCTCGTCATCATGCTCATAAATGACAGTGGTTGGAGTTGGTCGAGTTTTCATTGTGAACATTAATATTTCTTTAGAATGATTTTGTTGATAAATTGGTCTAAACAGATTGTACGCGATATCACACTGTGTTTGCTTGGAAAATTCGTTGTAGTTTGTCCCAGAGAAATGATTTTGATTTGTAGAAGCTTTACTATCCCTCGTATGAATTTCACAAGCCAGACTTTTTAGCCCACGTTAATAAACTTATCTACCTATACAAATCTTGAAATAGCTGAAGCAGATGATGATACACGATGGGATGGCATTCCAGACACCTCAATAAATGTCTTCTATAGGTTTACATTATGTAATGGATACCGTGACATAAATTAACTGTAAGGAATTCCTTAGTGAAATTTTGTTTGTTGTTGTATTGCAAGCGGATAACAGGTTTTCAGGATTCTTTTTAAGTACATGTAAATATGCATGCACAACACACACGAAATGGCTTTAATACATGATACATTTTGTACAACAGGTACATCCATTATCTAACAAGTGCATCATCACATCGCACCGAGAAAAAACACCGGTTGTAGTTATGATGATACTATGAAACAGCGTTGTTTATTTGCTCGAACGAGGTGAGGCAATGGTGTCTATGTGGTGTTGTTGGGTCATCACTTCATCGTCATATTCTGTTTTGTCCTGCCTCAAGGGTCTAACTTTGTAACAATATAACGAGTATGGCGATAATAAAATATATGAGATAGGCATGCAAAATAATATAAATGCATGAAATTCTTAAATATTTGCTCATCAAACTTCAAACTTGATACATTCTCTGCTGATTCTGATATTCACTTTTAAAAGTGGGATGCCACACGACACCACTTCAGAGGTGATTTTTTTGTGGCCTCGTTCAACTTATTTATCAGTAAAATATTTGCAAGTTTGGAATTCCAGGTTATAATCACGATGATGCCGCATATTCTCTTCTGTTCTTTTGAAATTTAATTAACGTATTTGATAGATGAATGCAATATAAACTTTGAATTTTTTTTCTTTAAAATGCCAGAATACTTATCAAATGAAAGCTAAACAAAATAAACTGCATTGTTGGCAAACATTTTCCATTCTCTGTAGTTATATTTTCCAACAACTAGTCCTTTACAAATAATATTATTTTCAAGCATCTTTATTCTTTGTTCTAAGATTTGCTTGGTTTTTTCTGTCGACCAGTATAATATGTGAAACCAACAAACATGCACCATATATCCAGTGAGGTAAACTCGTGATTTGGAGCTGCGATAAAGACCCCTTGCGGGCCTTACTTACTACGTTTTCTACTGGATTGCTTACAGCTTGACTCTTATTTCCCGGACTGGCAATAATTTAGTTCTCTCTGGACACTTGTTTCTCATTTTCTGCTTTTCTTGGGTGGTCGCAGTTATGCCTCCGTGTGCACATTGCAGTCTTTCATGTATACAAGGCTAGCAGCTTTGTGCTAGCAAGTATAAAATACGAATTATGCACGAATAACCTATGTTGTTGTATACCAATCAACCACCTCTTTTAAAAGAAAAAAAAACCAATTCACACAAAGTGCAAAATGTAGTTAGTGATCTTTTAAAAAAGTTGTGAAATAATAAATTCATAATACAAACTTGCGTGAAGCGTAATAAGACTAATTTGCGTTACCCGTCTAACTACATGCCAGGCTAATGCTGTATAATCTTAATAGAATGGTAATATTGTTTTTATGGCTGTTTTTAAGCTTTAGTTTTTGCGTCTTGTTTTTCAATGTTACAATGATGTTCTTGATTTCTTTTGAAGCTATATACATGTTACATAAAACGACCCTGTACCCATCCCAATTCTTGTCCCCTTCCAGTGTTCAATGTACCGTCTTTTTATGAAACACATCATCGCAATAAAAAGAAAAGACACCACAACACAAACCTACACAGAGGACAAAGTGTAATATAAATGCTAACTGATTTGTTCCTGCTTCCCTATCAGATGCAATGCAATCTGATGAAGAACAAAAAGTTAATCTCATTTGATAGTGGTTCAGTTGGAGGGAAAGGGATTACACTTTTCTTTACTTTTACTCTTTTTCAGAAATACAGCGATAGTGGGTATATAAAAGTTTTTTTTCTTTGAGAGAAACTAATTGAATTATAGGAGACCACTGATTGTGCTGCAATAAAAATGTGTGCTCTTTTGTGTCGCTTCTTGCATTTCATCTGCTTTACAGTTCTTGCCTTACGTTTTGCCGGCCCTATTCTTCACGACTATAGTAGTTGTAAATTATGCACAACAGCTCAACAAGACTAGAGCATGCCTAACAATAACAGTAGTGCAGTAAGAAGTTTCTACCATTACTGTCACAAAACAAATAACACTCCAATATATCGTGACGATTATGCTGTGCTTTTTGTGAGTTCCTTTCGTGGGTACAATATAACTATCAAGTTTGTATGTTGTAAGGAAATAGGATTTTCAAAAGCAATAGCTTTATTCGAGCGCATTTTTTTCTTGGCATGTACTATATATACAAAAGGGGAGAGATTGTCCTCCTCCTACAAGAGTGTCGACTGTCTACCCTTTCAAACCGCAGAGAGTACCCAACATACCAGCTCTTTTTTTTTAAAGGAACAAAACTTTGCTGGTCACAGAGTTTACAATAATGGTGGAGTATATATAGTATATATATTTGTAACCGATAAAATCAGAAAAATATGCATGTAAATGGGATCCTGCTGGGCCTCCTGTTTTTGCAGCCACTTGTGCAAAACAATTTATCCTTCAGCGCAACGCGTAGTATAAAAAGGAAAGCTGGTTACAAAATTTTCCTTATAGCTTGTTTTCGGGAGAACTGTATTATTGTGGTGAATTTTTTGTCTACAAAATTATGCATACAATGTTGTCAAAAAGCAATTTATTTCTATGCTGCAAATATTCTACAAAAAATGCTATTTGAAAGTCAACCGTATTTGTTTACAGCAAAATGGTCAAAATATGTATTAGTTGAAAAGTAGTAAATTGGACAATTTAAGTGAATAATGAAATGATTTTTGTTTGTGTATAACATACTATTTACTCACTGTACTGCTAACCACAAACTAAAATATTATATAGTTTTGCATACTTCTTGAAAAGGGGAAAGCGTTTTACTATTCCGAAGAGAAAGTCTTACATTGCAGATTATAACAATAGAAGATGGGAGGAGTGAGATTTTTATTTTAATATGTGTGGAACATCCAGATTTCATTATGAAAGCATATTGTGGGGATGACGAACAAAGGGTTTCACTTGCCAAATGCAATAATATGATCTGAATGGCAGCAACTCAAAACATATAAAATGCAAATTCATAAAAACATTCAACATTGAGGAAAAGCACATGAATGGATCCGAGATTTAGAGAACAATTTAAAGCTTTATTATGTCAACAAAAATAATATTTGTATGGTTCGTAGGATTAATGCATATAAACTTTTATTAGCATTTGGGGAGTGTACTAAGTCATACTATTTCATTTAGAAACTACTACATTGGTTACCACACGCTACATACTATGTGTTAGTGATTAAGAAAGCAAGCTGTTACCCCAATGTTTGTGGATGGATGGGGTTGTGACTGTTGTAGTTTTTAAAACGGAATATCAATATGTAATTGAATAATTAATGTGTATCTTCATAAAAGATTTGTTTCCTTTTACAGATTGTTCTGAACTCGATGCATCGTTACCAACCTCGCGTACACCTCATCAAATGGAGAGAGGGTATTGTTCCTAGTACTACAAACATTGATCTAGATTCGGAAAAATTCAGAACTTACATTTTCCCTGAAACCGTCTTCACTGCTGTCACGGCCTACCAAAACCAATTGGTAAGTATTATAATCGTCCTTAACGCATTTTTCTATGCAATGTGTATGCACTATGTAGTATGATCATTAAAGGGAATTACTAGTCATTTAGTAAAATTTACCACCCTTACCATCAATTGGACTCATTCAGAATGATAGAATAGCATTCTTAGAGGGATCATGGAAGTTAAATAATTATGAGTAAGCCAAATAATGTGTCACTATTTATTTTATCACTTCTTCGGCAACACTTTTACTGCTCATCATGGATATGATTTAAAGGCTTGTTTGTATTAAAGGATACAATAAAGTTCTAAAGGTGTTATACCACTTAATCATTAACATAAATTTTGTAACATAAAAAGCCATAAATCGCAGATTTTTAAAAGCTGTAAATCAATTAGCTGAATAATGGTTAAATAGCTGTCAACACAGTCGAAGTGTTTTTCCTGAAAATGTACACAAAAGGACTCCTTGTTCAGAAAAAATAATGCAACCAAGCATAAAGCAAATCTTACTTTTCTGGAACAAAAACGTCCTCAGCACTAAATCATTTTGGGCAGTCATATAAGCTCATTTTAAGCATTTATGATGGCAACTTTTTAGGAAAAGATTTCTTTAACTGAATTTATTTGCTGCAAGGGCTGTTTTTTCTCTGTTTACCTTTGAAACTGACACCAAGTACAAAGAAGTCCACACACGTTGTGTATTTCACAAGTTGACCAATATATAAAGGAAGAGAGATTATGAAAATTTGAGTGTTAAAGGATTTTGGTGAAAAACATTTATTACCGTTGTAAACACCTTTTCTGGGAATACACTTGTTAGGGTAGGGAAACTGTTTTCTTTGTTGAAAAGTGAGTTAAAGTGTACGTATATGTATGTATGTATTGAAAAAGTCAATAAAAGTAATCCCATATTTTTGACGATTCATTTTGAAATGTTTGGACAGCAAACATAATTGCTGATCACGCAATTTAGGTGATGTTCTTGCGCACACACTCATGACATTTTTGACCCTTGCAATATATAATCTTATTCGAGCGTTGATGAGCCCAGCATCTAGGTATCTCCTCAGTACCTGAATCCTACTTTCACAATTTGTGCATGTACCTGATACTATAAAGAGAACGGAACTGTCGAAAAAAAATATTGCGAGTATTTTGTGTAGTAAAGCCAATATTCTTTGTCTGTAAACTGCTATTCAGTGTATTAGTTTTCATGATGTCAAAAAACACGGATTCTTTCCATTCCGAAATCTACTTGGTTAGTCATTAAGCATTGAAAACGCCTAAAATGCTTGGAATGAAACGAGTCCCGTAATCATATACACAGTAATTAGAAGAAAGGGGGCTAAGAAAAACAGGATGTAAGAAGGAATTAGAAATTAGCAAAAGTGCAAGACAGCAAGTCTTTCGACATGTGTGCTCTGTGTAGAAGCTCAAATTTTAATTATGATTGCTATGAGGCAAATAAGGCCACCCATGAAGCTTTGTGCAACATGACAAGGAGGAAGGAAGAAACGGAGCAATGGCATTTTTCTACCCCGTAGATTTTCCACAAGAAAAAATATTTTAGAATCACTTTAAATACATATATCTTGTAAGCTCATATTTCTCCGCGTTTACATACTTGGTTTAAACTCTATTTTCTCTCTGAGAATCTCGTATTTCGCGATGTGGAAAGGTACATGTCGTACATGATATGAGATCCGTAAAAGTGAGTAGTAGGTGGGAGCAAGAGTTGAAGAAAAGGCGGTATCGGAGTTACTCATTTAGCGATGTAAAGACCCAAAAATCTCTTTTAGGCACAATTAACTTATTCTTACATTCTGAAGCTGATCTCTACTTTGAAAAGTATTTTTTTAAAGTTGAAGGTTTATGGTTTATGTGCATATCCAGTTTTGAGTAAGAAGCTGATTTATCCTGCACTTTGGATGTTCGGAAGTTTTGGAAATGCATGTTTGTTAAACTTGTGTTTTCATTGTTTCATTGAGCGCATTTTGTTTTGCTGATTTCATACAGCCAAGAAATACACATTGTCAATTTTTTTTCCTTTCGTTTTGAATTTGCTACACCATACTGTTATTTGAAAAGTGAATGTATTTTTTTGTTACAGATAACCAAACTAAAGATAGACAGTAATCCATTTGCCAAAGGATTTCGAGACTCATCACGGCTCACCGATTTTGACAGGTAAGACGACAGATTGATTGCGTGTAGCCAAATTTACACTTTACATTGCATCATACATAATATTATATTAGCGCCAGATTGTTCTGTTAACGTTTCACGTGATTTCATCTGTAACTAGAAATATATTTTAACATGTATTTAACATGCAACAATTGTATAGCAGCTCGTTTATAATATCATAGTTCATAAAGACTTGATGTCACCAATTAGAAGCCAAAAGTTCAATATTAGCTATACTTAAAATTTATCTAGGATAAAAAAATACCAAATATTGCAAAATACAATAATTATTATTTAGGCTTCCTTTCCGTAGGATTTTCTTAATTTCACGGATAAAGAATGAAGTGAACCAAAGGAAAGAGGATGGCGTAGTGAGCTGTGTGGTCTGAATTCCAATGAATTCCTCAGTTTCCTACTTTTCATCATATTATGTTTTTTGAGTTACTACTCTTGTGTTGTTGATACTACCAAGGAATCAAAAGTCATTACGAGGCACAGAAACCAAAAAGAGGGAGAGAGAAAAAATGTTCTCTTTTTCTAGAGCTTCTTTAAGTGTCTGTCTACAATGTTGACTCTATGAAAAATAGAATGATGATATAAAATGAACAAGTAAATTAGTGGCACCGCCAGCATCTTTCTTATTACCAATATGTAACACTACTGTTTCTACTGGCACAACCATGATAATAAGATATTCTGACTTTCCTGCTACTTCTGCTCTAAGGGATTACTCTTCAAGTCATGTAGATCAGAAATGAGCCATCTGAAATTCCACACGTTCACTTACCACCACTACTGCTGCTCCGAGCTCCTCTTAGTATCCTAGAAGTAGACTTGTGGTGTTTTTCATTTGCTTGTAACTTATGCATGGCATGTGTGAATGTATGGTATATGTGATATACTACCAAAATCACCGACAATGAGCTCGACAAGTATTTTTTTTCCTCATGAAGATTTCATGCGTGTGATGATGAAGAGTGAGCAAAAGTAACAAGAACAAGGCTAAAGTGAAGCGTCACGATGAGAGGATATCGTCCGTCAGCATGAAAAAACATTTGGCAAGCAAAAGGCTCATCAACATCGTCTTCTAGATGACGAGAAGCACAAGCTCATGAAATATCTACCGCTATGTGCGCGCACACATCACACATACACATTGCTGATTTATATTATGTATGAGAGTGTAAATAATATGTAAACATAAACTTGGAAACATGTACAAGTAGACAAACATCACGTAAACAAACAGGAGTGGCGATGGTACTCTCGTGCTTTTGTAGTATGAAAATAAATAAATAAAAGCATGTTTTCTCGGTGATGGTTTTGTCGGCTTTTCATTAGATAATTTTGTTCGTTTGCTCCCTGGTCTGCAAACACATTTTGGATTCGCACTATTTCCCACCTTTCATCTCAATCTCATAGCACCTCTTCTCCTCATCACTTTTCCGTGACGCCAACCAACCATAATAGAGATGTTGTGTTCCTACTTGGTACTTTGCTCATGCACTCATGAACCACCCTTAAAGTAAAACATAATATCGTTTTAGATTATTTGGCAAAAATAGATCTCATCAAGAGACGATCCTCTTCGCTCGTCTATCAGCCACATTCGTATGATTACATCTACACATGCCAATAAAATAGGAGTAAGTATATATGCCTGTCTGCCAAAGTAGAAACAATATTATTGTCAACTACATGCAATAGTCCGTTTCAAGCATGTTTAAAATTTTTGGCAGAAACACAGGAAACGTATACAAATGTTGAGTTGAGACATTTTTCAGTCCTTATTTTTTGTAGATTTGTAAGCTCGCAAGTGCAACTTTCAAATTTTCAGTTTTTATTCATCATGATGACACAAAAGGTTGATATCTCAAGTCATAGTGAAAACGGGGAAATCAGTTTTCTTTCTGTAAACAACTCATCAGTTTCATCTCATCGCTGCTTAACAAATGTATTTTTTCTACATTTTTGTGTGGTACTTACATGTGCGAAAATAAATGCTTAAAAGAGAGTCAAATGAGCATGAAGGAAATATCTTGAATACTTTCATGAATGTACAACATTGAAATTGAAGACAAACTTTGTCACAGCTCAGTCAAGCTTAATTTCATTTTGTCTACTGCTTTGTAGTCACTTTTTCTGCATTTATTTTTAGTGTAAAGAATGTACTTCACTTTATCTCGAGTTAATTAAAGATGTCCTTTAGGATTCGTATATAGAGAAATCCTTTGGTTTTCATTATTTTAATAGTGGTTTCATATACCACGAATAATAAGCTATTCAAGTTTAAACATTATACTTTCTTGGGTTTGCTGTTTACAGTCTCGGTGGAATCATATTTTATTTGAAATCATAAAATTTTAAAAAGGTTATTTAATTAAATTGTTTTAGTGTAAATTCTTTGCTCACAGGAAATACCAAACAATATTGCAAAAACTATGGACATAATATCTGATATAATATACAATTATTTGTATCCTAAAGTATAGCTCACAAGCCAAATTGTAATGCAAAGCGTAAAAGTTTATTTTTCATCCATATAATTTTTTAAAGCGGTAACAAAATTGGTTTCTGCTAAAAATCATAAACCAGTAGCAAAAAAGGTCGAGACGAACCTTGAGTTTAGAACTTGTACTGAGTGTTAATGCTAAAATCTATAGGCAGACAACGTGCTAAAAACCATTATTTAACCACCTTACTTGCAAAATGAATATTATATAACATTATGTGTACATTTTATGCACAATTGGAAATTTCACTTGATGTGTGGATTATGGTTTACACTAAACTTTGTATTCTCATCTTCATCTGTAAAAATTACAAGCTGCCTGCGTAGACATTATTATCCAGGTGGTTCCACACATTATTTATGCCTTTTAAAATACCAAACCTCCAAATTGTGAGTGTCATCAAGGAATGAGGATGAAATACATGTACATTTTTCAAAGAATCAAATAAATGCTGAGAATTTTATGAGCATATGGGACATATGGATTCATGAGTTTATGTTCATACATAAACTTTTAAATACAGAGGAACTACAGGGCGTCAGGCAAAACTATTTTCGAAATGGGAAAATACTTTAGAAGGAAAGATACTTTTAATATTATGTTACAAGCACAGTTGGCGGATTGGTACGTTTACGACGCAAGTGGCTTCATATTTCCATTGTTGTTTTGAAAACAATGTTAGCATATTTTGCACTTGCCAATTTAGTGAAGTGTGGAAGTATATACAACGAATGCTTCCAAGAAAAGGTGTCATTTCAAGCTGTAAATTTGCAAACTGACAGATTATAGTTTACTTGGCAGTTTTCATTGTTGTTTGTAGCGTATTTACCTCCACGGTGTTCTTGTACTCATAATGATTATTATTACACTTACGTGTCTGCTCACTTACACACATCACTTCACATACATCCAACTCGACATCAGTATATAATATTTTGTCAGCAGTTGCAAAAATTTAATTTTCCCTGCCATTTAAATAGTCCATTACCAACTCTTTATGTGTTATAATAACCGTGGAGAATGGAAAAGCATGCATGTCGAGTTTTAAAAGTAACCTATGCAGGAATGGCATGCAGCAGCTAGTATGAAATAATGCAGTGTTTTCAGTACTCCCTCCTACATTGTATTACTTTTTAAGAACACATAGTTTACCTTGGTTTTGCTTGTTGAACATCATGACAGACAAATTGAATTTCTGAAGAGCCACACAGACACGTATTAATACGTCGTTTCAAGAGTTTTAAAACCTAAGTGGTTAAGTGTGCATATGAGCACTTTGGCAAAAAAATATGCATTATAACATTTTATTATTGGCATGCTGATGGAAATTATGGTTATGGGCTTTTGAGATTCCACTTACACGAGTTATACGATGGTGGCATAATTCCCCTTTTGAGGCAGGTATGTACCGACACTGTTCTTCTGTGAAACAATATAATGGTGTTTGGCAAACTGTGTTGCAAATGTCATAAAAACTATTTCATATCCTAACATTTGTACATCACCACTTTTGTACAAACGATAATTGCAGTTAATGGTGCTATTATTAAATCCTCACTGGCGTTTCTGATCATAATAAGCAATATTTCGCTCAAAAATTGGCACTACCACCCAACCGCCATAATGCACATATATTCAGAATTTAAAAACGTTTTAGCTCTAACTTGGCCGTCTTTAATATCTATAAAGTGAAACAAATCCTTAAATACACATCTATATAATATGCCAAGACTTACAAGTACTCACAAATTCAAGCTCTAGATTTGGATCGTAAAAAGTATGCAATCGACTCGACACCAACAGTCAGCTCATGAATCTTAGTAGTCTGTATAAAAGACAACCTTAGTAAATGTATAAAAATAATGAAAGTTTTTAAAGGCCTTGTGACATGAACAAATAGTTGCAGACAGAAACCACAGGTGGAAATTACAGAGAACAAGGGAGTACTACGGCGCGAGGTGAAAAGGATCAGGTTGTTTCGTAGTTTATCCTACTATTTTCACAATACAACAAATGATCATCTTTAGGTATTATCTTTCTAAAAAACAATGAAACAACCCTGTGCTCTACGAGTTTTCGGCACTGGGTTCTTTAGTCGTGATCTACACCTTTTGTTTCTCTAATATGATGATGAGGTGTAAAAACTTTGTCTGGTACGCAAAGAAATAATTTCAGAAGAAGGCTAGGCTTGATGGGAACTAGTCATTAGAAAAGGTACGGTAGCGCAAAGAGGTGTGATCCTTTACATCAAACCCCTTGTCGAACAAGTACAAATTAGTCTACACTTATTAGCAAAATCTGTTCATTTTTCGTAGGTAGACGGTACTTCTCAACTTGGCAATTATTTGTGGTGCCGATATTCGATTAAAAGTGCTCTTTTCCAGACGAGAATGAAGTGTTGATAGATTATACTTGTTCCCTGTACTCATACCTGGAGCCTACAACTTTGTTCATACAGTACGCTTAACTAAACGTTTTAATTGTCGGCCAAATTACTATGGCTTTGAAAATGCTTTAGCACATGTACTTTATGAAACTATTTTGTTCAGTACAATATACCGCTTGCTTAAGAAAAACGTGTACCGTTATCTGAGCACACGACATTGCAACAGTATTAACAGATTAAGAATCGATGAAGGCTCTCTAAAATCAGTCATCATCAAAAGGTACATGTTTTCGGTAAAAATTACATCAAACAATGTCGGTTCACGATCCTTGTAACATGATCACATCTTACATTATTTCATGTCAAGTCGCCAACTCCAATTTTTCGGCTTTTTTGAATGCATGAAACAGTTCTTCAGCTAACGACCAGTAATGTTGTTACGTTTGACTTGTATTAAACGATAATAAATTGATGGACTGCTGATCTCACACGTTGAATGATATAGAAAGTTTGAACTTAAAAGCTTATACATAGTATGTACTACCAAAGGAGTAATATTTTATGACAAAAAGTGCATGTTAAATGTGGAAACGGAAACTATACAGCTGTAGTTGTTATATAATACGTCATACGTCAAAGATCCAATCTCCATCACTATTTCAGCGAGGCAATGAGTTGTGAGCAAGAGCCATGAAATGTAGTTTAATTCTCACTTTCAACCGTTTCTCTCCTACATTTCCTACAGTCGAAAATTATTAAAGAAATGGTGTAACAAAGCAATAATATCGTAGTACGATGATATCCCTCTCTTTCCGTCATCGTCATCATTACAGCGTAGGTACCAGTAAACTACAGAACCCGTGGAAAATGAACAAAAAATCATTATGATGCCCATTACTCACCCGAAACATTCGTGTTGTTGACGGACGGAAATGAACAAGAAGAACGAAAGGTTCACGTTATGATTAGATCTAGTATCTGACAAAACTCGTGGAAAAATCACTGAAACCACATGTAGGTACCTGGAAAAAGAAATATGCCGCAAATGTCATATAATAGTTTGAAAAAAATATATAAAGAATACAGATCGAACGGGTCCCCTAAACAGTGCTCTTAGCCAGGAGTGGGTATCAACATTAAATATCAATAGACAACAATACAATTAAATTGCATTTATGTTACCAAGTGTAGTATTTACACCACACCGATATGGTTGTCAACTTTATTGTAATGGACTAGAAAAGTATAAAAATGAGACGCGTAACATTCGAAAAAAGTTCTATAACGGCTGACTCTCTAGCCAGTAGTAGAATTGAGCTTTACACTATATTGGAGCAACGACAATACGATGTGGCAGCATTTACAAATTTCGTAAAAGAAGAATGACTTGGCAATCGGTGGCGCACGAAGGCTGGGCTGGGCTTAGGAGAGAGATAAAAAAAGTGAAGATGATGCGCCGAATCCTGTACTTCGCTTTCCTTGCATCTTTCTGTCTCTTCCACTTAGTTTCAACCTGATCATCTCCCCTTCCTATCTAGACCAGTTTCCCAGCTTTTATCTAATTTTGGTTGCATATATAAACGCATTTTACGAGAACCACCACCACCGCTCCACTACAACAAACGCTAATATGAGCATTCATTTATTGATGAGCATCTTTCCGTTCCCTCCTTTCTTGTAAAATATAATATGGCAATGCATTCCATTCACTGAAAACCTCACAGTTTCTCCCCACATTCAATAGATGTTCCAATGTATTGGTACCATTTAAGACCAAAATATCTCCCAGCGGACACACAAGGAAAAATAGTAGAAAATGTTTTAGGGATAGGGAGATATTTTCAGAATGACTATGACTAAACGAAAAAAGATGAAAAATCCGTAGAGACTAGGCATGCATGGAAGTAAACCATCCCACAAAACAAATTATTTGTCAGCGTTATGTTATTTCTGGTGTATTTTGTAAAAGTTTGTTTTGTTTTTGAGTTTTAAATAACAAAAAAAATATTTTGTTCATTTTGCAGAGATCCAGTAGAGTCCATGATCCCATTGGAACACCATTTTCTTCGCACTGCAGCGGCCGGCCCTCTTCGTCTGTTCTCTGAATTAGACATGGACAATAACAATCTGATGAATTCAATCGAAAAAGTCCGGATGCTGCAACAGCAATGGGGTGCTCAAGCTGCTGCCGCAGCCGCTGCGGTAGCAGGGGGTTACCCAGGTCGTGGCCCACCACAAGGACCAAATGGGCCAAATGGAGGTGGACATGGGGAACCATCGTCTTTGCACCATCTTTTGGCTGCTGCTAATTCTGCAGCAGCTGCGGCTGCCGCAGCATCCGTCCCATCACTGCCACAATTGTATACTTTGAATCCAACACGCGGAAGTCCTTCCCCTCTGCCTTTACCTGCACATCTCTGGTCTCAGTGGACAGCGTTGTCACAGTTACCTCCTGGCATGTTGGGGCAATCCCACCCAGGAGCACCACCGCATCTTCAACAAAGTGGACCACATCCTCCACCAAATTCGCAAGCTTCTCACCATCCTTCGTCACTTGGAAGTCCAACAGGAAGCAACAACGGTGGAGGGGGAAGCGGAAGTGCTCGAAGTCCAATCAATTTAAGGTATAGTCCGTATCCTTCGCCTGCATCCACTAAAGCTGCGTCCACGTCTCCAAATTCAGGGTCAATTCCTCATGGTATGGGTGACTCGGTTGGTATCTCAATGGGAATGGGAGGCAATCGTTCGTAGTAATAGATATAAAACTTTATATTGTTCAGTTGGGTCATCAGAACTGACCTGATTTTGAGTCCTAAATATTTAGAAATATATAGATGTTCCAAACCGCTATTTATTTAATACGCTATGACGTGGAGCAGGACAATCTTATAATTTTGCCCTCTCTCTCTTTTTCCACCTAGAACAATATATGTCTATGATACTTATCTATATATTTTATATATGAGTATGGTGTATTCTTTAAATTCCGAATTCCTTTATTGTTTGAGAGACCAAACAAACCCAGTCATTTTAGTTTTAGTATTAAAGATTACAAAGAATTTTAACTAGAATAAGTGCTACGTACATGCGTAATTTTGCGTTTTAGGCTTTAAAAACTTGGTTTAGGTGTAGCTACAACATATAATGAACTTCCTATAACAGAAAACAGTATTCAATCTTTATTGTAAGCTTACCGGGCCTGATTAAGAGATTAAACTTAATCATTATTTCATACGACAACGTAGGAAAGTATGTAATATTAACGTACGTAAACAATAATGCGTAGGTAAATTGTGTTTACAACTGAATATTTACAGCTTCATTGTCCAGCGTTTACATTTATAAATTATAATTGCATTTTTTGTGATGACAAATTAAGAAAGGAAAAAAAATTGTTGCAATATAGATTTTAGTAGGATGAAGGAGGATGTGAAGTAAGAGTGTGAGTCAGATTGTAAGAGTACTCAAAAGAGTTTAAACCATCTAACAAGGCTTCTTTGTCGTAAGCAAAATTATAATTTCCATAGGATTTGCACACATAAAAATGCTAGGCAAAGCATAAAATCAGCTATATATAACTTGTGTGAGCATTGCCTCATACGCATTTTCTGTTGTGATTAATGTTTTAATGCATCTTAGCAAGTCGTTGTATGATTGGCGTAATTTGTTTTTTTCCTATTGTGATTTGTGTATAAGCTATAAAGTATTTGACGTCTGCATGACAAGTTATTGTCCAATTTTTGGCGTATAATGTATTTTAGTGTTTCAAATGAAATAAAAAGTAATGTGTAATTTAAATAACTAAATATACATATTTATAACTATAAAATACTAAGGAATATTTAAATGTTTGAATATCGCTTAGACATATATATTATAGTTTGTAAGTTTTTGTGAAAAGGACAAAAGAGTAAAATACTATAAATACAATATACATAGCGCAGGATAAACTGCGTGATGAACTAATGTTAATGTTACCAATGCAAACCCCGTAATATTAGTGAGTTTACGATGGGGTTTTATTTTGAAACAACGTAAAAAGATGAAATAAAAGAATTTTAAAAAATAATTATTTAAATTATTACGTTTTCATCATATGAAATATTGTGTGTTAAATATTTTTTTTAAACCGTTACAGGGAACATTGCATTAATTCTTTTCATGCAATAATTGCATCATGTTTGTTTCATGTGAAAATATACAAGTTCGGGTAAACAAGAAGGGCGGTAAAACATTTCATGTCAACTGGCTTGTTGGACTTGTCATCTAACTTGATTTGGGTCGCATGTTTTAATGCTTATGTAATTGTGGCTACATGAATCAGTATGTCGTGCTAGTCAAGTTAGGTTGTTCTGGAAATATTATTCCTAGAAACAATATACGTACTTAAAGTATACACATGCTTGTATACATTCAAAATTAAAATTCACAATATCCTATTTCCATGGATCATCTATCTTTGAATTTTTGTGGATTCCAATTGTTATATTATATAATTTACAATTACGCCTACCAAATGACAGTTTAGAAACCAAAAAGCAAATAATATATTTTATATTAACAGACTGCGTGTTCCCAAAAAGCATTTAAAGAAGGTTTTAATGCATTGCAATGGCAATAATGTTGCATATCACATCGCCATCAAGATATTATTATCATCTTATCACATACAACGAATATAAAAAAGGAGCATT
This sequence comes from Entomobrya proxima, assembly GCA_029691765.1. Taxonomy (NCBI): domain Eukaryota; kingdom Metazoa; phylum Arthropoda; class Collembola; order Entomobryomorpha; family Entomobryidae; genus Entomobrya; species Entomobrya proxima. Next base: position 8,844,546 of record CM056170.1, on the reverse strand, counting down.
GAGAAAAAAAACGAAGAAATCTAGAAACAAGATAAAAAGAAGGGAAACCTGAAGGAATGTTGTGACCCATCCCAGCCTGTGTGACGCCTCCAGTTTTTTATTATTTCTTCCTATAAATGCAGTAGTCATAACAAAAAAGTGTCATATCTCTTTACATTTTGTCTCTCAGTGAGTTTCTTTTTCCGCCTTTTATCTAGTCACAATTCACAAATATATGAAGAGGGGAGAATTTAACTGGTTTCGTGTATTAAGATTCTATACAAGAGGAACTGCATCTAGATGAGACATGGCAAAGAACAGAAATCTAGCAAAGCAGCAATGTGGTAAGAAAGTACTTTACAAACAGCAGCGCATCCGCAGAAGAGCAATAACTAACCCTACCGAATTCCCTATCTCTGATCGCATCTTTACCAGTTCACCCCGCAGGACGTCGTTTACTTCGGATTCCTATATAGCGTGCTTTGATACGAAACGCACAATATAATCTCCGATTCAACTTGTATGAAAAAAGTATGCTTTCTTTCTACAAATTTTGTGCATTCTCAAATCATCGAAAAAAGACGACACTGAAACTGTGGCCGTAAAGAATTGAGCCTAAAAATGTTTCTTGCATTGCCGTTTCTGCTCCACTGCTGCTGATATGATGATGTCTCGGTTGAAGAGAGAGTAGATATGAAGATTATGATGATGATGACGATAATAATAATATGCTGCACTTCCATTTTGTACCACCACACCACACAACAACCATGCTTCTGGGTAGACAGACAGGCATATACGTGATTTGCATACTTTTCACATTTTCCCCATGACTTTTATTATCTGGCCGCATCAACAGCAAAATCCTTCCAAATTTAAGTTGAAATCTCTATGCAAGAGAATCGGTACCCACTACGAGTACCTACAACTGTAGAGATATAAGCTCAAACCAAGCATATTTTAGGTTAGAATAAAACCTTCACAAATGGAAACAGCAAACGCAATATCAATATTCAGAAATAGTCTTCTGCACAGGGATGGTATCAAATGAAAATGAAAATTGGTCTCCTATTTCTAACCTTGCTTGCTGGTAAACATTCAATTTTTTAAAATAAAAAATTGAATGTTTTTCCATTCTTGTTCAGAAGTTGTTCAATCATTATCTAATTTTCAAAAGCCAATTTTTTGTAAAACAAAATGCTAATCTGCATTCACCATGTGTTGCAGTGGAATTTACCAAAAATTTGAAGTCGGATTGGGATGAGTAAAGGGTAAGAAAATGGATCAAGAATCTCCTGCAAGTGCATCCAAACCTAAAAAACCGTGAACAACTCTCGGCAGCCAAAATTACAGGGCAGTAAATACAAAAGCGAGTCGTTTGGACGCAAGTCAGTCATACCGAATAAGACAATTCTCTTGTAACATTCTTAGGCGCTTCTATTGAAACATAAAATTGTGGTTTTATATAATTCCTGGAAACACTGCAACTTTTGATTTTACAGTGAATTTTAGACAAAGGGCATATCGCGTTAATATTATACCAATAAATTATTTTTATTAGGTATTACCTATAGTATTACGCTATGCTGCTATAGATTAAAAATATGACCGTTTGATTAGTTATAACAAAATCCTGTCACCTATGGTTTTTTTTTGCACACGGGACATGTTCATGTTATTAGTTGTCGTTTGTTTTAAGAATTGCAAGTGATGGGTTTTGTCGGCAGGTCTGCATATTAACAGAAGTTTAAAAACGGTGATAAACAGACAAAATTTATTATTAACTTTTGCTGTATAAAGAAGAGTATAAAATAAAATTACAATCTCTGCAAAAGCACTAAACTCTTTATGTGATGTGATTTTGATGTCAGTTGTCAAGTCAGCACCACAAAATTACACAAAATGTTGTAAATTCTCGCCAAATTCTTACTTGCACCTTAGTTGTGTTTCGTGTTTACTGCAAATATAAAGGTAGCTGGCTATAAGCAGTGTTGGCAAGTTCTTAATAAATGATTCTTATGCAATATCATTTATAAACAGTATTGTAGGATGCTACAAATGAAAAATGCTACGTTTTCATACAAATCAAGCAAGCAAAAGGAAAGACGAATATTTATTGATTCATAGTGACAATCTATACACAAAACTGGGATATTTTAATCAAAATATTGTTTTCACAGCAGTCATAAATTTAAGATTGATGGTCACGATGTTAAGTGATGATGCTAAGAGAAGATATTGCCTCTATTAGTTTGCCGACTGATATAGGTACCTCTTGCTTAAACAAGCCTGCAAAATCGGCACCTGTAAGAAAATGCCATGTGCAAACTATAAACAAAAAATTGTTCCTGAATCAACCAAGAGGCAAACAATATTCAAGATACGCAGTGGGTCTTCCTGATATTCTTCAATCCAACTACTGTATGTGTTCAGCACAACAACATGACTTGAGCTAATCTTTTTCAAAGAAAACATAATATCATCATGCTCGCATATTATTCTTGTAGACCATTCTAAAGTCAATGAATCTCCTGTATATTATGATCCTGATGATGACGATGATTGCATTGGATGTAATATGTATTCATCACACGAAGAAACTCATTTCCACTCACACTCAATTTACCTTGAGCTCACAAAGTGTCGGCATAAATCCTTATACACATGAGCAGTGCACACATTCAAAAAGATACTTAATATACGTGATATGTTTTATACGAAACGAAATGGCGTTGTAAAACGTGCTCGACTTAATATCAGCATGCACAAACTTTTGTGATAATATTAATGTTCTGCTTTTTATATATCAACATTTTTATGCATGCATAAATGCTGTTGCCATTAACTTTGCTGCGCCACACCGACACTCGAATCTGTAGGATAGTGCGAGTGCAACAAGAAAATTATATCGTAATGATGTGAAAAAATGGCTGGAAGCTCCAACCGCTCCGTTGGTGTTTTTTCACTCAGCTCATTTTAAATTTCACCATCATCAGCAACATCGCTGTTTTTCATGCCAATGTCATCAATTTACTCCGTCTCCCTGTTTCATCGACCGGCTTCGGCTTGGCCTCCTGGTTCTATAATTGTAAAACGCTTTCCAACTTTACGCAAATTCCGAGGTTGTACGCGTGTGTTTTATTCATGATCTACATTTTTACAGTAATGTACAATGAAGGTGTTCGTCATTCCTAAACAGTCATCACATTATAGATGTTTTGAAAGTTCATGCTCGATTTTTCCAACAAAGTAAAAGAAGTATCAAATGATTATAATCTTCAGAGATTTATCCGTAAATTCAAGGGAACATTATTGTTGCGAGATTGCGTAATGTGTTTTCTGAGAATTATTATAATCTTACTGAAAGTATTTACAGGAAATTACTGCACGTTACATGAATAAAAATATTACACGTATATTACGATGCACACTTATAAACGTTCTTAATTCAAGTATATTTTTGCATCAAAAACATCATCATAGATGTGGTACAGCTTTCTTAAACTTTACGGCTTTGTTGACCAGCACGATTCAGGGTAAAAGTTGCAGTAGTGGGTTAATTTATGATTTACAGTGGCAGGGTGCAAGGCATGCATGCAAGTTGTATCCACCTTATTTTAGGTACAATGCCCGATCATCTTTGATCCAACGAGCTTGATATCAACATCAACTTCCACCATGATAATAACACCAGACTGAGATGAACAATGAAGCACCGCCGCCGCCGCCTTATGAAAGAATACACATAATCAATCCTGATGGTTATCTATTACAAAAGGGCACCGAAATATAATATCAGTCAAATCTTTCTCTTGCCATGCACGAAATTCCCATTAAAAGTGCAAAATGGAGTGACTCTTCCCGTCTTCATAATCAGTTTCTCCTACACACTTTCTTGTTAATCCAATTCATCCTAGTAGCTACCTCGTATGCTTAATCGAATTTATTCACCGACAAATTACCCGTACAGGTACATGCTAATATAAAAAATAGGTACTTACTGCTCATTTATTAAGGTAACCAAAAGCTCCTGCTAAACATGATCCTATTCCATCGATATCGTGACTGTCAATGATCATAGAAAAAACTCTTTGTTCTCACCTCTCAACTAGAAAAATTTAAAGTATGCTTTCATGATTAATTAGAAGTTATTAGTGGTGAGAAAAATTTTACAAGTAGATTCGTTTACGTAGTAGAAATAAAAAGAACTTTACATTTTGTGTGTCCAAAGTGCTGAAATCGCCAAAGAATTGCAAAAACGTGGATGTAATATATGCACATGAAGACAGTGTGAAACAACAGTGAACCCAACAGCATTTAGATTTTTCGTGGGCTTGATCACACATTCATAAATAATTTTATTGAAAGGTTATGACAAGCAAGAGGTAATCGCATTTGAAAGAGGTGTCAGTAGTCTGCAGGTGAAAGTTTCAACAGCTCAGCGCCTACAGCCAAAGGTCGAGATTTGATTTATAGAAAACATCTTAGAGTCTTATTTTTGCATCCTTATAATAATCGTTGTATTCGGCAGTTTATCTGGTACCTATATCGGTGTGCATTAAACTATTTTCCTTAAAGCTGATTTGTACTTCTTTTTCAGTCTGCAAAATGCTTTACCAAGCGATTCAAGCAAAGAAATGATATGACCACACCAAAATACCGATATATAGTGAACTTTAGTTCATCAACTATAACAAAACATAAGAATATTGGGAAGGAGAGGAGAAGACGTTTCCACTTGATTTCAGCAATCATCGCATGTCATCATATTTTGTTGTGCGTATAATCTTCACCTTTGCGTTTTACTGTTTTCTTTTAATTCATGATACATAATCCATTGTTGAGTAGTACTCATCGACCGCATTGTACACTCATCAAATTATACCGTGAGCCATCAGTTTGTTCGTAGAGGATACGTGTGTACCTTTACCGACAGAGCTTTGACGAACCAATGCAAAAACTGCGATGAAAGGTGTGCCGCTGTTGTCATAAATTGCAGAAAACACAACAACACATGCAATATATTATACTTTATGAAAGTACTAAATTCCAGGTTTCCTTACCCCAAACACATATGTGCATATAACCTGTACGTTACAAATGTGCAAACACCGTGCTATGCGGTGAGCAGCGCGGAATGTATGTGGATAATGATTTTGCAAGTGCAAATTTTTCTAATTTTCTTCACAGATTATAATCTTTTTGAGTGATTAATGTCTGTAATGGATTTTCCTTGATTGATTTATTACATTTTTCTTGACCAACATTTTCCTCGCTTTGATATTTATATGAAAACTCGTTCTCACCTGTCAGATTGAACGCGGCAACAGTACCTCCACCATAAAAAATCCAAGACAAAATATTGAGTGGGTAAACTATAACAGTTGCTTGTAGCTTATCATATCGTATAAAACTTTCATGAGACGACCAAGAATGCTTGTGGTGGGTACATTTTGGAGCTGCTACCATGATTATTATGATTACTTGTAATTTTCCTAGCAAACTTTAATTATCCTACAATTTTGATGCCTCATGAATACATCAGCAATTAAATTAGGTAATATATTAACTTGCTCAATTAACGCACTATAAATCGCTTAAATTTTTTAGCTCCATTGCTCTTAAGCTTTGAGATGTTTTATGACGGAAAACAGCGTCCACTCCACAGGATTGCACTTTGATGATGAACGACGTGTTCATTCTATCACGCTATTTTCCTATAACGTTCCCGTTCTCGATATTTTTTGCTGTTGTATTTTCCTCGAGGTTTATAGTAATGTGTGGTATCACAATCGCATCATTGGGAGATTGAGTTTTCTAACAAATATATCTCCGTCGCATTATACCATTGGCCCATTATTCAATATCATCATCAACAGTAGGGAAGAGAAATAGAGAAATTTCTCACCTAAAAGTCAATTTCATATTTTGTGAATCCTTCTTTCCATTACACCTTCTCAGCTCGGCACCTTTTCATAACACCTTTGCGGGAAGTAATTACTTGCTTTCAATTAAAAACAATATTAGTCTTGTTCCCGCGGAGTGTTTGAGAATATATATCTTTCAGACATGGTTCTGTAATGACGATATGCGATACATTGTACCATACTTAAAATACGTCGTTCGTTTTAAAAGAGCTGAAGTGCATGGGCTTTAGCACAGTACAAGTTGTTAAAAAGGTGAATGTCGGGTTCTTCCCTACATTCAAAAGGAGATGATGAGTTGAGAATGAGTTTGGGGGAGGGAATTCATCTTGTCATAATTTTTCAAATCCAAAGTGCCGAGGAAATGAAGTAAGCTAAATACTCTTTTAACGTTTCTCAAATCGTTTTAAACTTTAAAATAAATATTACATTCTGTGACCGGAGTGCATTTAAATCTTCGCTCTGAAAATATAATCGAATAGCATCACTATCGCATGTGGGAGGTAATATGCAATCATATTTGGCTATAATGAGTTCTTTGTAGAGAGAATGCTACAATATTTAATTAATGTTCTCGTCCTTTATGTATGTGCGTCATATTTCATTTATTCATAATATATCTACTTACTACCGTACCGTAATACCGTAAGTAATGCATATTCATACATTTACACACAATATATAACAAAATGTTTTCCGGAATCAACACATGCTTAAATTCAATATATAACTTCTTGGATGCAATTCAAATGAACCTACACAAGTCCTTGTGCTATCCTCCTGCATGGCCCAACGTTGGCATAATCACATGTAATTTCTCATTCATTAGGTAATTTATAATAATCCATTCTCGGCCTGGGAGATCACAGGAAGCAAAAAACCAGTGCACCAGCACCAACGATCTACTAAACCACACGCAACGTACCACCAACATCCTTTCACTCAATCCTTATCCTTCACACAATGCTTTATTCATAATCTTAAATGCGTCGCTATATATTCTAGGACAACAGAATCTAGATCTAGTGGAAAAAGGAATCGTAGGTATGTATATAAGCAGTCACAATTTTCGGTGTGCATTATGTGAGGCGGTAATAACATAGTCACTAGTCACTGCATAACAAAAATTGTACTGAGAAGCACTCGACTACAAGTTTGTACTGTAATTTTAACAACAGTAATGTCATAAATGGTGCCACCTCACCACCGAGGAAAATCAGGTGGCATGATATGCCGACATAAATCAAACCCCTCCAGTTTTAAGTTCGGTCCATTTATTTCGTGGTTACTTGAACTGGCAATCGGGATACTTGTGTCGTTGTGAACTTTGTATCATGAAAAGTTGCAACGTATATAGTTTCTAGTTTCTCTAAATTCTCTAAAAATCCTATCAACATTTAAAAAGTCATATGTATTTTCCACAAACCTCAATATTGAAGCGATATAATCATGCAACTACTTGAGTTGCCCATGTCTGTACACTATTCAAAATTGTTTCCAATATTACACATACTACGGAACTACTAGTACGGAACAGCATAATATTATTCATAATAAAAACGTCCTATTGCACAATGAGATTATATAATAAGTTTACCTGTACGAATACCTTCAATTGCGGAACTAAGATTTTACACTTTCTTTTTTCCAAATGAATCCTTACTTGCTGTTGAATATTCGTTAATGTATGTTCGCGTATTAAATGAGAAGTGCATAACATGAAACATCCGTACAAAATAAACGCATAAACCCTCTTTTTGTTCCTATTTGTTGAAGTTTTAATTGCATATAATGAACTCGCCACTGGCTCTACTTTACTCTGCTACTACTCATTAAGAGTGTTGGTGTGTGGCGCTTTCGCTAATGGGAAAGAACTCTGGCTAGCGTTTATCAGATTAAAACAATATTTTATTTCTGTTTTGGAACGGGAAAAACTAAATGGAAAGATAATCCTTATGATGCACAAACAAGATAAAATGTACTCTACGTAAGGGAACATGTTGTTTTCCATTATTCCAAGTTGCATTTTTGTAATTTGTACATTTTGTTGAAAAGTTTATGCACGTGACTTAATGATCTTTAGATATTATAACGTATTGGTTCCCAATTTCAATATTTGGCAAAAGAAAAACTCTGCTGACCATAATCATATCCCCAATGGAATTCTGAAGAGGCAACTTGAAAAAATAAACAAACAACTTCCTCTTGAAATGACAGTGAATGAAAAAAATTCCAGGAGGGAAAACTCCCAACCTTTTTCTCTCTTCCTATCTGCACCTCTTTGCCTATTTCTCCTTTTTAATTTGATGATAATACAGAGGAGTCATTAAACACAATTAAGGATTGAGTGAGAATATTTCGAACAATGAAGGGTAATTGGAGTACCACACGCAGAAAACTGCCCATCACCTACTTAGGTATACTTTTTGCTCACATGAAACGTTGCCTTTTGCCTACACAAATGCAGAGTGCACTCTTATATTATGTAGCTATTTAACATTATTGCCATTTCATTATTATTTCTGTCGGTTTAATAAGTATCCAAGAGCATTTTCTCCAAGTTATCATAATTATTAATTCAGAGGAGGATTTTTCATAGCTGGTGGCAGTTGTACGAAGGGTCTTAAGCTTCATTATTAATGCCTGTAATCTTGATTCGTGAATATCATTAGTTTTTTTCATATCCGTTGTCTTTATATACAGGTTTATCGATATCGAGCTGCCTAACAACTTTACTCACTACTGTAGAGTGAATATTATATTGGGGTTTAGTATGAATTTTAGTTTTCTTCTCAAAATGAACAAATTACAAATGTGTTACTATCGCTTATTATATCATTGCCTTCCGGCGTGGGAGCAACAGTTGCATTTGCTCATCGTCATGTTTGTTCCCGTGTTCAACGAAAAATCAACTTTTTATCACTAAGTGCGCTTACGTTTTATTGTAGTATGAGTTACTTGTCCGATTTTTAAACAATTATATAAACGAAAGTATAAAAGATCAAAATATGTCTAGACAATTTATCATGAAGACGAATCCTACTCCTGACGCGATACTTAGATACTTCAGTTTGTAAACGTTTTTTTTTTTTACATAATAACACTTAAAATAAGGAACTCGTCACTAACAATTTTCGCGTTTGGGTGGCTTTAAACTCCTGTGCCAAGTTCTTTTTGTGGTTAACATATATTGAGAAAATGTTATTTTAATGAAAAATGTGTTCAAGCCATAAGTGGAGGTTGTAAAAATAGTAAGGTTTGTGGATATTTCAATATTAATATTACTCTTTAACTTTAAAATATTATAATAATTATACAAATGCTATTTTATACAATGATCTTTGTATCTCTAACCTCGCACTGTTTATTAAATGCTTATCACAAACCATCAACAGATCGTTTTTAGCATGTCTAAAAACATTTAAAGAATCTTTTTTACGTTTCTTCCCATGTTTAAAAAATGCAAGCTTATTTTTTACCACTCCATTCTTGATTTTCATCAATTTATAAAATTGCACATTATAAAAATGTGAAACAAACGAGCTTACTTGTAATATCGTTTAGTTCAAAGTACTCATCAGTGCTTACAGACAAAAACGCAAAAACTGTTGAAGATATGTGCATTTTAATTTAAAGATGATTCTCACTTGTGATAACCGATAAACTTCTAATGATTACAATACCAGCCACATATTTTGATTAATGTTTCCTGTAAAGAAAAATGCTAATTGTTTTACTCAGGGAAAATTGCAGACAGACCTGAAACTTAAAATTTCAAACTTTGTAGCATATCATTAGTAAGCTGCACTTTCATGTACCTAAAACACGTAATTTGTAATCATATTATCTTTATACAAATTATTTTGGGCTGGTTAAAATAATTTCTAGGGTGTAAGCAAAAAATTAACTTTTACGTACTTACTTACTGCGGGCATCCGCACAAACCACAAACTGTAGTCAGTAGAATCCAATAAGTATAAATACTGAAAATTAGTGAAAGGTCTGAACTTCAGACTTTGAAGTTGTTGAATGAATGTGCTGCAATACTAGACGTGCAATTATTGTTTTATAATAACAGTTAGATAATGCACCAACAATTTCATTTGTTACTTATAGGAAACAAAATTACTGGCATTTACATTATGCTTGAAAATCAATTTTTATGTCTAAATAAATCTAACTTTGAGAAGGATGACTTATTTTATAATTTCTAATCAGGTATTATGAATAGTTTTTGGAGTGCTGTGTCTAAATAATTTTTATTATAATTTCCATGATAAGTACGAAAGACTCAACACAAAATAAGATTCTTGTATGTAATGCAAACATATTAAGGTACAATTCGTTGATTTACCTTATAAAATGCAGTTATATTATTGATAGTTTTTTAAAATCTCATTCACTAGGTGCAATTTAGCCTAGTTTAGGAAATTAATATTAGTATAGTTTAATGAATTCTTCTGTTACACGACCAGCTATACTTTCTCAAATTTGTTGAATTACATAAATGTTTACCTACACAGAAAGGTACTAACCAGAATATAATGCCAGTTTAATTTTGTTCTCTAGCACAAAACTTAAGTAAAAAGTAAGCACTGCTGACTCAGCAGACAAACAATTCGGTGCAATGAGAATCATTTGTGCTAATACAGCGTTGTATAAGAGCCAAACACTACCTAATTGATCGAACATTAGAGGTGGTAGGTAATCTCATAAACAAGCTACTTCCCGTCTCATCTGATCGTTATTATCACACCAAGTAACAATTTTGTTCCGTGTTATCAGCAATTAACCCTCTAATCTATTACTATTTTGCCTTTTCATAAAAGAAATGGAAGACACCATTTTATGAAGCCTAACTTCCCTTGGCATGTATGCTTAAAAGTGTGTGTAAACTTTACATGTATACAGTTTAGTTGAGAGTTCTTTTTGAATTTTAAACTTTGATACATTTTTGTTGAAGTCTCATATTAAGTTACATAATCATTTTCATAATCTTTACTTTTCATCCTTTGCTTTTACTCACACCATTATCCCAATACAATAATGGTGTGGTTCGTTCGCTCTTGCATGTTATTATTTTTAAGAGTTCAGACCATTTCCTTTTTTATTATTACCTTACTTGTGGCTAAAAAGAGCCTCAAGATATGGATAGATTTGTAAAGGATGGTGAGTACGTCAGAACAATGCGTACAAAGATCATAACGTGTGACTTTTATAATATTTTTACTGACTGTTATCACAAAATGTAACTACCAAGCTTATTTTTCCTTAATGGACTTTTCTGTTTTCGTCTTGTTACGAAAACCTGAACGAAACTTCCATGCTATCATTTTCGGGGGAATTTCCTCACACTTATAGTGTAAAATTACACACCTCTCCTTTTATGGCATTCTTACCTTTCTCTTTGTTCTACTATTCAAGAACAAAGTAAAAAAAGTTAGAAACAAAGTTTACAATTTTGAGCGAAAGAATGTTATTTTTAATAAAAAAATTTATAGCCTTTTATGTATTTTCAATTAAGAATGTATTTTTTCTTTTGTCAATACTTGATTTGTACTGATTTGCCGATACGGAAGAACTCCGCGATTTTGTGATAGCTAAATTCAAAAATACTTTGGGACAAATTCAGCCTTTGAGAGTTCTACAGCACCGACTGGCGACTGTCGAAAAAAATGTAATCCCATTTCCGTTTTAACTTGCGGAATTACAAGTTAACGCCACACCATAATGACTTTCATACATGCTATTTCTCCTTTTTCACTTTTTAAGACAAACATGTACAGATATCGTCAATCGCGCGGCTTTGTATAGTTCATACTTAAAACATTATGACGACAAAAATAATGATGTGTTTCCACTTTTCTCTTGAAGTCTCGGCATGCTAAACTAAAGTATAACTCTTCTTAGGTGGTTGCAAACGTAACGGTTTCGAATTACATAATAATTTGAGTTGATAACTTTTCCCAACTCCGCTGAGCCACGACCAAGTAATAACCGTGTAATAATTGTGTGGTAAAGTGCAACTGAAAGCAAGCAAGAGGCGAGATAATAAGCATTCTCTCTTTTTCCGCCGTAAGTGTAGAAGGGAGTTTCTCTGTATTGTATTAAGCTTAATCCAGAAAGTGCCAAGTGATACAAATAAAGCATGTGTATGCTCGCTTCAAAAAATCTATTATTATTATTGTTATTTATAAGGGAAACTCGGCAAGTCAGAACTCCAAGAGGTAGTATGTACACTGGTAATAGTTGTTGTAGGAATAACGAATAACAAACGAGCTGCAAAAGCTCAGCAGGATTTTTGTTAATGTTGGTGGTTGGTATTTTCCGGGTAGTAAACATAAATATCGTGGCGGTGATCGCAATACATTAACTTACACATGGAGCGGCATGTATAGTTTCCTAATAAAATATTATACAAAACTTCCGTTTGTGCTGTCTGGAAGTGAACCGATGACCTCAAGCTCATCAGTTTACTGTAATAAAATGCTTCCGTTGGAACGCCATCTGGACTGAAGAAGAGGCACACAAACAAGTCTTGTAGATGTACTGTAACATAGTAAACATAAGCAAAGGACAAGAACTGACAGTTGAAGTTGTACCTAGTACATTTGAGTACATATTAATGCTACATTAAGTATAGGGTTTTTACTTCATAATGTCATGAAAGAAATCATATATTCTTTAAATTATGACATGATATGAATATAAAGGTGCGTACGTATTAGAAGCTTTTGAGTGGAAAACGTGCGACAAAGAACTACATTACGGGCAAAGTGAAATATTATTTATCAAGAAAGAAAGTTTATGAATTATGGTGTAATGGTGTAAATAGCACATATATTATTTTCTTGATAGCAAAAGGGCATTCGAGAAAAGGCAGGTAGTCAGGCTTCTAGTCTGCTTTTTCGTTACTGCGATGTAGGTACGTTTGTTCATTCAACGTTCTCAGTTCTCATTCTCTTCTCTAAAGAGCAATTATTCTTTGCGTAGGCAAGCTCGCCGTATTACTGAACTCTTGCTGGGATATGCCTGGAAGCAAATAGAACATGAAGTAGCCGAATTGTTGTATTTTATTGAAATGAAATACTATTACCGCCGCAACTGGTGATTCGGAATGTAAAAAGCCCAGTTCTCGAACGAGGAAAGTACACACTGTTTTCATATAAATATTAAGTCTCTTTATTTAAAAAACATTAATTCAATGATTGAATTACATGCCCTCAAAATGTATATTATGCAGCTAATACATATACTTCATCTCTTGATATTTGAGAAGTGGCAAAATTCAGAAAGCTTGCATTGGCACGATTTTTCTTTTATTTTTTATAATACTTAATAAAAACAATTTAATCATTAATGGAGTAAATGTAGGGTTAGTTTCCGTTTTGCTAAATTAATTTAGTTTTGAAATTTTTTTATCCTTTCTGTAAATTAAAATGCATTATGAACCACAAGTTTATTTTGCTGGAAGCTGTGTTTGAGAAGCGTACCAATACATGTAGAACATGTGAAAGATAAAAGATGTTATCTTCACCAATTTCACTAGATTCAGTAATCTGAATTTGCATACTACTACCATTAGCGTAGCATTTACACATAATATGCAAGTTACACAGAAACTGAAATTAAGTGTTTCTTGGTGGTTACAGAGGCAATATATTTTGTGATTTTAAGAAACCTGAACTGTCAAAGTAGCAGTAGCATAGCTCTTTCACAATGTATTCAGATAGGAAAAATAGTTTTTTATATTTCTGCTTTAGTGGCTAAATGCGATTCTAGCCAAACATTATTCTGATTGTTTAATTGAATCTTGGGATTCATGTGACATACCAATATTAAACCGTAAGACAGACACACGCACGACATGCTTAAGACTTACCTATGCTACATAATACAACTTAATACACCTAATACTTATGCTACCTAATTCAGTTTTTTAAAGCAAAAATACTTACATTGTATCAGGTATTTCATTTTAACCATTAAAGTAGTTTGGTAATTATAAAGATATATAATATACATTATAAATTTTGGCCAAAATCTTAAAATCTTTGTGCACCATTCGGGAGTAGGTATTTTACATAAAAATTAAATCGACATGATATTATCATTATTATTATCTTTCTTGGCGGGTGAAACAATTGAAATGATGATTGAACAAAAAATTTGATTATGTAACATGCAAGTTGCTAGTCAAGTATCAACGCGCACACATCCCTTTCCATTTGATTTCCTTTGGGCTTGAAAATATTGAAGCAATGCAATGCTCTAGCCAAAGAAGACCTACATGTTAGAAAATGCTGTAGGTCTTACCAGAGTACAAAATAAGTGGTCAACAACATTTCAACAAGGAAATTTACAACAGGAGCCGATTCTTTTTGGCAATTGTTGAGATCACTTGCGTTTTGTATTGTGTTCCGTTACTTATTTTATGACTGCCTGAAAGGACATCTCATTCATGCTACTGAACGCTCATTTATGTTTGCTCACTTACAAGCTAAATAGTGAAAATATATATTTTAAAAAGACATATGGAAGTACAAGGAGAGAGATTGACTGTTAAGGCTGGGCTATCACAAACACGACATTGTTCATGTGAAAATTGTGCTGACAAACAATAAGCTCTTGCCTCTTCAAGAACATGAGTGTCCACCTTCCATTGATTCTTTAACAGTGGGGAATCCTCATTGTTTTTCTCTGTGTGCCTTTGTTGTTGAACAGCCATAGGAATAATTTTTACAGCGTGAATGCTCCAGATTATATAAAGTTGTCACCGTTGACTGTCACAAAACTATACAACCCTGTGCCAATGGAATGTGGGAAGTTTCAAAAAATGACAATAAAATCAACTCTGATTGCTTTGAACGTACTGACTAGTGAACAACTGGTTCACTGATAATAGAGACTGAGGTGGTACCAATGGTAAACGTAAGTGTATATCCGTCATCTTCCAAAATATGGCGAAGTACTTTGGTATGAAGCGAAGATTTTCTTATATGCTATGGAGAAAACCAATCAATGCAAAGTGCAATGAGATGAAAATGGAATGTTGTCCTCAGTGTTCTAGAACAGTACTCACCATACTCACCCGAATGAAAATTTACTCTGGTAAAAAATGTGTATACCTTTTGAAATAAGGTACAGCAGAAAAGCAAAGTGCCGATGTCATTTTGTGTAAATACGGTGAAACAGTAATAATAAATCAATCAAACACTTTATTGCTGCCAGTTGTGAACCCTTTTGAATAAACTGGCCCACGTACAGCACAATTACTGCACTTGTAGTGCCGATTTTCTGCTTTAGGCATTATTGGCTTGTAGTTGGTAGATCTATAAATCTTATTAGGTTTTGCTTAAAAGTTTTCTTTATGTGAAGATTGTCAGCTTATGATTATTGTTAATGTGGAATTAAGTTTATGTTTACAGGATACAGGATAAAAAATAATCTAACTTAATCACGTAAACGCAACAAAATGAATTAATTTTACATAAATACTCATGCCATCAATAAAAATACATTTAGACCTAAGAGAACAACGTATGCGTAGTTTTGATACGTTAATAATTGCAATAATCTAATATAATCTAAACATAACTGCAACTTGACATTAAAATGGATAAAAGCTGGAGGCAGTCTCGATCTTTTATCCTCCTCCTCCAGGAGGCTTGTTGTGACTGTAACTGGAGCAAGATGTGATTAATTATAATATAAGGGTATGATGTTAAAATTTGGCTTTCATTCCAAGAATCATCAGATATGCATCCCAAACACTATAAGTACAACCG
The DNA here is from genome assembly GCA_029691765.1 of Entomobrya proxima. Lineage (NCBI taxonomy): Eukaryota > Metazoa > Arthropoda > Collembola > Entomobryomorpha > Entomobryidae > Entomobrya > Entomobrya proxima. Next base: position 8,828,855 of record CM056170.1, on the reverse strand, counting down.
TGAGAAAACCCTTTACAGCAATACTTATTAGCTTATAATAAATGTATTCAGTAGTATACTTTCCTTCTGTCTACCTGAGAGACATTTGGGCTGATCGTAGGAATTCTCCTGTGAATTTATTGCCACTATTCGGAGCGATATTTCTCAGGATGTGTTTTATTTGATACATTCCGGAGAACTGTAGATCTCAATTTGATTGACTGGACTTTGGTCATGGTGTGTAAAGATTGTAGATCAATATGGCTTGGTCAACAGCGGGGTAACCGAATTGTTAAATGGGGATTTTATTGTGCGGGTGGACATGAGGTCTTATGTCCTTTCTCAACGAGGCATCACGACCACCCACTCAAGTAGTCAAAACTTGTGTGTTGCCCACCTACATGGACAAAATTGGACAAAAGGGAACTTTTTCCTATACGGTTACTAATGATGTTCTTTTATCCTGTTGAAGTAGCAGGGCACTCACTCATTGATGGCAATGGTGATGATGATCATAAGCTTCCTACAATACGATGATGTTCTCCTATGTCGTCAAAAGACAAGCCAAGAAAAAATCTTTACGGAACATGAAGTACGCACTAACAGGAAAGTGTCGGATTCAAACAGATCATTTATTTTCCAAAGATCACCATTACTTCAAGTAAGGCATGCATACTGCAGTGTAAAATAGCACGCTCAGCAGCAATCCATGTGACATATGGCTCTTTAAAATCTCATTTCTCTTGAAAGTATCCTCCTTCCGTCCAGAGACAAAAAATAGACGCGTACACATTAGACACGCATTCACATATATCATGTGAAGCTGTAGCTGGACGCAAACATTTTGACAGGAGGACACAGTAACTTTACTACTTTATTTTTATGAAAGGTTCTTGAGCTGGTCTTTAGCTTATGCGTCTCATCATACATCTACAAAGAGGTGTGTGCTATACTTATTGTACATATGAGTGAACGCAGAGGTATGTGGGAGTTGTCGAGGTGAAAAATTGCTCTCCTTGTCACCATTATTATAATAGGCAATGCAACGGAAATAGGAAAAGTTAAGCACACACGAGCTATGTATATTTAATTTTGCTTTCATTATCAATAAATGGTGTAAGTACAATGAAGTCTTCAATTTTTCATTTGTCTAGTTTTCCTCCGAAATAATCACATCACATATTGTTAGATCTGTTGTCTTTACCTCTTAGCTTTATCATAGTGTAGTTGATGCATAAGTGATATTATTGACTTCAACAAAACTGTGGGTAGTATACGTTTGACAATGGTGGCTTATTTACACAAAGTCATATGAAATATTCTGTCATACGCGTAGAAAATTCTCACGTTCAATAATACTGACAATTACCGTTTTACAGCTCCTCTGGGATGCCTTTTGATACCTGTCTAAATGCAGGTAGTACTTTTCTGATAGAAATTATTCACGTCATTAGCAGATCCATTCGGGAACTTGTGGCTGCCATTGTTCTCTCACATTTTTTCTGGAAAAACTTTGCTTTGTATTTCCATTTCCATAAATACTTAGGTTCAAAGGAGGAAAGGAAGTGCTAAGCCCGCCTTACATTTCCCATGTGGGAGAACTTTACAGAAAATTTATTTCTATTCTGGCATATATTGATGGATCTGTCAAAATAAGTCTGTAATTTGTCGGATACTAAACTCAAATGTTTGAAAATACTGCGTTCAGGTAAGACCTACTAATCGATTGCACAAAGCAAGTGAAGCCTTTGTGCAGAACGAATGCGTTATCGGTTTTGTGCACATCGGCATTGGTTTACCGGTAAGTTTAACTGAAACACCCACTTCCTACCAATTATAGAATGACAAATGAACCAAAATTGTTACTTTGTCGCTCTTCATGGTTTCTACATTTTCCATTACCTTAAAATTGCATGTATATGTATTTAACTTTTATATCAACAGTATTAACACATGCACATGTGTGCTTTTTCTTTCTTTTATATGCCCTACATATATGAATCTTGCATTAGTAAGCATTGAGGAAAGCTACCTACATTCTCTGCCCTTGAAAACCAACGTAATTGATCTGCATCTGAATTTTCCCTCTGTTTACACTTTTTATTTACTTTACAACTATATAAAATTGAATTGATATTGATAGCAAAGGTAAATATAAAGTACATATTTGTACAATTATTTTAAATTATGTTCTGAACCAAATTTTTATCACATATTTGTCATTGAAACTGCAGCTAGATTCCAGAAGGGCGGCTTATTAAAAGCATAACGCTGTACACATACTTCTAGCACAGTACAGTTTGAGGTAAGGTTACTTTTTAAGATAATATCAAAAAGTACAAGAAAAATTCAGTATTACGGGCTGATGAGAACATATTATTGGATATTTTATTAAAAGCCACACGTACGGCACAGTATGGGATTAACAGAGATGAATTACTAGTAAAAATTAGCATGACAAGTTTACTTTTGTCGGAAGCAGATTTCCTTTTTGAACAAAAAATAGGTATAGATACAAGCGTCTTTGTGAAAAGGAATTACACAAGTATTAAACTGGTGTATCATTACCTACCGTGATGCTACTCAAACATTCAGTTTTCTAGATGCAGCAATGTGTCAGTTTTTTCGTATAATATCAAAGGTTACCACCGTGTACAAGGGTAGAAAATTCAATATGTATTCTGAATTTATCACAGTAAACAAACTTTGGGATAAGCAATTCTTCTTGTTGATTTTAAAATCATATTATTCAACCTGTTGACTTTTAAAGAAGTTCAGATTTTCCTCAAACGAGATCCATGCAACTTTGAACTCGCTTCTTAAAAGTGCGCATGGATAATAGTTACACAAGATATTGTTATGATATGAATTAAAAATGAAACTGACACAAAGAATTTCATCGGATATTTTTCTGACAGATTTGTTAGGGGAAAAACCAACAAGCCTGTTCTTGTAAAATGGATTTTACGCAGCTCCACACTATCCAAAATAACTAAGAATGCCAAGAAAAAGAAAGAGGTCGGAATAGGAATTGTTAATGAAATAATTTGACATTTAAACAAATTAACTCCTTGGGTTGGCTTGCTAAGCTTGCCAGTAAATAATATTTTCGTGACATTATCTGTTTGTTTGATTGTGTATCACACAAGCGCATTAGTTGATCCTCTGAAATTCCTTCACTTTTTTACAGTCCTCGTCCACACATCATCAGATTGGGTTTCACAAAGTAATGTTTACAAAACCTTTTTGTAGGAAAGGTTGGACCCTTTAGATCTCAAATATCAGCTTAACAGGGTTCCCTACAGCTCATCACAGATATAGATATATAACAAGTTTTGTTTCGTGTAGTAAAATACACACGAAAAGTAAAAAATGTTATTTCATACAAGTTATTTTCCAAAACTGAAACAACCTTCGTGGATCATAAGTCAAATTAATATTCGTCGACAGAACGAACTTGTAAAGTTTACGTTTAAAAATGGGTTAAAAAATATTTGAAAGTAAATTACATGAAACGTTTTAATAGATTTATTAAATCCAGTACATGTTCCAAATCAATCGCTTATGGTATGTACTAGATACATAATTCATATTTACCTAAATTTTTAGCTTACATATATTCTATTGCACGATGTGTCCACGTACAACGTAAAATTGCTACTCCTCAATTATGGTAACGAATTTTAATTTTACTTAAATTGCTTTTTCGGTGCAGGTTTAGTGTCAGCTATATGAAGTGAAATATCAAGTTATGGTATAGGAACCAAAGTTATTCGAAATTACTCCACCCCAAGGTGTTCCATTATTTTCCGCCTTGATGCTTGACAATATTCCTGCCCTTCTAAATCCAACAACGACACAAAATGCCTAAAAATGTGATTTGAACAGCCATCGGAATCATGAGGAATCACAAACCGGGATAAAATATCAAGATGAGTGTCAAGTGAAGCGCAATCCTATTGCACTACAGGACAATCAAGCTATCAGAAGCATCATCTCAAAAACATCATCATGCCTCCTCCTAACAATACGTGTGACCAGCAGCTGCAGCTACTGTCGGTTTGAATTACAACAATGCGTTTTGTACGTAAAAGTGTACACAACTTCCAATTTACTTTTATCCCTTCTTATCCCCTCAGTCTTTGGACACATGGTCATCGTGACAATTGTAATAATCATTGAAAATTATTATTATTATGCATTATTATTTTGAGGAGTAGTACAAAACGGACCCTCCCTGAAAAAAGAAGATTAGATGCAACGCACCATGAAATGTGGTATGCAACACTTTAAACATAGCATTATTGCACTTTTCCTTCCCTACTACCCCAATGTTGCCAAATGCCATTACGATTGTTTCCTCTTTTCTGGTATCCAAGCAGAGGAGTACATATAAAACTGGAAAATATCTGGAATGCATGAGCGTCATATTATTCTTATGGTAGATTCTTTGTTTGTATATTGAATTAAATAGCAGCATGTTATATACAATGCAGATCATCTCAGAGAATAAAACTAAATTTCCTTCATTTAATAATTTAGCTACCAGTTGATCATCTCAATGTCACAATTCCTTCAGCATGAATGTAATTTTTCTTAAGTTATTTTCATCTAATCTTTTTTCTTTGTTGCACTGTATATTTTTCATCTTTATGCATGCCACCAACAATGTAACTGGTCACCAGCTATCCACCACAGGGTACTCCAAGCAACAGTGTCGCATTTGTCGACTTGCTAGAATATATTATTATACTGTTTATCCCAGAGAATAATATAAACCTAACACTCTTGATGCTTGTTTGAATTACAACAACAGATCAAACTCAAATATAAATGCATAAAATGTCTCGTGAAAGAAAAAGAGAGATGAGTGGATGAATGAACCACTCTCTGCAAGAAACCCCCGTTTTCTACGCAAGAAGTTCACACCCAAAAACGCCTATCAACCATCCCATCATCTCATGAGTGTCACGTTTATAATAATAATTTAATGAGGTAGATTTTTTTCCTGTGCTTATTATTATTATCCAAGAAAAGCTGAAACATAGAGAACACATTCATCTGACAGTAATTGCGCTTATTTAGTTAGACTCTTATGCACAGTGCACATGCAGTTCTGGTTACACATGTCAGAATGCATGCAAGTCACACCAATGCACTTTTATAATTATAAGTTGAATGACTATGAGCTATATTTGGAAGTTAAAGACTTGGGTATTCTTTTATAAGAGTAGGTGACTAAATGTCCAAGTGTCATCAAGACACAAAAAGTTTTGTCGAGGAAATCCCCAAACACTGATGATTTGACTATTTGACGGCAGCAAACTGTTATGCAAACAAGGAATTATGTAAGTCATGTTGTTGCTCAAATTCAACTGAAAAGGGGTAGGGTAGTAGTGTGTTGCTTGTGATTGCTCTTAGCCTGCCTGCCATTGCACCAACAACAATACAATAAGTGGGATGATGATGATGATGACTGCACCAACTCCTGAAAATCCTTTTTTATTCTGCTGTACCTCCGTGAAAGTGTCAGCTAAAACTGATTTAGACTGCCTGTCTGTCCATCCCACTAGCAGATAATGCATCAAAATTTGATTCAACCTAATTCATGCACGGAAGCATATATATGAATGCAATGTTATATTGTTGTCATTACTATCATATTGTTATTGCTAGACGAAAGCTACTTACATTTTTTCAAGACTGTCTATCCAACTGTTCATTAATATCAGCTTCCTTCGTTGCACTCTAACCCTTTAACGTAATATTTAAAAAAAGTTTTATGCAATGTTTATCTAATCCCTGCTTGTATAGTGGTGTGAAAGTTATGCCTTTTACGCGATAAGATTTTTCTCTTTTTTATTTAAAGACCCATACTTACAGTGATGGGAACAATATGAATTTATATGATGCTTTATGAGCCGGAGAAAATAGATGTCTTCGGTTCACAGCAATATCATGGTAGTTGCTCCCTAGAATACTTGACACCAACTGTTTGAGGGAAAGGATTATTTATGAGATTTTAAAAGTTAAAACAGTTTTCTTTTCGTTCAGTCTTCATTGTTAAATACAAGAATAACTGCCGCATTTTTCAACTTTTAGAAAACGTTATATGAACAAATCTCACAATAGATGCATGGTTTGCTTGAGATTTTATTTTAAGTAGAACAAAGCAATACAATCGCTTGAAGCTCCTGACAGTTATATAACATAGTAAATGTATGTGTTTACGTACTTGTACTTTGTATGTATTATTTGCTGTTGTTGTGCTACAAAAGTTTCGTATGTAGATATATGTTTCGTTCCAAGCGCTAACAAGTGAGAAGTTTAAAAGAATCAGAAGTTGACTGCGGATAAAAGTACCTGGTCGAATAACTAGCTGTGAGATGAATTTGGTAAAACGTGCGTCATTTTTTAGTGGCAAGCTCAAGCTAGGCATTTGGTGGGTGGCAAGGATGACCTCATGCTGAGACACTGTTGACCTGTGAACTTTTTTTAACAAGTTGTGAGAAGCATTGTTATTGTATTATTCTCTTCAACTTGTCCTAATCCAAGCAGCAGAGCGTACTGATAGAATCAAGCAAACAGAAGCTTTAAGCATGTTTGATGTTGCTCTAAAAGAAAGAGAGAACAAGAGAGTGAAGTTTGAAGTTAAAATAGAAGGAAGAAAAGAACAGCAATAATCATAATATTTCTGAATATAAAAATAATTTCTGTGAAACCTTTCGTTGCCTTATTAAATAAGCGGTGGATTGATATAAATGTACAAAAATATTTAAGCTTTCTACTTTCATTGCTGAAAAAAACTTAAGAGTCTTTTCACGTTGTAACACACCGCTGCGACGAGTTATCCTGCTACCGAGAGTCCAAGAGGCAGCGGACAAAATGTTGAATTATGTGAAGCCGTTCCACCTGTCGTTGCAATGATCACAATCAGATTTACGTGTTTTTCACGTGCATGCCTATTTAATCGCAAATAGTGGTTACAAAGTATATGCTTATACAATTTCAATTATCATTTCCACAGCACAACGAAAAGTGAATAGTAATTACATAAAACACTTTTTCATAACCTACTAGTGTTCATATAATATTCTGAATTCATGTATTCTAAGCTTTTATTTTGTCACTTCTTTTTCCAGCTGCAGGCTTAAAATTAATTTAATCACATTATAGAATAAAATCAATTAAAGTAACATTAAACTGCAGTATTACTTACAACCTCCCGGTTTTTAGCAAATCAAAGATGGCGGCATTTATATTAAATACAAGTGTTAACAAACAACTTCCCTACTTTTCAAGTGGTGAACATGGATTGGCAACCACAATAGACAAACATGACATACATTTTGATAAAGGTGAATATATAAACTAATATATATATACACTGTTTGCTACAATATTCTTAGGACGATAGAACTACGGAACAAAATTTATTGGTACATTAATTTGCATTGTCAGGTTTATCGATTTCTGAGTTATTTGCTGTAAAATTCAATATGTAATGATGAACTATGGTGAATGAAAGTTCCGTGATTGTAATTTATTGGCAAAATTTGTTGACGGAGCTACGCTGTTTATTTGGCGGGTCTATAATTGAAAGTTGTACATAAAAGGACGCTGATGAGGAGTTTACAAGTTCAATGCATTTGTGGAAAAGCATTATCAATTGTACCAAAATTATTGTAAACCCGGACTTGAATTTATTGCAGATTAAAGTTGAATTTAATATTATTTCTACAAGATTATAATATACGAGGAAGGTGTTGCAGAAAAAAAGGTTTATAATATCAAGAAGTTCGTTTACACTTGTGGCAACTGATGCCAACAAGTTAACAACGAAGTAAAACATCATTGTATTGTGTTTGATAACTTCTGCCACCGCCACGTACACCCATTATTCCTCCTAAATCATACAGTTGCTGATTAGAAAGGCAGAATGCAGAAACTTGATTAATAGCTGGTAATTAATGTGAGAAATTGAATTTTATTGAATTCCGACATGCTGTGAAAATTATGTGCCTTGATTCACGCTTATTCATGATCAGTCAGTCACTTCACCTATACACCACCGCCACCGAGAAAAGGATTCATGAGCCTCTTTTGTCGAATACAGCATAATACTTCTACTTCTACAGCATAAGATATTTTCTACTTCTTTTTAAAGAGTATTTTAATACTTATCATGCTATATGTAAGAACTCGGTGCATTTTAGGAACACTTCATTTTTATAACTTGAGCATTTTATGTAACTTCGTAAGCAGCTAATCAATTTTGCTACTGTTCAGTGTTCCCTGAAGACAAGTAAGTAAATCCATCGGGTTCTTAGCTAAAGGAAAAATGAGAAGGAGAGATCTAACCACTACCAACTATCGAAATCCTATATATTGCTAACATGTGAACACAAAAAACGAGTGGTTATCATCATAGATAAAAGCAAGATAAATTCTAAAAGAAACCACCCTACTAGATACGGTAATCTTCAGTAGTTTTAATGCAATTAATTTTAGAATACAGCAAAAAGAATATAATGGTACAGAGAAGAACCACTAGTATATTATGCGTGCTGGATAGAACAAATCGTCCAGATAAATTTGTTTGTACATGCGTGCGCACAGGGTTTTCAGATTTCCTTCAGAGGAATTAACAAATGGGAAATTTTGTAAGATCATGATACACAAAAGGTGTGGCAAGACGCAAACTGATTGTTTAGAAAATTGGACATCATACAAGCAGTACATGCATGTTGATTTACTTCCACCTTCCTTAATAATGAGTAAAAGGTTACCTTAATTTTTCTTTAATGGAGAGTTAGCACTGAAACTGATCTAGGCATATATAATACTCTAAACTTGTTCGTGCACCAGCTAAACAAGGAACTCTTGGGTAGCAATCTATATTGATACAAATCAGACTGTGTGGTGATGCCCTAAAATAATAAGTAGGGTAAGAAATATCAAATCTGAAGAATATGTGCTTGAAAAAGTGAACCTGTTCTTGAATCTACGACTTTTTATCGTAACCATTACTTTTTCGTAGTGTTGTTATCAGCTTGTCTATCTAATCGATTGAAAGGATTATTAAAGATGGAAAGGGTTTTATCGTCACTGTGTGCTTTTAGTATACAATCAACAGTGAATGATGAGGGTATTTAATGCCTAACCTTGTAGATAAATGTTACTGTACGTTTCATCTAGGATTCTTCACTTGCCCCACTAAAAGTGACGTGAACGTATGTGCATCTAAATGTATGTTAACATTTGAGAGGTTCCTTGACATTTTGCTTTAAATTGCTGCGCTTTTACTCGTACAAAAAGATTAGTGCCACCTTGTGCAGACTTTGTGTGGCACAAGGCACAATGCTTACGTATTTTACGTATTTTCTCTTGTTCAACCTCAAAGTAAATATTCCCAAGCTCTAAACTCTTCTTTCTTCAGAGTACAGCCAGCACAGAGTTTTGTACTCATATTATGCCAGATAGCTGCCTTTGTAAGCTATCACTAAACATCAACTGCTCATCAACTAATAAGGTTGCAATAATATAATTATAATAATATTTTTTTAAGAGGACAGTGGAATCACAAGCCCAGCAGAAAAAAACAAAATAGGGGCTACTTGACACACGAGGACACGCATGCTTAGTTTATGGTGGTGGTGCTGGCGACAATGCTGACTTATCTTTAATTGGTTTATGCAAAGTTACAAAAACATTTTTTTGGAACAACTGTCATAAAAATGATACTAAATCGGTTGAACTCCATACATTTTTGCTTAAAAGTTAATTTGAAAAAGTCAGCTGTTAGCATTTGAAGGTTAAAGTCAGGGAAGAAAAAAGTCCATTTACTCAACATTGGTTTGACTACAAAAGGGCCTTGGGCGCTTTTCCTATTTCTTCCAAGATCAAATAGGTACAAATTCAGTTAAATGCTATTCTGAATTTTAAAAGTGTCATCTATCATTTCTATGATAAATTGTGTTAAAAAGTGCAGCAATTAAGTTTAATTAATTGTTTAAAATTCATCACTTTTTTTGCTGGTGCTGCATGATGGTATAGGTGCGCACCGATCAAGTAACACAACCCTTCAGCACATAAGTACATGTTTAACTTTTGAAATCTGCGCAAAATAACACTTTTAATGCTCAGAAGACCAATTAATTTAATTTGTATACATGATTCCAAGAAAAATAAGCCAATAACTTTAGCCACCATTAGCCAATCAACACCGTTACACTAACATGACTGGGGAGTTCTTGTGAGCGTCTTCGGGATACACCCTTCAGCAGACTAACACTGAAGCTTTGCTCTATGAACTTCAGCCGTCAATTTGAACCAAAACCACTTTCCTCTTAAAGAAGTGTTCAACAAATATTTTTCAATGTCCACAAGTAAGCCAAATAAAACATATCGATGGCAACTTTTCAGGTTGTGCTATAAGAAAACACATACTTTAAGATTTGTGCCATATGAATTTTTCACAAACTTCGATTTGTGCTATATGAAAATTTCACAAACTTCAATTTGTGCTATATGCATTTTTTCAGAGCCCTTCAGAATGTGCTATATGAGCAAAAGTAGATTTTCCAGAAAAGCCAAAAAACTAAAACACAACAAATTTAACAATTTTTAATGCCACAATCGAATATGTTACAATAGTTTATCCAATTTAAACTTGATAAGAAAAATCATTTCACCGGTAGAGATTTATAATATTTCCGAAATTCTTCTGGGATAACATGCAGAAGGTCCATAAGGTCCTGGTATTTTCGTTTTTGTAATGGCAGTGTACACTTAAATAATTTTGGAAACACGACCGTTTTAACATTTTTCGGATTACGTGGCAACTTTGCCCACTCATCGGAATGCTGTAGCTTGAAGTCTATGGTGCCGTCCTCATTGTACCTAATTTGCTTTAAATCCGTGACCACTGGCTCTCCCGTTTTGTTACCAGGACGTATGCTAGTATATCGCATTGGCATTGATTTTGATCCCGAGTAGTCCAAAAAGTCTACATGATTCATGTATTGGACTTCATACCGCGAAGGAACGGATCTTGCGTCCTTACAAACCTCAATATATTCAAATGGTGAGTATATAGATTTGCCTTTCAAACACCTTTCTATATTTGCGTGGACGCTATCGACTTCCATTTGTGTATGCCCTTTTTCTAAATACTTCTGAATTATTGGTCTCCGGTGGGTTACTGCAAGATTTAGCAAAGCGTTTGACAATGTGGCATTTCGGTTCTGATTAGTGCATCCATCACTCCAAATTATTACTGGTAAGTTGTCCTTGAAATTGTCGGATATGTACTGGACAATGCATGATGCGAAGACAGATGCCTGCAAGTCAGCTTCGGTTTCGTCCCATAGAAAACATTTGGCATGTTTAGTCTTAAGATCATAAACCGTGAAATTGTGAACAACTAGTTTTGTTCGGTAGTACAGGGCACTGGCATTGAGACAAGGAGATAATAAAACCCGTTGAACATCCATGGTTAATACGTGACATTGATCTTCCAACGCACACTTCTTGTCCACTGACTTTGCATTCCGCGCATTATCCTTTGCTAAAATATGGGCGTTGTACACTTCATCGGAAATACTTCGACATTCATGGGAGCAGCATGTGTCGCACTGATCCTTTTTTGGCTGATGGATGGCCAAGGACATTTCCTCAAATAAACGATTAAATTTACCAGCCGAAACCGGTTGCACATTGCGTTCCTCGCAAAATTCAACATACAACTTGTAAAGTTGAGATTTAGTCCGAAAAATGGGTTCCAAATAGAGCTTTGATGTGTGCTGCCGACAATAATGTGAGGGTAACTTGGGCAAGTCTTCCAAGTACTTTTTAGCAACGACAGCGTCTCCTCCCTTTAATTTGTCTGGATCACGATCCTTCCGTTCCAACTTCGGAGTCCTTGTAAGCCAACTACGTATCTGACTCCTTCCTACCCCCAGCGTGTTCAGAAACATTTGACGGCAAACTTGCTTCCGTACTCCCCCCAGTTTTAGGTAATACAAGAAAGTTTCACTTTTCCGAAAGTCACGTGCTGCATTCTTGGAACGTTTTAATGGTTCCCGATGGTCAATTAAAGACAAAACGTGAGTACGCTTTTCCTCCCAATTCATTTTCCTCCAAAATTGATCAAACAGGTTTTGCCTGTCCACATTGGAAAATTCCCCACAATGTCGCGTTGTTCTGTGACCACAAGCCTTTAAGGAACATGTTGGTCCCATCTTCCGTGCCTCCCTTGGGGCATTTTGGGGTGTTGTACGCTTCCGGTTTTCACTTTCTAACGTGGAATAGCCAATGTACTCCTCTCCGTGCATCCTGCGTTTAAAGTTGATGACACGTTTTTGATGCTGTTTTCCCTTCTTCCTTGAGGGTCCCGGTACGTACTCGGGTGTATGGATCTATATTGCAATCACATTTAAATAATTGTGTCATTATCGAAATAATATAAACTAAACTGCCTAAACCGTACTCTATTACAGGTTACAATTTACCTCGTTTTGACTTTCAATAGAAACATTTTGTTGCACTTGTGGCGAAATTGGGATTTCCTCCGAAACTGGGTTAAGGTCACGCTGTGATTTTGAAGAGGATAGGAAGTCATCAAGGTCGGGAAATTTACCAGATGGATCTACTGCTTTAGCAGCATTACCTAAAACATGACACTAGGTTTTAAATATGGTTTTATAACCTTAAGATAATATACTTGATCCGTTGAAATGAATGAAAACGGATGGATCAATGTCAGGATGAAAACGGTACTTACTGATGGAAACACCTTCTTCCCTGCAAGCATCCAGAAGTTGATCAAGTGAAAAAAAGTCACTGTCCCCCTGATTATTTAACTGCGTAGCCATTTTGTTTTAAAAACGTAACTAAAATTTGACTTTAAATTCTTATTTCGTGAGAAAAACATTGGCTCGGGCAGCCAAAAAAGTCGGTTATTTTTAAGACTCAACAGCTTTGCATTCATCCCATTTGATCTGGAGTATGTGGTACCAAAATATCCGGAATTTTCTACCGCATTTTTTGGTCTGGAAAGCTCATTTTGCCCCACAAATGCATATAGCACCATTTGAAGGGGCCTGAAAAAAGTCGAATAGCACAAATTGAAGTTTGTGAAATTTTCATATAGCACAAATCGAAGTTTGTGAAAAATTCATATAGCACAAATCTTAAAGTATGTGTTTTCTTATAGCACAACCTGAAAAGTTGCCATCGATATTGAAGAATAGGTATTTCTCTTTTGTATGCATGCATATGCATAAGTATATCAATGCAGTGAGTTCACGGTCATCTGCCTTCTTCGGGAGGTGATACATGTTGAATGCGTCTTTTTTTAGATATTAGTTTGAAAGCAGAAATACACGTATGTTGGCGAATGCAAGAATTTTTTCCATTAGAAAGCATTAAAAATCTTGACAAGTTTGGGATGAATGACTGACAAAAATTTACTCTTTTTATTTTAGTTTGATTTAGCACGGCTAAACAAATTATTGTAATATTTACAGACATAGCGAATAATTTAGTGGTTGTGTGGTTTTCATACAACTTACATATTATCGGTCATAAAATAAATACTCATAATAATAATACCATTGTAATTTCTTAAATAAAACCCATTCATATTGCATAAAACATCAAAAATAGGAATTTTCAATAATAGCAACGGCAAATCAACTTACAACTTATGCGGCAAATATTTATTCAATATTCAATCAGGATCTGCTTTTAAGATGGTTGATATTTTTAAATTCTTGAAACCTATCAATAGTTTGGTAATACTTTTGAATTGAGTTAAGTTTAATGGATATGTGCATCAACAGTTATCTTTATTTATAGATTTAGTAGTACACTAGACAAAACCACATTTAACATTAACTACTGACCTTATTAGCAATTAATATATATTTATATTAGATTGTAGCTTTCAAGTAATAATGTCACCAGAACTTACGAAGCAATTAATAACTATATTTTTAGATTTGATAAAGCAACACTTTGACTTGGGTGGATAATCAAAAGGCTGAGATTGTACATGCACATCGCAGCAAAACTAATTATTATTTACAACATTTATTTATGAATTTTTATTAGATTTTTTTCACAATCCAAAGTTTTTAAAGCATTTTAACTCTTGCTAAAAGGTTCGAGGTGTTAAACGTACGAATCTACAAGCTTACACTTACATCTTCATTTGATTATCTTACTTGTCTTATTTACAATGTTGGTTTACTTAACATAATATTTATATACTGCACGACATGGTATACATAAAATTATATCAAGATGGATTACAATTGTAACAAAATTAAACAGGGATATGTACAGATACAATTCTATTATCTAAATCTGTGGTTTTGTTACTAAAAACAAATATACATTTTTACTCCACCACTATCCCCCTACACTAAAAGAGGAACTAAACAAAAGACATATTTTTGGTCTAGAGAAAATTGTTTAATGGAATGGAACTGGATTACTGAACTTCATTGTTGCAGTATAATACTTGTGTGTATAAAATGTATCCTAGGATTACTTTAGTAAACATTTATGTGTCCACTACATAATAGCTTAAACTAGCGTTCCTATCTACTTTCAAATGGTGTAAGTTACATCTATCCGCATTTATCCATACGCGTGTAATAATAGGAAGAGCTGTCGCGATAGATTTCCCCTTTTCATCTCATTCCCATCAGCTCACCCCATCTCATTTTTTCACAGAGCATATGAGACCAAAGTCGTCCTACCGTAAAATAATGGATCATCTTGTACAAGTTGATACAGTAGGTAGTTGAAGAGAAATAAACGTAGACATATATAAAAAGTGGTGGACATGATTAGGAGTAGTGGAGCACCGGGATGCTGTTTTGTGATATGGATGTATTTAGTATACTGACTACTTGATTTCTTCAGTTAGGAAATGCAGAAAATAAAGACCTCAGATAGATTGGAAAGCTGGTAAACCACAATTAAGATAGGACTTCATCCCTGAGAGAATCTGGAGATCCTATGGGAGAAGGGCTTTTGTTGCTGCTTAAGCTGCCGCCACTACCACCCCCTCCTCCACCACCACTCAAGTGATGTGATCGATTCCCTGAATTATTGATTGGTATGCTGTACGGGGAATAACGATGCATCCCACTTAATGGGCTACTTGACGTGGGACCTCCACCACCAGAAGAACTAACTGGGTAAATTGGTCTGGGAAGTCTGGGAAGTGTGGATTCACCGGAAGGTCCTAAACTGCCCCCATTTCCTGGAGGAGCATTACTGCTCCCGTTTGACAATGGTCTTCCTGGAGGCATTCCACCGCCCGGTCCATTAGGATGATGAAGACTTGATAAATGATTTGGAGATGTGGCGGCGGATGACGAGGCAGAGGATGTTGATGCTGCGGCCATTGCTGCGGCAAGTTGTGCATGATGCGCCAGTAAAGTAGGCGCCAGAGGGGCTAGTCCGTGTAAACTTGCCCACTGTGTCCACAATTGAATTGGTAGTGGTACTTGGTGGGGTGGACCTCCAGGGGAAGTATTACCACCCATCATACCTGGATTACTTCCATTTCCTTGTGAGGACATTCCCCCATTTCCCCCTCGTCCTCCAGGACTGTTTGCTCCTGGACTAGCTGAAGAAGAGGCAGCTGCCATTGCGTAAAGTTGGGATAAACTTCCATTCAGATTCAAAGCATTTGCAGCGGCTGCCGCAGCAGCAGCTTCAGATATTCTAGCGGCTGCACCTGGGTTACCTGGAGGACTTCCGGAAGGAACGGGTCCAAAATGAGAGAAACCTCCAGCTCCATGCATCGCCATACTGTTTATATGATTCATTGCGGAGGCGTGATTCATCAAGGCATGCGGGCTGACGGGTCCGGAATTAGGAAACGGTGTTCGCAGGCCCAATAGTTGAATGCGTGCCTGTAACAGAGCTTTTTCTTCCATGGTAAGTGTTGAAGACGCCATTTCCAAGTCAAAAGGTCGAAGCCCTGGAGGTCGCATGTGCTGGTCAACCAACATCGACTCCATTGTTTCTCTATAAGAAAAGAAAAAATGTTCATCACTGTGAACAATTAGTGTAAATTTTATATGAGGAAAGCGTGTTATGATTATCTAAAAAGCAAAATCTTAAGCATTTCAGTAGGAAAATAGAACTGCGTACATTTTTTATCTTTGAAACAGAAATAACATTTTAATGATTTTATAGCTTCCCGTTACAAAAATGACTTTGTTTGTTTTAAAAAAATGAACTAAGTATACTATAAAAGTATCATTATTGCAGTAAATTTTGATTTGTCTGAAGTACAACGGCAGCTGCCATTGTCCCAATAATCGTGGAGCCCAAGTACTCGAATAGAATTATGTACATGCATGAATATAATAAATGTAGTGTAAGTAGTGTATGTTTTTTTATTTATTAACAGTGGCGGCGCCGTGCCATCAGTTAATAAATTTTGGTACAAAACTGTAAAACAACATCGAAAATCTTTATATTCGAAGCATGTTATTTCCAGTCCGTTTTATTTTATGATTACGAAAATTACGTCGATAAGTCGTGTTGTTATATTATAAAGTCCAGCACCTATCCGCACGCAATATTTCAAATTGTTCCCGTCCAGACGATATCAGTAGTACATGGACACATAATACGAAGGCAATAAAAAGTGACCGTATGTAAAACCTTATTAGTATGGTTTTAACTTTAACATTGAATCTCATTGAGATTTGGTAGATGGAAATTCTGTAGAGCCCTTTGAATTAATTCTTCATTTATGAATTATTATTAGCATGAAAACTGTCGCCGCCGGAAAGTTACGCAGTGTTTCTACGTTCTCTCGGGCAGTTAAGGAAATCCGGCCATGAGTCTCAATGGCTTGTAATGATGAGTACACCCGAAGCCGACCTTATGATTTCAGTATTTTTTCAATTCATTACCTTAGAGTAAGTAGAGAATCGAGTCACGTTAGAAAATAGAGGGGCAACCCGACGCAAATCGAGAGGCAGAACGATGTGTTGGTTTCACACTTTAAGTCCTCACATAGCCTAGCATTTCGTTTGTATACTTAACTGTTTGAAATACCTACCACTTATTCCACTTATTTGAAATAACAAATGTTTTCCACGCCAAAACCATTGCAAAACGGTTTATTACTAATACTTAGTTTTACTTTTATTGGTGTGCAATAATATACGTTCTTTTCCATGTATTGCCATGTCGGACTTTGTTTCTTTGACTCGAATATAACTTCACAATTATTCGAGAATTTTATTGGATGAACTTTAGTAAAATCAAAAAAGTCAACATTCACCAAGCATGTGTAAAAACATTCATTGACATTTTTCACCGGTAGCACCGTAAGATAGGCATGCATAAATTTATTCAATCAATCATTACAATAAACGTATGGGCTTCTCACTTTTTAATTACGCGATTTTCATTCCCAGTTTTTCACTCATTAGGTATGCTGTGCACACGTCATGCAATTCCGAGAGAGATTTACCAGCCGTAGACAAGTAGCCAACCATGTTCCCTGTCAGTAGTGTTATTTTTCGTGAATGTTTTCATGTGGGGTTTCATATTATTGTAATCCTCAACACTTTTTAGATTGAAAACTAAAGAAGCTAGCTTCGCATCTTTGCCACCGAGCCAAAAAGCTGTCTGGTTGAGTATGAATTCAGGGAGCATTTAACTCATTTTATATGCATTTTTTGATGACGTGATGAAGTCAAAAAGGAATGAGCGTAACCGTTCAATACAACAAGTCACAAAGAAGATGAAGTTTTGCTTCGAAGGTGGCTACTTTTATCTATTATTATGTATATTAGTAAGTTGCAAAAGTTTTTCCTAATTTTCAAGAAGGCTCTTGTCTTGTTGGGTAGAATAAGTGGTCATAGTGTAAGTATCGTATAATATGTAACATGACCACAATTACAACTAACTTTGTTTGTGGATTAAGTTCCGATGAAAAAGAAAGATTAACAGGTAAATAGTCTCAGGGATATTCACAGTCTGTCACTCAAAATTAAAACTTCAGATTTTGCTCATGCATCATATCACTCACTCACACATGAAGAATGAGAGTTTTTATTCTCATTCAAATAAAATATGAATAATGAGCTGAAAGGTAAAAAGCAAAATTTCGAAATTAATGCGCTTTTTCGTTGGTGGTAAGATGATTGGTAGCATAAAGATATCCACAAGTTTGTTTATGCTGTACTACGATGGACTACGGGATACTTATATTGCTTATTACAAAGTTAATAGACAGTCGCACAATCGTCGTCGAGTGTAAGTAGCAATTTTTTTTGTAGACTTGTTGTTGTGTTGTGTTAACTACTTTTTTGTTCCTTTTCTCGTTCCATCCTGCTACTACTACCACCACCGTCAACGTCTGCTTTTTATGGTGGAAATTCAAGATTTGAAAGAAAATTACGCACAATGTTATTATTACCTGTAAATGATAATCGCTTTCTGTCTTATTCATCTTTCTTTTGCGACTATGCCTTTTGACATGAGCAGAGCACTCAGACGAAAAGGAAAATTGTAATAATAATCATAATAAGTGTAATTGCATAAATGAAGGAGAGTAACTGAAACAGAAGAAGACCGTCTTTCTTATAACAGATGAGAGATCAAGTTCGCAGGCAGTGGCAACAAGGAGTTAGTAGTGGTAGTAGCAGATGCGTGACAAAGGCATGTTATAAAAATCCTCTCTCTTCCAAATAATATAGGTAACATGAATACTTATGTCTAGCTATTTCTTTATTTATTGAGAAGGAAAAAAGTCATCATGAAAAGGCGAGAAAAGTCGCATCCTTCTCATGTAACGTATTTATGCAGATTAGCAGCTGAAGCTGAACAGCTCCTTATTGACTTTGGCTGCAATGTAATGTTAATGTAGTTGCATTAAAATACAAGTTGAAGTGCACACTGACGGTGGTGGTTTGTGGCACTCACTCTCTGGTTGCTTTCAGTGTTATCATTATAATTATTTTTTTATTACAGCAAACTACACACAAAGGTGATTATGCTGATTTTGATGATGCTCCTGTCCTATCTATTTTACATACATCCATCAGAACTTCCCATCATTCCACATTTCAACTTTATAAACAATGCAGCAAAACTCATCCTCATGATCATCACTATTATCATGATGATATCAGGTAGAAGCTCATCTCCCTGTGTCTTCGCACGATTTAAAAACGCCAAGCACCAGAAGGACGAACATCAAATCATCAGCACAAAGAAGTAGTCAAACTACCCATCACCGTCATCATCAGTCTCATGATTTGCTGACCACACTGCCATATTACTACATAGTTTGCAATGCAAGAATACCTAACTATAAAACTGGATATACCACGACGAAAATTATTTTATTTTTTCCAATAAAAAGAGCAAGAAATAAATTTTATCTTATTGATGTTTGCAATATATGGTAAGTTCCATTACAACATGCTGAGCTTTTTGTGATGGACTTGCTTTATATAAAAGTTATAATACTATTCAATGTTGTACTTGTAGATACAAGTTTGTATAATCTCGAGTGGCACAGTGACCAGCCCTAACTTAAAACATCTTGAATTTTTAAAAGCGCTACAGGAGTTTAGATTGAAGCTATGGTTTCTATTTAAAATACAAGAAAATTAATTCCCTTAATCTGTGGCATTTGTTTCGTTTTTTAAAACTCGCATTATCATAATTCTTAGCTGGTGGCTAAGACACGGCCATGGGCGAAACTGTTGATTAATGTAACATTTCATGAAATAAAGCAACATGTAGTGATTGAAAGGAGAGAATTTTTGAAAAAAGGTGTTACCATCCGATCTGCTGATAGTTCTTAACCTGATGCTCTTTTAAGAAACATGAATAACTATGCTTAACTGTAGCTGGACAACAAATCCTTTCTCACTGAAATAACTTGTGTGGTATGTAAATTAGTGTGAGGAGATGAAAATGATGATGAAGAAACTCCTCATAATTATATGTGCTCACTACATCAACATCTACTTTACTTGGTCAGATAATTACAGGATGCAAGGTGCCCTCTCTAAGATTTTTGCAGCCGCTTGAATCATCATCAGCAACACAACATAATAGCAATGTTCAGGAATAATCAACTTCAGCAAAATGGAGCACAGCAACGTTGTTGCAAGTTACGTTGTACAGTGTACATACATGATACAAAACTGTGGTAGAGTTTGGATATAAGTTGATTATCATCATTCTTGTACATTTAGCAAACAATTTGTTTCACCAGCTAGCCAACACTAGGACGGCGGCCACCACCAAAACAGCAGCATCATTGATAATAGTAATGGCAACATTATGGAAAGCGGTCCCTTTATTCTTCCAAAGTCAAATTAAATAACAATAATAAAGGCAATTTTCATGATGGTATGGATGAGCTGTGAGAGAATTCGATAAAATGGTAATGGATTTTCGTTGTGGTCTGTGTCTACTTCTATAATACTTTTTACAATATTTTAGTTTTGCTCATGTTATTTAATAAAACAACATATGAAAATATGATAACAAAGCGGTTTCTTTTCTATAGTCGACCTGATACTTAATAATTTAACACAGAACGAGTCAAGGTAGCATTATTATCAGCCTTGCATATCAATAAATGATTAATGCATAATAATGTCGAAAATTACATTGGAAAAATTAGAAATTGGTTTGATGTTTTTCAACCTTTCATGTAAGAAAAAAAACTAATAAGTTATATGTACAAAAAGTGCTATTGTTATTATTATCATGCTACCCGTTAGAATCTTATTCAATATACAAAATCACACGTGTGAAAAACTGCTACTAAACGCATAATAAATATTGATTTCAATATCAATCATGGAGTCATGGGCTTTGTTAAAGACTCGCAACAAATTTAGAAGTTCAGGACTCACATTGGATAATTAACAAATAGCAACAACATGTGCATTGTTCAATCTACTTTTTTCAAAAACATGTGACATATAAATCCAAATGTTACCTGGGCTTTCACAAGGTATCATTCTGTTGCTTAGTGATTTGTCATCATTCCGAATAATACAAAAAGTGAATCACATCATTATAATTAATAAAATAGGACCAAAAGTTCAAGCTGCTTCCGGTTACACGGCTACAACTATATATAAATTTGACATCTATCGCATTATTTTAGCATTTTACCACAAAGTGATTTCGCTGTCTCTATGATATCAGTAGAAGCTTTCGTGCATATTTCCGTACTCTTCTCCTTCTGTGACAATAAAAATAAAAATGTGAAAAGAACAAATGATGGTGACATTTGTAAATTAGACATGACTCTTTTTAGGTATACATAAAATGTTAATCCCTGAGATGGAGAAAGTCAATGATGATGCAAGCGACAAAAGGGTTTGATTATAGAATGTAAGACGCAGTTAACAAACGGTAGGACTGAAATTTACTAGTAAAAAATGAACATCCAACATCAAGAAAAAACAATAGAGAAGCAAATCAAATTATGTGATGGGCAGTGCGATAACAGTAACATGAACAACTACGTGCGAGGGGTGGAACAATACTGCTGTTAAACGCTAACTTGTATTTAATTAGAGCTGAAATGAAGCCGACCCGTCTGTCGGCCTGAATCATTAAATCTGACAAGCTAAATTCATCTCTCTCCTTTTTTGTATATCCTTTATGACGATGAAGTAGGTATCTTTCGTTTCTTTCACCATTCATATGCCAATAGGTTGTACTTTTTATGTTAATGATGCTAATAGCGTTATGCATCTATAGTGTTGAATATCTATCCGCTTATATACTTGTAACATAGCACATATTTAGTTAAATCCATTGCGGCTCTTAAAATAATACTTTTCCCCTTTGATTGTTTAAGAACTATGCGGCCTTTCCTCATCTTGTTTTTGTTTTCCTAAAGAATTATTACAAAAAGAAAAGGAACATGACACGACATGATGATAGAAGTAGATACATATGCATACACAAATGAGTACATATGATTATAATTTTGTGCTCCAGAGACGCCGAAAACACCACAACAGTCTCAGTCGTTTTACCTATTTCTCAAGGACTGACACAGAGAGATCGTTCCGATCCTTTGAGACCTTTTATTTGAAAAATACATATCTGAAAAATACGCATCCATTACCAAAAATACAATAACAGAAGTGTACCCAATTCCTCTTGAAAACCTTAAGTACTTGAGGAAAGACACGTTTTACGCTGGTTAAAAATATGTGTAAAAATGTAACGAAACTTTTTCTTCAAAAGGGGTAAGTCAGTCGAGATTACAAAAAAATCTTTTCGACTTCCTTCTAAAGTCCACCCGTCAGAAATGTACACGATGAATATTACTAATGTTCATGTCTTGCACTTTGCTTGTGAGACAAGCTTTTAAATCCATGTTATGTTTACGTCTGCAAGGTGGAACGGCAGGCGGAGGATGATCTGTTTGTTGTGTGGCATTTTTTACCCTTTTAATTTTGTACACACACATACGAAAACACTGTATCTTTTTTATTAAGTAGTGTGCATCGTGTATAGTTTTTTCTTTGGACCATATCTTTTACTTGGAGCCACACAACTTGTAAAATAACCTTTTAAATGTGTGTATTGTACTTATTATATTCATAAATATATGTAGAATATCGAATTATGATTTTTATGCATGTAGTTCATAATAATCCAGGGAGTGAACGTAACTAATAAAATCTCATCTGATGCCGACACATTGCTGCCACTACAAACTACTCAGAAAATGTATATTAACCTTAAGTGAAGAGGAAAAAAGAGGATGAGAATGATTACATACATTATGAAACATACAAGTAAAAAAGAATGGGTAGCCGACCGCCCGCATTTTCTTTTTTACTAGCGCAAAGTTAATACTATGTACTTACCACACCAAAAAACGATAAAAGAAAAAGTGATGCCAGAAAGAATTTTTAAACCATACTAAAGAAACAAAGACGAGTGCTAAAGTATAGATAGATTTTGTATCTGGATTAAATACCATAATAAAATACTTTTAAACTTTCAATAAAACACTGAAGATAAGTTCGGAGGAGTATTCAGAGTGATTCGTACATGAAATTAAATTTGTTTGTGACAAAACATTGCAAATTTACTATAAATTTTATCTCTGGACATTTAATATGGATTCTCCAGAGAAAATTTCAAACTCTGTGTTGTGCTTAAAGTTTGAAAGCTTTCTTTGTTGACCTTTGTGCGAACGCAGACATTAAAATACAAAAACTTTGGGTGGTCATTATAAAAGACATAATTTAACACCCTTTTTTACAACAACGAAATCTTTACACTTTTAAATATCTTTCGTCTCTTTTTTATTTCACTCCTAAATGACTTTAGAGGCTTTTACTGTTGAATAATGCTCCATCACCCCATAATGTCCATCAACATTACGAATTAGCGGAGAGTGGGTGAGCGATTTTTACCTAATGAGACGAGTCGACAAGTACAAACTGCTAAAGCAATGATGATGATCATGATGATTCTTATTCTGCTGGTGGTAATGTTACGTTATGGTAATAAACAATAAACATTAAGAAAGTATTGTACAGGAAAAAAGGAGTACACATGAGGCATAAATATTTTTTGCCATAACATATCTACTTTATTATGACTATGACTGGTGTTATGAAGTGAAAAATTTGATGGGATATGGTATAATACGATATGAAATTAGGGAACATCACACACATATGTAATAATTTTGTATATTGTATTACAGTGTTAAGCGCACATTTATATTAACTTTGTTTATCACATAAGCCATTTATTTAGAGCATACACATGGCATGCATTTATGCAAGTTTGCTAGTTGAAACAAGATAGAAAGAAAGCCGCACAAAGTAACAAAGTAATATTATAATGCTATGGTGTTTGGAGAAAAACATCATTTCGGCATGTAAATGCACGCCTAATTATAACTAAGTGTGTGGTACAACTAAAATTTTAGCGTTTGTGCCTGCGCGGCTTAAAACACAATCTTGAAAAGTTGGAAAAAGGGTAGTTTACAACAGCAGAGGAAGAAAAAACAAAGCCCTAATTTACTTTATCTCACCTCATGATCATATCGTGTGAGGGAACTTTTTTCTTTAATTTTCATGATAACAATCTATCATCAATAAATTTTTGGGAATTCGCAGGTGGGAATGATAACAGCTATAAGGAGTTGTTAAGAGTAGGTTGGTGTTTGGTGCATCTTTTTCTTACTGTATGTTATTACACTTACTACAAATAGTAATAATAATATTATGGTTTTATGAGAATGAGGCATGGTGCATTTTTATACTTGACGAAACGACATGAACTTATACACAGATTAATTCAAAGAAAATACAGTGAATTCTGCAGTAAGAATCGTATATTATGGTCCGACAATACATGCTTACTTGACTTACTGTTGAACAATCTGATTGGGCTAATTATTCCTAATGCATGATATAGATATGCATATATGCAAAATATATACATATTGTTGCAAATGTTTACTAAAATCATTAAAAAGATGACAGGGATGAAATTTGAGAAGAATAAGATGTTCCATGCATTTTTAGAGGGATTTTCGGAAGAAAATGTATACTACAGATTAAATATTACACGGAATAAAAATAACCTATAGGTACTTATTCTTATTGGTACCAAAATGAAATTTTCATATATCAATGCTATAAAATATTTTAGTGGGATATATGTCCATTCCGAGTTGAACGGACGTGGAGCAAACCACACACGGAGATGCTTTTTTTCTTTGGTAATTTACATAACAATATTCAACAGTAATGTAGTGTTTGTCTACATATGATGTTTGCCTCTGATGAAGATTCTTTCCCTCGAGCGCAAATGTGTTCAGGTAGCTGAAGACTACTGACTTTCTGACAGTCTGACAATGAAATGAACAGGAGCAGCAGTCACATGCCAACTTGAAGGAAGCAAAATGCATATAAACTCCTTCTACAAAGAAGAAATGCCGTAATATTTCGATTTGTCAGGAAAAGGGCACATAAGACTTCTTTTTAAAATGTTATCAAATGAACAACAATATGATTATAGGTTTACCTATAAAGATTGAGACTGATCCAAACAAGATGATTATGACAAGAAATATATATCATGACAAACAACTATTTTTCATGATCCATTTGATAATAAAAATATTAATAAAATCTATAAATGTACGCAGTCCAATTTCCAAGTAGCTTGCACTTTAAAATGCTGAAAAACCGTTTAATCAATGTAATTTGTAATTATATAAAAAGTTACCTTTCGAATTCCGTGAGTCGGGAAGAATCCCTGAAGCCTTTTGCAAATGGGTTGCTATCAATTTTCAGCTTGGTAATCTGAAACCAAAAAAAGAGTGCGCGTCATGTCACAGTTATTAGTAGTCCAAGACATCAGTTATTATAATGATGCACATTCCAAATTATCAAGACACTTAGCGGTACCACTACATCAATGTCGAAAGTCAACTGTCAAGATGTAGACCAAAGCTACCAGTGATCTTCTTGTTTACACCAGACAAAGATTCTGAAATGTGAAAATGGCTTGTAATGCCGTTTGGTACAATGCTACGCAACACATAATAGAAGCTTCAGTACATTCCAATACCAAACCCCGGGTGTATCTAACTCATCATTTTGTTTGCATGATAAAAGAAATGCAGGAATTCACTGAACCATCCAACTCAACAAGATATAAAAACGGTCGAAGAGGATTTTATTGAGCTTGAACCCGCTAACGAGCATGGACACATTTTTACTTGTCTGTAAAGTAAAAAAAGAATTTTAAAAGCTTTTGTTTTTCGAAAAAACTACGAACGCAAAAAGTTTTTACTAAATACTCGATTTAAAAGAATACACGGAACACAGACTAAGACCAAAGTTTAACTTTGAAAGAATATTGGGCTTTGCTGCTATGAATTTATAGAGGCACAGTAACACGAAATGTAAGACATACCTTTTTAATAACAAGAAGAGAAAATGGTAAATCTGTCAGTGAGCTTCTAACAGGATCGCAATAATAGTAACTGTTTATATGCTTTGTTGTCCATGCTAACGAAAAAGTATGCGGGGTGCCATCTATCGCAACAGCACGCTTATGAACGTAAGGACGCGTATTATGCTAGTCGATTAACTATTTTTTATCTTGAATTCCGTTAAACGTTAACATATTTCTACTCTTACACTGTTTAACGCTGCAGCTGTTTAATTGTAAAGTTAGTCATTTTGGATATTGAAGTTTCTTGCATGGTGGAACCCAGACTTTTAAAAATATCAACGAGAATGTATTTATGTATTTCGAAAGTTGATAATGAGCAAACCTGAGTTCTTTTCAACTCTCTCAAGAATTCAAACGACTTTACGATGAAATGAAGCGTGAAGTTAATAACCACAAAAGCAGTACCGAAATATCAACATTGATACCGATAATGGTGATTCCCTCTCACCCATTGCATTCACATGTAGACATTTATACTGCTACTATGAAAAATTCTATATTATGCTTTTTAGTTGTATTTTAGTGTGTGATTTGATAAAGGGTCTGTTTTCTAAAAATAGGCAAGCAATTTAAAAAGATTCATTTCATTGGTACGAGATACGGTTGACGAAATGGGCTTGATGAATATCTTTTCTAGTTGACAGTTTAGCGAGTATACCTAGAAGAGAAATCAAGCTTGAACGCACATTCAGTCGAAATTTCAATGATACTTGATTCAAGCTAAACGTGTTTTGGTAAATGAGTCCCTTTAGTGCCTACGTCTTTGAAATGAAAAGAATATATTTCGTTTTAAAATGATATATGTGGCATCCACTGTCAGTAGTTTTAGCATGTGGGATGCTTTCCCCACCACGTAACTATGAACATACCCTATTTCATCATAATGGAACAGGAGAGAGAAATGTTCCATAGCCATAGAGCACTTTAAACGCCACTTTTATACCCTTTCCTTTATCTATGTGAAATACGGTTTTCTTTTTTCTTTATCAAATACGCATTTTACTTAAGTCACCCCAACACATTTTCACACTCTTGAAGTGCAGTCATAAGGAGAGCGACGAAGGTTGGTTGAAACTTGAATATTTGTAGAAGACAAGATCTCTCAACAAGAAGTGGGTTGGCTGCTGTTAAGAACTCCCGGTTGCTAACTTTTTTTCGGAATGAGCTATAGTGGAAACTGTGGGATATGGGTAGAGAGAAATAGAAGACTGGGTGGGTCGAGTGTTTGTAAGCGACGCATTACGTGCATGTGTGGCAGAAGCAAGTTTAATTTTCTTATATGAACGTTTTGTAAGTAGCAAAACATGGTTTTCGTTGAGCAGCGGATGCATACTAAATTACAAACATTTTTTGAGTTATGCGGAAATCAAATGATCCGTAGAGTGTGAGTCTTGTTCGCAAGCGTGGTGCAATGCGGTTTTCACGAAGATAATTGGGCCACCCGGGTAGTCAACGATGAAGTGTCGAGATCACCTTCCACCACATTTTGCATGCCATCACTTCAACCAACACTTATTTTACAGGAGTGTTGTTAACGATATTGCGTTAAAGCAGAATAAACCGAGTCTGATATCAGAATGTATAAATAGAGTGTACAATATGCAAAGTGTCTGCATAAATATATAAAATCGTTAACAAACCGTTCTTGTATGGAGACTGGTGGAGAGCAGCAAGAGCAGATGGTTAACACTAGTTTGTAATGTGCTCACTTCAGAGGCTCATTACAAGCCAATCTGTGAAAGTTGTGGAAATATCCGGGAAACCGCAAACTAAGCTTGACAAATCCATTAAATGATATTTTTTAAGGTTAAAAAATATTTATTGAAATTTTTTTATTTTTAATATCCCTCATCTTTATAGTGCCATTTTATTTTTAAAATATTTTTTTTAAACACGTACCACGTTCTAACCCCTTAATAACCAATCATAAATTCATAAATGAATATACACACCAGGGTAAACCCTATGATGCAAAATGTATTTAAATATCAAACCTTAAGTAGCTTGCATAAGAACACTTTCAATGGGAACAAAAAATCCTGCGTTTTCTCATTTTAAGTATAACGTATTTCTGTAAAATGCTACTGTAACTTGGCATTCACACAGCATAAAATGATAGCCACTGTTAACTAGCTTCCAGTCAGTCAGTTTCCCTGATTCTCCGAAAGAAAGGGTGGAAATTACACGCTGGGCAAAAGAATTATCAGACTCGCGACGGCTCGCTTTGACTGTCGGTCATTTATATTGATTCATTAATTTTCATTTTTTAAAGCAGGCTTTTTAAAAAGTTCAACCTGTCGATAGCTATATTCATTAAGTTAGTATGACTCTCGATGCCTCCATTGATGAAGCTGCCGCACATAATAACTTTTCTGTACATCATAGTATTACAAACTGAGCATAAACGGATCACGCCAGTTGTTCTCCATAATCATCCTTTAGCGTTCTCTGACAACTTCACCGCATCGATTGATGGCAATTAACTAGAAGCAAAATGATCTACATAACATTTTATTAGAATTAGGTCTGATGTGCAACTTCTGTGCATACATATAGACAGGTAAAGACGGAATAAAAAGGAAATTATTATTTAATGCGGGAACCCAACAAAAATATTTATGCTTGGATTTTTATATCTTTTCGCCTCCATCCTGAGTCATCGCTACAGGTAGGGTTGCTTTTGTTTTTTCTCTTATCGGCCACTACTGCTGCCTATTCATCTACTGTTGTTGAAGGAACACAAGTGCCGAAATTTTATGATCTCATTTTTATGACTATTCCCTGATTATTATTGCTATCTCAAAGGAATATCCGAAAGCATGAGCCAACGTGAGCAGACAAACAGCTATTATGTATTTTTAAACTTTATCAAGTCTGACAGATGGAGTAGTAAAATTATGAACTTGTCGGAATTTAGAGATACTCATTTACAGACGAAAAAAGGAAAGGTGTAACGGACATATCGTAAAAGGGAATTTTCTATGATGCAAACATGGTATTACATATTATAATGCATGCACATACATACTAACTCGATTTCTTTGATAAATCTTACACTTTGGTGTTGCACGATGACCTTTTATTGTTCTAATTACACCCGAGTGTCTGACCGATTATTTTTTTGAAACATTATTATCATTACTGCAGGTTATCTGTCTTAGCATAATACAAACCTGTACTAATGACCATTCAACAACACCAACAACCTTGTTGATGCCGTGCCTGGCTTATACCGATAATACGCAAATCAAACTATTATAATCACTTTTATTACTAGCAAAGTATACAACCTGACTGTAAAATGACTACCGACTGCAACCCAAACAGCAGCGTTACAGAGGATAATAATGATAATATTTGTGATCTTTTTTATACATCCCACCGTAGAAATTAGCTAATCTATATTAATGAGCGACCAGTTAATAACAGCAATTTGTGTGTGACGTTTTTTTTGAGAGCAGGATTGCACAACAAAAATATTGATGGGTAAATTTGATTCGAGCTTGCTTGCATGCTAATTGCCCATTTAACAAAAACTTGGAGTGGAATGGCTAAAACTTCTACTCCTTTCTCCCTACTGAAATTATTACTGTGATGATGATGCAACGTGATTATATTACGATGATGATGATTGTTAGAAAAGAAAGCCTTTCGACTCTCCTTCACCGTCATCAACGTCATTACTATTATCATCGAAGCGTCAGCAGAAACATTAATACACTAATTTCACACAGGGTACTATCTACCAATGCTTTACACAATGATTTTATTAATATGTGGTTAAACACGCATATTCGTTACTTTAGCATACTACTATACTAACAATCAATTCATTCATTTAAAAGTTCCTGCATACATACACAAAATTTAAATGTAAATTCTGTCTCACGCTATTACTGTAGTTATGTGTGCCTAGTTTCCTTTTGTAAAGGCAATTTCAGTATATCGTATGCATGTACTTATTTTGTTAGCGCCGTTAGTACTTAAAACAAGGCAAGCGGACGAAAGGTCTCATCATTAAGCCATATAATGTGTTTGTAATTGTTTTTCGTCCGCTTTGTACTTTTCTGCTGCTGTTGCTGCTCTTGTTTTGCCGGCATACTTTTGTTAAGAGTTTTGTTGGTCTCACTGCTCATCCTATGGCCATCATCAACAGCTTTAAGTTGCACCAACTTTTCTATCAAAATCATGCTTATGTCTGCTTTTAGTAAATCCTGGGTAGACACGAGTAATCAGATTACATTATGCTTTTGGAATATTCATGGAGATACAAGTCTTTTCGCTGTCATTATTATTATTAGCAGCAGAACAGAAATTACATTATTTGTGTGCAATCGCCATCACTATTAAAGCAAGCTATTGTAACTTGAGAAGTGATAGGAGAGGAGCTAACTATAAGCCTCTCATCACCATCATCACACTAAAACAGCAAACTAGAAATAAAATGCTCATGGTAGAGTATAACTGAACCAACAGTATATAGCAAATTATGAAGCTACTGATAATCACGATAATGATCGTTCCAAATTTCCTCTCCCTTTCTCCTGTTATGTGCAACGGCAACTTTGCTTGTTCCTGTTACTTTTGTCGCTACCAATTCCTAAACTTTTACTGTTGTCGTTTTTGTTTGTTCCTCTGATGCTATTTATTACTACTTAGTACCTCGGCAAAATGAGAGCAACAAATATGTACTTGTTCAGAAGATATACTTCAATATACTCCAGTAGTTGTTTTGTTAATGATGATGATGGTCAAAGCGTAATTTAATAGCGGATCACGTAATGACACCTGAATCCTCATTTTTTCTCAGTATATACACAAAACAACAAACTGGCAGTGCCAATTATGGTACATCAGGCAGAAAAAACTGCCATTAGAAGAACATTGCTAGTTTTGTTGTATTCGTTAATGTGCTTGGATTGTTTACAGAGACATTTCGGTCGCTCCTCCAATATGTGCTTTACATTTGGCGTGCTTTGAACCAAACTAACATAATAGGTGTGTGTGCATCGTGCATAATTTACATCATGGGAAAAATCATAAATGAAATAGGTAAATGTATTATGCATGGATGTTTTTTGGTTTCTAAACGCAATATTTTAGAGCGGACTAAAACGAGTATGAGTGAAAAGGATTTCATTGATGTTCTATACAACAAAAAATGCAATAGATATCTCATAATTACGTGTGTGTTGTGAATGATTTGGACAAATGCACCTGTGCTTTGTGCGCAACAAAAGGATCCCGTATACCTTGAAGAAGCGTTTTAATTGCCATCTACAGTCCAACTCCGACTTTTATGCGTAACTTAATGAGTTGAAGCAGAAAACAAAGCAGTTGAGGAGCGGAGCTGCGCTCCTGTTGTTGAAAATTTATAGAGAGTTGGCCTGACTTCCTTTAACATTAGACGAACTAGCATGCAAAGCTTGCAAGCAGGTAAGCATCATTGTTGAAAATATACGTGAGGACTGAATGCAACAACACCTACTCTACAGTTTCAAAAAGTGGCGTGTGCTCTATCAGGGGTTGCGATGGCTAGGCTATCAACTTTGTTCATTTCAAGCACAAAATTCATAATTTTGCTGTAAGAAAATGATGAAAACAAAAGCACATTTTTCACCAGTTTAATTTTTGCGTTAACTAGTGCAAAAGCTCCAAAAGTTTTTTTCTGGCACGATGGAGCTTTAAAGGTTTCCCATGCATTGATAAAAAAGGCACGGCAATTTAGACAAAACAATGGTGAACATCCGCCAAAGCTATTTTCAGGTACTATAATATTATAAAGCTTTATCTGATAAAGACCTACACTTGCTCATGGAAGCATTCATGTTCATTTTATATACGTTTACGTTCTATAAATTATTTTGTTCTTCAAATAATAATAATGAATTGCATGACAAATTCAACATGGCTGAAATTTTCACGCTACATAGAAAAAATTCTTTGGTGCGTTGTCTTGTAATTCATATTATTTTAAAGCGTACCATAACCAACTATTCTTGTAAACGTACTATTATTATTTCGATGTATAAAACTGTATAATAATACAACAGTCAAATCTATATTTTTACGGAAATGTGTACTCTTCATGTGTTTCACGATGTGCATGTCAAAGGCAACTCGACCACAATTGAAACCCAAACTACCAATCACACACTTTTATTTCATTTTCGGTAACATGAGCTCAAAATGAATTGGACATAACAGACAGAAGGTAACAGCCGCAGAGAGCGGATGGCATGTCACGCCATAAATGGCAACGTTGGCATTTATGCGCATGAAAAGAAGCAGCTCCCGTCTCTACTTTTAAGTTTCGATTGTGTAATATATCTACAGGCTTTAAAATGTTGTACATAGGTACAAGGTAGATACATATTTATCTGATATAATGATAGCAACACTTCAACACATTCTATCCTGTAAAAGTATCACGAAATGTGTGTACTTTCTAATTTCTCACACCTGAAGCCTTCGATTTCAACGCTTTTACACAATTTTCGTGATCCTCAATTTGTGAAGAGAAGAAATGAAAACCCAATCTCAATTACTTTTTAAAAAGATGCGTGTTGTAAATAAACAGTTGGAAATGTGGCGTGATTCAACAAAACTCGAAATAATATCGTCAATATGGCTGTTTTGGCACTAACATTTTATTAATGTAATACCTGTAAATAACTAGTTAGAAAAAACACTTTAATATTGATTGATCTACAATTTAACAAACTGTACAATACTTGTAATAACATCCCATCTGGCCAATAAATGGCTCCCGTCGGGTATAAAAAGTATAAAACTTTAGCGCCATAACAGCTAGCTGCATTTTAGGACATGCAAGAAAAATTGGAGTTTGTACTTCCGACCAGCATAAGCATAACAGACGTATTAATATGTGCGTTTCGTAGTCAGTCAGTTTTTTGGCAATATTCTTGAAACTTGAAAGTCTGCCTTTGCATAATTTCCGTCAAACAGTTATTTCATAATCTGAATCGTCGGTGGTCTTCTCGAATTCCGAATCAAAGTAATACATCGCTTCTCATTTTTTGTTTGACTAACACTATACTACATACTAGTGTTTTGTGCAGAGATACACAGATTGAACTATCGAATAGTGTAATCAATCATTCAGTTCATAAAACACATACAAATGTGTTATGAACAACTTGTATTATGTTTTTGTTCATCATATAATATGTATATAGTAAGGAGCTAGGATAAGGGAATGAAATTCATTTGAGACTGCATCGTTTATTGACATATGCATGTTGCGTTCGGTTGATTGTTAAATTAATAAAAAATACTCACCATACTAACTAGGTGCATTTTTGTAACCACCAACGTGAGTAAATGGTTTATCATTTTACATCAATGCAATTTATCGGGTCGTTGATCACTCGTCATCAAGCAAGAGTAAAATAGCTACTTTGAAGAAGCTTTCAAGAGAGCGAACGTGTGAAAGGAGTATGTAGAGACTTGAGAGAATCTTTACCAACAAACAATAAGATTTAACAAGCTTTCAATTCTCAAGATGGACTACGAGTTTTTTTACAACTTTGATATGCAAAGCTGTGATGGTAATAGTAAATAATCTAAGTGCAACTGTATCTTCAATGACAACGTAACAAGACTGTGGATGAAGATGATAATGACGCTCAGGATGCCTTCTGTGAGGAAAGATCATTCATGAATGGTTAAGACAAGACATAGCAGCGTCAACGTGTCGAATAAAAAATTGAATTCATAATACACTCTAAGTGGTCAAATGACAGCATCACATACTCATGATGGTTTTGTTAAATGGACCTCACACAATCACACATGCACTCACACTTCTTATCTCTTTCTCTTCTTTCGACATATACACTCCACTCTCTTCTCTGGTATTCAATGAGATGCTACTTTTTTTCTGATTTTCATAGCTGATTGATCCAAAACATTTGAATAAAGGTTGCGCAGATGGAATGAATTGTGTGTTAGAATCGACTACTAAAACATTTACAAATGTACTGTACATTGTGGTAATATATCAAGCTATTTTAAAGGAAACTTTTAAGATATTTCTTTGTGTACGATACAATGTCTCATTTGCATTTGGCAGCAAGATGTCTGCGCATGATACTTTTATAAAAATATCTGTAGAATGGCGCATTTTACACTTTCTGTAATATAACATGACAGTTTTTGCTACTGCACTGGCGCTTCATCAACTACATCGTGGTTTTCTTTAGGCAATGCTTTTATGCATTCCGGTAGTAATCGTCGTGATTTTAAAGTTTGCGTGTGCACTTCTCTTATCGCCTTAGCTGATGACGGTACATTCAGATTGTCCTAAACATGATGAGGATGAGAAGATGGTTTCAATAGACAGATGAAGTGAGATATCGAAATGTACATTGACAAGGCATTCTTATTGTATGGTTGGTGGTCTGGGTAAGAGCGATTTTAAGCTTTTTACTAGCGCTATACTTGAACAATTGGTAACCGCACAAAGTGTTTCATCAGTAAGAAATATGATAGATGATACGACATGCATAATGAATATTGTTATCTTACCAGTTGATTCTGATATGCGGTGACAGCAGTAAAAACTGTTTCTGGGAAAACAAACGTCCGAAAGTACTCCGATTCGAGGTCGCTTATGAAGGTTCCACTGGCCATCATTCCTTCGCGCCACTTGACAAGATGAATTCTCGGTTGATACCGATGCATTGAATTTAGCACCAACTATACGATAATGACACAGGTAAAATTCAAACATAATGCACAGAAGGTACATAAATCGTTAGCATTTATTGTTAGGTGCCATATATGTTATGTTTTTGTCGTATGTCGCATTAAGTTTTTATAAAATGTGTAAAGTGACCATTTAAACAATAAACAATAGAGAAAAAAAAACTTACATGGCCATGTTTGTCCATTTCGTTGTTGGTTAACTTGACTTTCTCAAAGGAGACAATTTGTTTCTTAAGTTGTTCACCCGTGAATGGGGAGTCTGGATGAATGTAAAGTCTTGCCGGCGCCGGAGGATCGGCTTTACCCGCAACAAGCCACGAGGATCTATGGTATGCATAGCGGTAACGCTTGTTATCCACAGGTACTATGTCTAATAAAACGGCGTATCTTTGGTCACATGAGATTCCCGAAAAGGAGGCACGAACTGTTGGAAACATTCTCCTGCAAGGATTCCAAATACAAAGAAAACTAATTTTAGTCATGATTACTATAGGTTTACATTATTAAAGTAACATGTGCTTGACTATGCACATGCATACATTTCGAAAAAATCTACAATTTTAATTTTGATGCTGCATGAAAGTTGGAAACAACTGGAAGTTCCATAAAGGTTTTTAAACATTGGGCATATAATACTGCGATAAATTATATTGAAGAATTGAGCACGTTAGACTAAAATGCTGTAATGAGAGTCACGGTAGAAAAGGAGCCAGCGTAGTTGTATGGACATGGTACTTAACATATATTCGTGGCCCGTGTAAGAGGTAGCAGACAGCCATAAAAAGGAGATGAGAAGTGGTCCGAGTTGAACTCACAAATCATTTCTCTAACTTCCAGCTGTCCTATCTAATTTCGCTACGGGAAAGTATATAACATTATATCGTATTATCAGAAACTGTTGGCAGCGGCACTACTTCTGACAGTACTAGAACAACCGTGAAGATGTGGTGGTGTGAGTTTAATATTATGGAACATTTTGCAGTAGTAGATGTTGCAGTCAAAAAGAAATTTCTCTCAGAAATACAGAATTTCTTGAGAGAGAGATGAAAATATGACGACATGGTGGAGGAAAGGAAAGAAGAAAAGTGCTTGAAAATGGAGATGAGAGCTTGCACAAGGAAGCTAGGTCTTTTCCCACTTTTACACTTGGCTCTCTTCTCTCCTTTTCACGAATATTTTTGGACGACTTTATTAAGTAAGTACAAACTTGGAATGTAAGTAATAGAGAAATCATACGATAACGAAATGGCTGCTATTTGTTATGCGTATAGGCTCAAGTACATAAGTATAGGTAGTAAAGTAGAAGACATTTCCATATTACAACAACTATAAAGCGTTTGAGTGCATTATGATATCAAAAGTAGGAGCCAAGAACTAACACAGTTATTATGGCAGTCGTAGCGAAGAAAAAACTTGTGTGATAGTAAGTGGAGATGAGCTCCAAGAAAACCTCTTGAGATCATGAAGGGCTGAAAAGTGCCTGAGTTGTGCGAAAAGTTGAAGTGTGATGAGCTGAAGAGGCACATTTTCATGAAGCTTATCGGATGTGCTCCCTCACATTTACTTGGGTTTTCTAACTTGTCTGTGAAAATGTGAAGACGAGGAGGAAGAAAGCTGGTTAAGTAAAATACATTTGTTATAAGTTCCGCCTATAAAACCCTAAGAGAGTGTTGGGGAAAAAACTTCATCACAAAAGTGAATATTGTAAGAGTACATAACTATATGCATAAGATAACACTTTACATATTTACGGCTTGCCCATATCATTAGTTATATCTTATTATAATGTAATTTCGCTTATGGGATATTTTCTACCCTTAAAAAGTAAGTTTTCTAGCCAAAATTCCTTTTAACTGCTGCATTTCTCTCTCGTTTTACTGCTCGTACCCTCATTTGCATTTCCTTCTCGTGGCTATAAAATCGGGAACAGAGAAGAAACGCTCTTTTAACATGATACTTTTGGTGCGTCCACCCATGTGTTTTTACGAAAAGAGAGAGAAAAAGAAGGGAGAAATCGTCGTGCGCCATCTTGACGATTCCTTAACCTTATTAGCTTGTAAATAGCTTGAACATATAAGACTTTTCTTATAATATGCATGTACTAGATTTTGGTCGTCTTCCTTTTTGTGAATATACATAAATTGGTCGAAGGGCTACAAGAATAACTCTTTATTTTAACTTTACTCCCACTCTATTAACCAACTCGCGGGTTTGCTAACACTTTATTCTGATTTTGGTATAACCGCTAAGTTCTTTTTGACATAAAATATGTGGTTATAAGACACGGTTTTTGGTTTTTACTCTCTGCTCTTACTGCGGTTGTGGTTAACATTCCAGCTTGAAAACTAACAAATATTTTGAGAAGAAACAAAGGGTAATCAACATTTCTTCTAGTTGTAAAATTTCTACATTGAAGAAAATGTGCCTAGTTCTACTTTTTTATCTAATCTATACTTGCATGGTGGTAGCGGTTCAAAGGGGCAATGTGCAACAAACTATATACAACCTTATATTACTGGCCAAACCGGATGTATGTCATTTGTGTTTAGCCATATTAATTGACTTAGTGTTTAGGATCTTATGCATTAGAAAAATTGCAAACAAGACTATGAATTATACTCTGTAAAATATTTTCCTTTAATGAAGTTTCAACTCGTTCCCAATCTCTGTAAAAAATGTGAACATGTAAGACATTCTTATATACGTCATCCTTGATGTGTTGAGCATATTTATGTAGCCGCATCACATTATATTCTATCAGAAAGTATAAATCCTGTTATGTAAACTTTACTTGCCTTTTCACATATTTCCTATTATATAAAATGTACTATTTGTAGTTTTCGAGCTGGACGCTCCGGCTCCCACAGCTACTTTATCCTAGTCAGCAAGCTCTTTACATTATGCTAGGGGAGAACGTGTGGTAACAATGATAGCAGCCGTAAAGTGAGCAAAGTGGAGAAAAGCCTATCGTATCATACAATATTTTCTTCTTGCTTCGAGCATCATGTACATAAAACACAAGAGAAAATGAAGAGACTAAACTACTATTTCTACTCCTCATTTCATGTACTTTACAAGCTTTAGACAAAAAAACTGCTCGCTTGGAACGAAAAGACATACATGCAAAAGGGGAAAGAGAGAATATGTATCTGCTGGAGAAGGAATGCATCAGTTTAGGTTTGTGAGTTCGTATCTCTGTTTCCACCCTCTCTTCAGCACTCACTGTACATAAGTCGTTGTTGAAGTTTACGTTTTGGCAAGTTGCCTGAAACTTTTCACAAAAAGTTTCTGGATGTTGGTGGACTACTACTATTATACTTTCTGCGTGTTTCAACAAAGAAAAGTACATTTTCTAACTTATGTATGTACGTTTCTGTGAAACAATATGATGAGGCAATAGAAAAATCAAGACACATACTACCTATATGACTCTTCTTGTGTCAGTGCAGTCAACTGTATGCAAACGTAAGAAAATATCACGCTCGTTTGCTTCCTTACTCGGTTTTATAGTACGTAAAAGTCGAATATATATAGCGTACAATAAAATATCTAATCCTTTGGATGATAGCAATATCGTTGTAGCAGACTGAAGGAGGAAAGCACTTTTCCACAATATTCCTTCTTGGTTTTATATAAAATTGTGTGCGAGTGAGGGTGGCTGGCTGGCTACTCTAAAACGATATGTATATAGTTATAAAGCCATAATAATACTTTTCCCAAGTTTCCTTCTAGTTATTTGAACAGCTCGTCAACTCTTAATGCTACAATTCAAGTGCACCACCACTGCTGCTGCATATTGCTTGCTGTGATATGGCCACCACGACAATAAACTTCTTTCTAGTTGTGCACACGTAGCAGTTCAGCAGACTCTAAGCATGTACTTATAGTTTTATAAGAAAGGGTGCCACACAGAGAGCAGAGAGCTATCATGTAGAAGAATGTTATGTTTTGGAAGTTGTATTATATACAGTATCAAAAGAAAAGCACTAACAAGAAGATAAAATCGGAGCTTTAGACTAAGGTCGTTAGGAGCTGCGCTGCTGATGGAAACTTTGGCGTAAATTATCTGCCAAACTGAAATTAGAAACTGTTAATGGTCTCGATCGACGCGATGCTGTTCCATTTCCTTGACTTGTTCTTGTCAACTCTTTCATTCGTTTTACTTTTCATTCCGCCATTTGCACGTTTATTGACGAAAGGATTCGGAAAGGAAAGAAGCGAGAGGATCTACTGTTTCAATACTCAGTTGGAACAAAAAGTCGTGAAGCAAACCCGCATTTCAATAGTAAAAACATGGATAAACAGAAAAATACGAAGGATGAAAAATTTTATTGAAATTTAATAGTCAACAGTATATATGGTTTACCAATATCTGTACATATATTTGATGGAAGCATCAAGTATCAACTCAATCAATGTCTTTTTGTGTAATATCCTTTCAATTTAAGAATCATGTTATAATTTTATTGTTTAAAAAAATTTATCGAATGGAACGAGCTCATTTTAAAGCATTGGGTTTCAGTTAAACAAACTGTAAAAACACTTCGGTGTTGTTTTTCAATCTCCATCAACAAACTTAACTGAAAAGAGACAAGTCGTCAACAAAATGTACTAGCCGACCCAGTTCTTGGAAAGCTTACACAGCAAGTGGGCGATTTATATTTTTTATAAAGCCATTTTATTTACACTTTAGTTAGAGTAGAATCATCGAGTTGTTCCTTCATTTCTTGCGAATATACGGCACATTTCCAAGTAACATCTCTTGGGAATTTCCTCCGTCTTGTGGTGTGGATAGACGAGATGGGTACGAATGACGATGATATTTTCTCTTTGAGTGACTTAAGACACCTTTCACCATAGATTGAAGTTCTAATATACCCTAAGTGGAATAGCGAAAAACTTCACAAAAACAAACCCAAACACACGTTCTCCAGGCCAACAAACCACAGTATATCTTTCTTTTCGACATAAAGAAGCAACAACAGCATGCCAACTAGTTCATATCATAAGTATGCCACACACATATCATGTGTGATGGTGATGGCATTGAAGAAATAACAAACCCACCAGTTTTCTAGAGAGTTTTTCCTTTCATTCTCTTGTTTTGACACTGCATAGCATGAGCGGCAGCGCAGGAGTGGTGAAACTAAAGTAAAGCAACTTCAATAGAGAAAGGGAGAAAGTTGTTGTTTTCTTTTTTTGCCAGAGGACGGGCAGAAAATAAAAAATGCATCTTGTGAAAAGTTTGTGGAAAATCTTCAACCGTTCCCTGCCACAAAGAGCTTTTCTCATTTCTCATGAGTGACGAACAGGAAAATACAACACGTAGTGGATTCTTTATTGTGCTTAGTTACGTTACGAAAATCCAGTTCGTGCACATATATATTTGCTCTATCTTCATGTTTTTCTGTATTTTTCTTACTTAGATGAAAGTCTTATATAGATTCCAACATTGCATGTTTCCCTGTTCTACTACTTGTATTATTATTATTTCACTGGTTTTTTTCCTTCAAGACATGAGTGGAAATGTCTTTCAATATTTCATTCGACTAAAAGGTTAGCAAGTTCTCACTTTGGTGCAAAATGAGCCAATTTCTTGATGTGAAACTGAATGATGACTTCTTCATTGATATTTTATGTGCATACCTGCTCCGCTACTAGCTAATACTTTCTCCTTAAGAGTAAGTACACGGAGAACACGTAACTTACTTGAAGTCTGAAATAAACCTTTCACCTAGCAAGTTTTCACAACAATACGTTTTTATTAACGATTCTGTGCTTTATGTAACTAGATGACGTCCTCTTTTATTACATACCTATTACTGTGTTTATACATATAAAATTAGTTGGGAGATGTTAAAAATCACATGTACTAAAATTATTTTTCAGTAACTCATACTTTTCAATTCTTCATATTATGCCATACATTTTAAAGAATAATTAAAAGGTCTACACATCAAACTGTTATTTAACAAATTCCATAGATCTTCATGCATTAAGCTACACTTAAAAATGTAGTATCCAAAGTGAAAAGTGTAGCGAAAAAGAATAAAGGAAATCGTGTATGTTTAGAAAGAAATGCATATAATTAATTAAAGGACTCGCCTTTCAAATTGTCATTATGATTTTGAAAATAAGACAGTCTTTAGCATTATTGTAGGCATGAGTTGTTGGAAGGTGGAACCACAGGAAACAGTGACAGTCATAAAACATGTTATCATTTTGAACAAATGCACGCACTCTAACAAAAGAACAAGTACGGTTCCCTTATATTCTCGCACTTTCTGTTTTCTTGCCTTATGATTATCCAAATTCATAATATGCTTAAACATACTTAAGTATACGCAATAGTTATAATGCTTCCACCTTTGTTATGCCACTTTACTTATTTCAACTTCCAAAAAATGAAACGTTACATGTACATTATCATAATAATACTAGTGCGTGTTGTATATAGTGTCACTCCGCGTGCCTTGCCTCGCCTTCCATTATTTCTTTTTTACTTTATGACAAAAATGAAATGGTAGTGGTAAGTGTAGGTTTTTAACAACGAATGGAGCGTCGATAAAAAGACTTGACAAGAAAAGCGAGAATGTCTGTCACATTAGCATGCACAATGCGACAAACTGACAAATTTTTCCTACCGAGTAAACGAATGGGCCATGCGGTTGGTGAATACAATTTCTCTGGTAATATCATTTTCTTTACCCACCACCACCGCAATACCAACCAAGTATACCAGGTATAGCATAGATAATAAGTATTTTTTTTGAAATGGTAAACTAAACATTACTACTCACTACACTAAATGGAATGACGAGTGTTTTGTATGCGGATCTTTCTGCCTTCAGTTCGGTGGAGAAAAATATTGTCGTCATTTACAACAAGCTCTATTACACAATGTGTCACAAAACTGCTGTGAATTAGCCAGGAAGGTTAGTAAGGTAAACATCGCCAATATAGGCTAAACGTATATATCGTGAATGATATGCATATAGTGTGAGACTTCGTGAAATATTATTTTTTGTAAAATAACATAATTTACTACACTTAGCTAAACCACGTGGGATAATGAAATATAAAGTGAGTTAAATTTTTACGAGACGGTCACTTACTATGAAATAAGCTCAAAGTTTTCCACCATTTCCCAAAAACACACTTATTATAGTGCTTCATGTTATAGTAAAAGTTTTTGCTTTATGGTGACACAAATATAGTCTTATTTTTAAAAAACAATCTACATCAAAGCGTGCATGAAGCCTGGAAAACGGAATGACTTTTTTCTTTTAAATATTATGCTTATCTTGCAAAAAGCATCATGAATATTTCAAACACTTTTTACGGCTAGGGCGGTGAAAATATTGTACTCAAAACATCGTATCATCATCTCATAGTTTCAGCCACTTTCAAATATAAATATTGCATCAACATTTTTCATGATCCGTATGAGCCTTTCACATTTCATATACTAACATTTATATACCATTCTAAGTTCGTTTCATTTTTAACCGTTTTCAAACTCCATTTAAAGTGTGGTAGAGCAGAAGCTAAAAAACCGAAAACGGAAGAGCTACCAGAGCTACGTATGTAAAAATGTCCGGAAAATAATACCATATAATAGCAGAGTAAGTGGGTAAATACTTTTACTATGACAAAAACTATAATGATATATAAACGCAAACTTTTCATATATGTTGCGCTACCGACCGATGTTGACTGGGGAAGAACCCTAGCTTTCCCTTTCTTGACGTATTTACAACCGATTGTCATTATAAACCACGTTGTATAACTGAATTAGTATTTATAAAGCGAGAGGAGTAAAAAGACGGGAGCGCAAAAAGGGGAATCCTTCAAACTTACGTTTTGTGAGTACTACATAGAAGGACCACTTAAGTATTCCGCAATTACGTAAAACTCAACTTTTTGAACAAGTGCTTGACATTTTCATAGCTTACATTATCTATCTTTCAGAGAGGGTGGTGGAACAAACACGGTGAGTTACTTCCTACAACAATACCACATGATATTGCTTTGATGGATGTCAGTAATGTCAGTTTGTAAATGGCTTTATTGTTTATTGTATGATACCATGAGGATTACATCAATATTAGAAACAGGGAAAACCTCGTAAATGCGTGTTTCCTTGTGAACTGATGAATGCAAGAGAGAGAGAGAGAGAATTAGCAAGCAAGTAAAATGTTGTGGATAAATCCGCATTTCTGTAACTGTTTAAAATTTTACCAGCATGTGTGACATACGCTTTATACGAAACAATAATTATTTATTAGGGAGCTTGTTCTGCCTGGGAAATTGAAAAGGGTCATACTCATGTGTTGTGTACTCTTGAAAATGTTATTACACATGAAGAAGTTGAGTCCGTCATAAAGTGTGGCAACGTCACACTAGTATCAACGGAGGGAGCAGTAAACTAAAGGGAAAGTTTTGTACATTACACAATAATTTGATAAACAAGTTTTGGGGTGATGGTTTTGAGTAGTAAAACATGTATAATATCTGTATTAAATTTGTATTGGTATCATTGGTAGTGGTTAATTTTGTAG
Source organism: Entomobrya proxima (assembly GCA_029691765.1). NCBI lineage: Eukaryota > Metazoa > Arthropoda > Collembola > Entomobryomorpha > Entomobryidae > Entomobrya > Entomobrya proxima. The sequence continues at coordinate 8,785,554 of CM056170.1, read as the reverse complement.
TAGATCGAAATGTGGGAAACTTTCACTGGATCCACTCGGCAAGGATTGCCCCAGGGAGAAATGATTTGATACTAATCATGATGTTGCTTCCACCACTTACTCAGACTTTTCCGGTGTTGTAGTGCAGGGCAATACAAAAATAAATTTGTACCACTCTACCATGAGAACAAGATAGAGACATGTCATGTGTGAAGCTTTTTGATATTTTTTGCTGAGTGAGTTTAGTGGAAGTGTAGAAAAAGACACATTTCCACGGGATCAAACAATCTCCCTTGAGAAAAGCTGACTTCAACTATCATCAACAATTTTGCCCTATCCTACAAGGGGATGCAATGATGCAATAATATTTGGCTCCCAAAACCCAAAGGTTACATGAATTTACACCCTTTTTACAGGGTTTTATGAACACATTGTACTTCTATCCATTCGCATTTTCTTTTGATATGATAACAATAATTGTCTGATGCTACGTAATTAAGCAAATACTGTGAAGCTGGGATTATTGGATAGCCCAGCAGAAACCATGCAAAGCTAGCCAGAGGTGCATGAGTCGGAACTTTTTTTACATTTTTTATTTTGATTATTTTTCTTCCTGATAAGTATTATATTTTAGTATGTTCGGATTCTTTATAAAATTTTTACTATAGTATAACTCCACTTGACTGCGACAATACAAGTAGCAAGTTTAGTGGCATCTTGACTTGGCCACAACTTTTTCATGATTTACATTTGATTAATTAATAAAAAGTGAGAACATCGCAACCTGTTAGGCTCCCCACATTGTGATTAATACAAATCGGTCTTTTTGGAACCCCCGCTGACACAAATGTCTTTAAAGAAGAAAACCAAACCAGGAGCCGCAAAAGCACCATGAACCAATGAAATGGATATTCGAAAAAAGTGAGCAGACTCAAATGTGCATGTAAATGAGGTTCTACAAAATATGCCCGCCACTCTTACTTTACACTTACACATATAAGCTTAAATCTGCAAACTTCCCAGTTTCATCATGCTAATTGCATAGGTAATATGATGATGATTCTCATGACATTACCCTTATTTGAAGATTTTGTTAATTCATAAACTAACCAATCCATTAGAACCGGCTGTTGTTTAGGCATATACTCGGAGTTTTGCCTCACCTCAGATCATTTCCACCGTCTGCCACCATTACTATTAACCTTTCATTGTTCTTCCGACAACATACTAATGGACGGACATAATACATGTATCGTGCCAAAGGTTTTATTACGTTTTTAAATGGTAATAGCGGTCATCATGCAAATATCGTGTGATGTTGTAAGATTGACTAGCTAAAGTGGTGCAAATCAGTTGCATGTCCACTGACTGCTCTTTTATCTGAAAACCTAGTCATCTGACAAGTTTTTGTATCATTTTTATATCCCAAGGGACATCAAAGCTATTTTTGTTATTGCCCACTCTGTTTTATGAGAGAATATATTGAGCTAGTGAAACAGCAACATAGTGTGTTTGTGAAATAATAACAATGATTGCTGACTGGCGGATGTATTACCATGTACAATTCCTTAAACGCTTTCAGATACGCTGCACACTTCAACCGTAAAAAAAGAAATTACTGTCTATCATGCATTCATGCTTGTTGCGTTTACCCTGCTTAGTTGGGTGGTTTGGGAGGACATTGTCTCATGCGTGTATAATGATAGTGGAAGGTGACATAAAAAAGTGGTATGACGCGACTCTTCATGACTGTCCTGTTGTCATTTCGCCATTAAAAGAATACATATAACACATTAAATGATTTTAAAATAACACTAAAATTACACATCGTGTAACATCCAGGTAGATTGACAGTGTACAGTGTACAAATTATAACTACGGTAATACATTTTCAACTGACTAATACATAATAAACAATGGAAAAACAAAACAAGGAGCGAGACAGAGCAAAAGCCTTCTACAGCAAAAATACCCATGCTTGGAATCAAGCATAACTTCAATATTTTGTTGCATATTCAGAAATGATATATTAGTAATACTTGAATTATTGCTTATAACTTATGTCTTTGCACATAAATGTTACTATAATAAGGTGCATGTAGTTAATTTTAAAAGCAAACGGTGAAAATGGCGGGCATTAGCTATAGGTATGTGCTAAATAAGTCCAAAGAAGTTAACATTATTTCCTTGTCACTCTGGCGCTTGCTGTCAACTTATATATAGTGTGAAATTCGTTGAGGAAAGGTTGGTTCTTTGTTGCATGCATGCTCTTACTTTTCCCCATATTTTTTCCAGTTTTTCTTCTGCACGCATAGAGTATTATATTTTCTGTGTAACATATTATAAAGCTCTTGTTACCTTACTTTACGTGAAACATATAAGTATATAACCTATGTAATCATTAGTAAAACATTCATATTTCAAAATACATGCATTGGTAATAATAATGACATGAGGTTTTCGTGTAAAACATAGAAAGCTCATTTAGAACCACTCTTCCAATATGAACATGTATAAAACAGTCATCATGCAACTTCGGACCAAAAACGTACCCACACGAAATAGATAATAAATATACATTCGACAACCATTTTTTAGGCAAAAAGGAAAGTGATATTAACAAAAACTCTTATGCATAGAAAATACCCTTTATTATTGAGGAGACCGTCGAGTGTATCTAAAATATATTGCCATTTCAGCTGTATGTAAGCTGATAAAATGATAATAGAACACCAAACAATGACAACAGATGCATCAATCCATCCATCCGTCGTTCATTCAAAACTTTGAAAAATGAACGGAACATAGACAGCGGATGGATGGCCACCATTAGCTGGTGGTGGAAGGACGTGTAGAAGATGACATGAGCTACAATATGTACTGAGTAAATTATTACGTACACAATTCTGGTCGTATTATGATAATGATATCAAGTAGAAGTCTAGTTGTTGGTGTTTTGTCTAACATTGTGCACGCAAGGTGGTGGATTCATGCAAGCAATTTCTATTGGAATTATTTTACCTGTTTTCCTTTTCCTTCCTTGAGTAAAACCTGGACACGTATTTTGGGAGCAATATGAATATGATACAACTTTCAAAATATCCCCTGTTTAAATGGAAACCTAGTTTCAACAAGGATAATATGCATGTATTTTCATAAAAATATGGAAAATACATTAGAAAGTGATTAAATTATTAAAAAGTATATTTTTATGATTAACAAAAAGTACCAATATATTACTAAACTCGTAAAGTAGTTGAGTAAGGATAAGGATATTTATGATGTTTGAAAAGTATAACATTTCCTAAGGTTGTCTCAACCTAATTTGTCGAGTAATCAGAAAAAAGATTTCATGAAAAAAATTGGGGCTTTGTGGGATATGAGAACTCTCATTTACTTTAGGATACATGACGACATGACGCTCAATGAAAAGTATGTAAATGAATGTAAGCCAGTCCATTATATAAACGATGCTTTTGTAGAACACAATGTGGAGCCAGGGCAGGATAAGTTCTCTGCTTAATCATAGGTTAGCTGGAACAGAAGCGCCCAACCCTTCGTTAGAGCAAACATACAATACTTTGAGCATAACAGAATAGAGTGTGCATTCTCTTGCCAACACACCAGAAAGCCAGAACAGCAGAGTCACGCTCTCTTACGTCTTTACCTTTCCCATACATTCGCTATCATCGTATCATCATGATTCATAGTGCATCATGCAATACACCTCATTATTTTTGTAGCATTATTTGCTAAGCAAGAAAGAAAAATGAACCTACCTGATCATCATAATCATTATACGTAATATTATGTTATATATTGAGATAATATTATTATGTATATTTGCGGAGAAGTAAATAGGGGAGGAGTCTAGCGTGAGCATATTTCTATCAAGTATGTGATAAATTTTAAACAATGTTGTACGAAGCGGATAAGGCAGGGTTCGAGGTGATTTGATACTGTATAAAGTGCATATTTTTGTTTTAAAAAACTCATAATGTTTTATCTGCTTTCGATCCTAACAACTACTTGCTATGCTAAATGACAGCTTCTATAAACGAAGAAAAAACTTTTGTTCTGACCATGTATTGGTGTAACTTAAAAAAAACATCGTGTCGTTCGGAAATACTAATCTTTGAATATTTACTCGATAGCGACGGTGAACAATCGACGGATCGAGCGACCACACAAGAAATGATTCGCCGAGACGATAAAAAAAATAAATGATTTGTTACTTATTAATAGTGTCGAGACAAAATTAATAATAATCACATCTCTCACAATTACAGTTTATCCTCTTTTGCAGATTCTATTCATTTTACTTACGTGCATTAGTAATGCAATCATGGTCATGATCTTTCAAGGAAAAATACTGTTGTGGGGTAAAATAAAACGATAGTGGCAATTGTGGCAGGCCTTAATTAAATATGTTTCAAAAGATCTACTCGTTTGCATTATGAATTCTCATGGCTCGTTTTTTAGTTGCTTGCATGCAATCTAATTACATTTGATAGCTTCTTCAGTGAAAAATTCCTACAGATGCAAGAAAATTTACTTTGATCATCTTATAGCAAGTTATGAATGCATGCTAGAAAGAAGATTGGGTAAACAAGACCACCGACTGGCCCGGTTCCGTCCGTATAGAACGCATGTCTGAAAAGTGACCTTACGCCAGGAAAAACCTTTTGCGGCAAAATGCTCTAAATTCACTGAAGTAAAAGACAACCCCATGCCACTTTTCTTGCCGAGATGCTGCCAAATTATGATTTGACGGGCTGCCACTTTACTGCACTATCACCACTTCCATGCTACTCTAGAAAGTTTAAATATCTATTCATTCGAATAGTAACGCTGCTGGATATCATGTCAAAACTAAAAAAAGGATCATATAATTTTGCAAATCTATCGACTACATTGCCCCTCAAATTATCTTAGGCTAATTACAAGGCATTTCTACGCAAATTGGTCTAGGGTTCCTTTCCGAACAATCGCTTAAGCTATGAATCCAACGAACAACACTCATTTGTATACAATGTGTTTTCCCACAGGTTAAACACGATTATTTTCACGAATTTTCTTGATAAACACAACCCTTACAACTGTACTACTGCTATTACTATTTCATGCACATATCAAAACAATTTGGCACAAAAAGATTCCACAGTAATTCTCGCCAAAACTACGTCAGAATCTAAGTTGTGTGTTTCTGTAGAATTACACTCTGCGTGCTTTTCAATAAATATTTATTGGGCATTGCGAGTTCCAGCGAACGAAAAATTTTGGGTTTATTATATTGAAGAGTAGCACAGAATAAGAAATTCTACAAGTAAATACGGCAATGCTATTAGTGAAAAGTGTCTCGTCGGTTTTGCAAATAACAGTTTTCTGGAGAATACAAATTGTGGGTAAGATTGAACATAAAAAATATATCGTAACAAAATCTAACCTACTGTTATTATTGATCAGCATTATACACCGTTTAAGAATAAAAAATTGTGCCAGTATTTGTATTATGAGAATACCTAGCCCTGGCGTGGGAAACTGACCTAAAATTATTAATGATCGAAATCGCCAGACTCCTGCTGGAAATTGCATGATAAAAGATGTATTTTAATCGTTGAAAGTACTTTGCAATTTCATGATCTCTTTTTTGGCGTCGTATAACATTCAATTTAAGATCTGTACGTGTAGATCGATAATGTTTTGAAGCCTAAAAATCCTCTACAGTTTGATATAGAATCTTGATGCCGATTTTATCAACAAATTGTTACAAATCTGAGTGAAATGATATTCCAAATAAGGACAGAAGTTTAATTTTATAATAATAGACGTGAATCCGTGAATGTTAAAAATGAAAAATGAAATACGTACCTGCCACTTTTCGTGATGATCATCTCTGTTCCTAAATCATGGAACTTATCCCAGAGGTCCTTTGTTTCTAGGTGACAAATGACATGACGTAACTCTTCACAGTTGCACCTTTCCTGAAGAAGGGGATTCTTTGGGGCTGGCTTCTCATTAGGGGATCCAGCTGCTCGGTTATTATTATTACCACCGCTATTATTTTTCCCAGGCGAGTTATTAGTACTACTCCTTCCAGTGTCACTTTTCATATCGGAATCATCATGGTTCACCACTTCAATCGTGTCACGCGAGTCGGAAGTCGAGCTTGGAAGGTCTGGCGAATCCCTCTCGAGAATGACACTCATGTCTTCCTTCAAGCTCCCTTCTGTAGTTAATGATTCCGGTGAGTCCATTAGTGAGCCTGGTGTTGACTCGACAAATTTTTCTACATGAATGAGAGAAACGTCTAATTTGTACTCGAACTAATATTCTCATATTTTTCATGTCTTAAATTATTATAATATGACAGTGGCGAACAAAAGGGATACAACTTGCTACAGAGGGACTCATTGTAAAATTTAATGCATTATAACTACTTTACTCTTATAACATTTTTTCCACTAAAAAAGGCTGTGAGTTGTGACACAGTATAAAAACCTTTCGTTTCTTTACGTTTTTTGATGACTTATCAAAACGTAATGTAGATTACTAATGAAATTCACATCCTGTCATTTTAAATACCCTTGAATATATATCTTTCGACACGAATATACGTGAATTTCGTTGATCCAATTTTAATTTCATGCTGTGAGGCAGCAAATCCAATTTGTAACAACGAAACACACAAACTGTGTGAAAACATCTTTCTTTTTAATTGATTCTCATTTCGCTAGTAATAAGTGATTCTGTAAGAAAACATAATAATTGCTTTGAGCAGACATGTGTACAACTTACTAAAGGTATTATATTGAAAAGGAAAGTTGCACGCACATTTCACCTTCAGGCACGCTATGTTATTGAAATCCTTTTTATTCTCATATTTATAATAATAAAGTAGCGTATTAATTCAAGACTAAATGCGACTGGTGTGAATTTTTAGAATAGCGTGAAAGAAAAGAAACCCATCAGATCTGACACATTCTTCCATACAAATATAGAGAAAGAGAGGTTACAAGTTACAATTGTTCATCAGTAGCAGTACGTTGCAATCAGTTTCCATCAAAATTGTGGAGTAATTATCTCATTTAAAGCATGCAAGTGACAGGTCCTACACGCTTGCCCTGTAATAATCATTCTGGCCTTCATTTCTTATAAAAGCTTTTTGCTACAGCTTTTGTGGGCAGTTTTCTTTGCTCGCAGTAATCATGACTAATTATGTTCATCATCAGTTACAAACAGCATGAAACAAATTGTACTAATTAATTAAAATATTCGACCACTAGTGGCACATATTCTTTAAAGAACTAGATATTTTTATGACTGCAATTGTTGCAAAATATGATTGCCACTATTTGAATCTAAAAACATTGATATAAACCAGTCAGCATTTAAGTTCTTTTTAATTTGGACTGGAAGCAAAGAACGATCCATCATCATTCCAATTTACCCTTACATAAATATGCATGTTTGATAAGGCCAATATAAAACTCGATTTTTTCTCTTCAATCCCCAGTGATTAATAACAATAATCTAGCCCTTTCACGGTTTGGTCCATTTTGCTTCGTAGGAGATCCTTTTATTGCTCCCTCCTCAGCAGCTATGATGAACCCACAACTTTATCTCCAATAAAATCATGCATTCCCCTTCTTCAATCTAGAATTCAAGCACACTGTATCTCTATCCATCTATAATCAGCATTTTCCAAATCCGATTGCCTTAATCGTTAAAGTGGCTAAATTATAATCCAATGTGTCATGCTAATTGATACACATCGTTTAAAATCTAATCCGTCATCTATACTATCTTATTATAGAGTATTTAGTGCACATTTAACGCGTTACTTTGAGAATAAATCTTTTCTATCTCAATTTATTCTTAGAGCATGCACATTTTATGTAGATATGAATTGAAAACTTGATAAACAATATTGATTTTTGTTGTCGGATAGAATGGGGCAATGTTAAACATGCAACATTCTTACTAAAAAGGATGTATATTTCTACTTTAACCTAGGTATTCATGACATTTTTGCAGATGCCAAAATCCAATGAAAGTCATGTATGCATATTTTTATTCTAGCAAAATCGAGTTTAATAAAATGGTTTATTACCTAACGGTCGTATCGTACTCCCGGCAAATCTTGCATGTCTTCCTTTAAGTTTCAAAACCTCAGCAGCCTTTGCAGAGCGACCAATTATTGCCGCAATGGAAAAATCAGTTGCACGTGGAGATCGTGTCCCCATATATCCAGGTGGGTCTTCCATTTCTAATGTGAACGCAGCACTGTTCATCAACAACATGAGTTCTTGAGAAAATCACGAAAAAGAAAGCACGCCTACCGAAAAATGGCCAAGCGTGAACACAGACTATTGCGACAAGACAGAACCGTTCCTTCACTTTTCTATTTGAACTTGGTCACAACGAAGAATTTTTCACGTTTTTGCGATGTCAGAACAAAATTAATGTAAAAATATTGTACAAGTATGTCCATTATTTCTCAATACAATCAATTATGATTTTCGTTTATCACAACTCAAATATAAAATCAAATCTTAGCATAATAAAAAATTCAGATTTGAAAAAATTGGAACATTGTCACTTTTCAGAGCTTTTTACAGCGCAACGGAGAAAACTGTCATGAGAGAAGGAACGGTGATCAAGTGTATTGGTATGTGTGTGGTGATTACTTCATGGTTTTTTGAGAAGTGCTCATCTGAGAGACTTGAGCTGATGTCTGAAGGTGAAGAAACAGATGTTGAAGTGTGTAAATCCACACTCACTCCCTCTCCGTGATAGAGTCTACTAATGACAGAAGAATGGCATATCTAAAGAGAAACACCACCACCACACGTTTCACGCACAACCTTCTTGACGAGTGTTGCTGCTCTCACAGTCAAAAAGCTACCATCATCTATGTTGCTTGCTACTATTCACGGTTATGGTTTTATTGCATCAACTTAATACGAGAGAATGTACTTTGTGTATAGCCAGCGTATGGAAACCTTCGGTGGGCTCTCAACAACTTCATATACACCAATCCACAACAACTCACACCGTCCTTAAGATCATCATCACCACCACATTTGCTATTATTCCGGTTCTAAGTTTCACGCTGGCTAGGTATGTGCATACAGTTTTATATTTCAATAATAATCTCATCACAAAAAGCCAACAGCTTTTTGCAGTGAATGTCCTATCCGTGAAACAATACAGAATTCTCCCTTTATGCACAAAACTGGCTTTGCTGCACTGAACAGCAACTTTTTTCTCTTTTCAAACAAAAATTGTCTGCTATATAAGGATCTGGTTTACTTCCAGACATATGAAGCGTCTATCTATACGTACTAATGTCCCTTAAAACAGCAATGTATTTATAATGAGCTTCCACAAATAATACGAAAATCTTTTCTTCCCAATTAACATTGAACACGCAAACTAGCAACGCCATAATATCGTTCTCTAAGACGCAGAGAATCGTAGCGAACCATTGCCAGAAACAAAGTGTTCTCAAATTGTCCCTGTTGCTCAGTTTAGTAAGTTCCGCCGCTGCTACCGAAGAGCTATGAGATCATGGCTGGGGAAGGAGAAAAAGTGAGATATCTTTTTGTCCTGAGACTGCGGTGTGTGGTTCTCATTCTCATCCTTTTTACTGTGATACAATACGTAAAAACAGAAGCTAACCGTCTTCACCGTCGTTTTTGTCGTTGTCGAGAAGAACCTGATGAGCTGAGGTATGTAATGCACACGACGTTACTATTCACAGATATTATTTTCAACGGTATGAACTAAAAAAGGAAGCTCGGCACACAGAGCAGGAGAAAATCTACCAGCAAACCAAGCATATTGTAGTGGTAGCTTTGTTGAACGATCAAGAAGAAGGGTAGCTCTTGTTTGCAGTGGTAGCAGTCTGTTTAGTCAAGTTAGGGGAATGGAACTAAAAGCTATCGGTCCTTTCCTCCTCGTTGCTCACTTTTTCCTACTTTTTTCAGGTCTCGTGCCAATGCTTCATCTGCTCTTATTCTTCTTCTTGTGCGTCTATCTATCCTTACTTTTCTTCCTCAAAGAATAACAGCGTGTATATTGCAGTCATCCATCTATCTCTCCTAGCATGCATGTAGGTATGTGCTGCTGATGGGAAGAAGAAGTAGAGAAGTGTCATGTGTTGGCATGCTATACTTTACATCACACAACCTGTCGCGGTGTCCTGTGAAGCAATTACAAAGGAGCACCACACCTCAGACCACCAATCACGCCTGAGCCAACTCAAATGTACGCACAGAGGTAGATAATAAGTCAGATTAGATACCAAGCACTTTTATCGTGTAAAAAAGAAGCTAGGAACAAAGTGGAAGAGAGGCATGAAACGATGAAATTGAAGATCTTGTTTGTTTGACTTTTAATATTATGATCCATGCCGAAGCAATTTGAATGCTTACTATGAAACTAAAAATGCTCATATAATATCTACTACTTGTTTGTTCTCCCACGGTTGATACTCTGAAAACCGTAATATTAAGAAGTTACCGTCGTTTTCAAAATTTTGAGGAGCCACATTATAATCCGTTCTCTTGCTGCTTGCAGATCAGGCATTCAAATAAAAGTATAATGCCTTGTCACAATGAATTGTCCGTTGCTATTGTTGATAGTTTGAAACTTTTTCTGGATTAATGCTGCATACTTTTATAAACATACATGATTTTCAGGATTTTAATAAAATTTTAAAGTCTACCTGATAGTACTCCGGTTCTAAATAAACACGAAACTAATGTTTTGTTAAGTCCTGAATCCATCATAAATCATTCGTTCAGTAAATCTAGTCCACATAGTAAATTTTAGTTTCCAAAAAGTTTTTTTTTCAAGATTTTATTATTTTAGTAGCAGTTTAGCTTGCACATTATGCTTGAATGTTGTTAAAGTTATAAAGCTTTATACTCGAACTATTTAATCGGAATATGCGCATTAATGACACGCATATGCACCATTGTGCTTTTACAATGTAAATGTAATTTTTATCATGCAAGCCTACCTACTTCCTTTCATCCAGTGAATAGTGAAAATGCGTAAAACTCCGGAACCAGTAGGGCGAGTCCTTCCCTCGAAGCACAATGAGAATGGGCTGGCAATACTTCGTCAAGAATCGCCCTCCTCTCAAAAATTTTTTCATCGCTCTTTTCTCATGCATTTTCTCTCCCTCTCCGTTGATATATTTTGAATGTGCAAGTCTTATAAAACACTCGCATCGTTATCATCACCCTATCCGCAAAACAAAGTGCGTACACGGCACTATTTAATGTGTTTTCTCCCAGGTGAGTATGCATTACCAACTTTTTTCTCTAGCAGTCCAGTTTGTGTAAGTTGTTTGTGGATCAACATCCTATCGTTATTTTCTAACTTTTTGTATAACCATTGGCCTTTTGGACACAAGCGATATTTTTATTATTTTCTACGGGTACCCTGTTCATCTTTTGGCTCTTGAACACACTTTAAATAATTCCTCTAATGAACCCACAACTCATTTAAATTATAACCGTGAATAGACAGCTAGCTCTCACCTCTTATTATCTCATATCTTATACCGAATCACTTGTTACGAACGGACAAAAAATCTTGTGTTGGCAACTCACGTGAAAAATCGCCGCTACCCATAACTGAGGCGATAATGATTGTGAAACCTTGTCCACTTCTTCACATGCATCTCTGCCCTAGCCAAGGTGGAAATTGAATTTGAGCGTAATTGAATTAAAATGAGCCGCTAAAGGAAACACAGATAGATAGCAAAAGACGTACATAAAATCTCACAGATAAATTATTATTGCTGTACACATTACTGATTGCTCGAATGATGCCAAAAACTCAAATGCTGGTCAAAAGGATAAATTATTTCCGGATGTTTATTTTCACCTTTTCAGGGCCGCTTTTAAACCAAGAACTACCCATACAAAACCTACAGTGAATGATTCAAGTAGCCCCATGTGTTGCGTGTTGCGTCAGAAACATATTAAAGCAGTTGTGCATATTACTAAACGCTTAAATCTTACAAGCTGTACAGTTTTATATATCTTCTCAACGGATATTATAACAATTTATCAATATAAAGACCGTCACAGCATAAATCATGACAAGTTTGTTAAAGCATTCAAATTAACAGTATTGTTGCAATTAGAGTGTAATGATTTTTTGAGAGAAAATTACGTAGAACTAGAACTAATCGCCGTCTATCCGTTTTTGAGTACATGTACTTTATAAACTTCTCCTTGAAAATGTTGTGTATCCTCTTGCGGTTCAAACTCCCAACGATATCGTTACTTAATTTTTCTATCATCATGTCGTGACTTAACCCGACTTCACCACAACATATAAAACCACCTTGAATCAAACTCGACTTGAACACATTGTATAAAATGCCACATGCATTTTAGGTTGTAGGAGCTTCGAATTTTTTGTGTGTTCAGAGTAATGTTTAGCGGGCTCTTTAGATTAAACGCTGCATCGTTGTGCCCAAATTATTTCATTGTCTTTATCTGAATTGTATATATTTCAAGATTGATGAATACAATCATATAATACCAACATGATAACGAGAAAAATCAGACATGGACCATCAAGTTAGTGTAAGTACACATAATATGTAAGTGCCAAAAATTCTGGCATTCTGTACATTGAATACATCTATTCGTTTTGTTGACTACTTAGCTTAAAAATATTATGTTGCGTGGTTGGGGATACTTCATCATGTCAGTTTACTTAGTCTTCTGAAATATTGCACATCATTTTTTACATGCAATTTCATGTCAATTTTTTGCTATCCTGTTTTCTTGTTAACATTATGACGCTCCCATTAGCCCTTTGAACATTTGTAGATGTAATTATTACACTGTAAAGTACAATATATCTAATACATCGCATAAATAAATGAATGAATGTTTATATGGATGTTTTATAATTCCTAAATTGGAAACTGTAGGTTGCTAAGGACGTTTCTTATATGTTTTTGTATATACTTTTAATACAAAAATTCGAACACATGATCATAATGCAGGGATATCGCAATATTAATTTAGTAGAATAATGCAAAAATATAGAGACATAATGGCACATTCTAAATTCTAATACAAGTAAAGGGACTTAAAAAGTTGGTTGCATTGTATTTTTATTTAAACTTTTACATATTGCTTGTTTCTATAATCAGCCAATGAAATGAAGACATTTTAATAGTGAGATATGTCATCAGTCTTCCAAGCACGTACAATACAACCAAAGAAATTAGCATAGATAGTAATGTATTATAGGAAATCAAATTTGTCATTACAGTAGTTCAACTAGGTAAACTTTTGATAATCTTGAAGTGTTTTATGTAAATATTGTACATTTATTATGACGTTACGTGTGTGTACATACTACATTTTCATGATAATATTTCAGTTATAAAAAATTATAAGGTTTCAGTTAGAAAGTAACCACAGTTTTACATTTGTTTGCTTCTGAATTCAATTTCCTATTCATCAAAGCAATCATAGTAGTGTAAACGGTTATGGTTATAATGAAAGAAAAGTAGTAGGCATGGTCTAAAGGATTACCGACAAAAAGATATCTCTCTAACGTCAACCGCGAGGGCCAAACATATTCGAAATCCTTCCAATTTTCAAAGTTTGACGAATGTAAAATAAATCTGCTTTCTAAATGCGTGACATAATAGCGCCATGGTCCTTGCTTTTTATAACGGATCTTATGTAGTATCCCTACACCCTCTGAATTCGCATTCAATCTCAGAGAGGCGGTGTGTAGGTGACGGTGACATTATTAAAAAATGACAAGAACGAATTATTTTTTTTCTAAGAGAGAAAATATAATAATGATGATAAATAAAAAGTACTTATTACTTGGAGAGCAGGCGTGATCTGTGTCAAAGAAAGGAAAGAACACGATAATTAGACTGACAAGGTAGGACCAAAATAATTCGAACATCTAGGTGAGCATTTGTGTATGCCGCATGTATGATTATACATATCGTTTACAGGCAAAACGCCATTACTGACGACGACGACGATAATAGGAACACCCATGCAGCACATAATCACCTTACCTTGCCGCAATCCGAGCTGTTTAACTCTATGATTTGATGTCAAGCAAGCATGGAATTATGATGATTGCTGTTTTAATGATATCTCAACCGGTGGACAGGCAGACGGATGCAGATTGATGAATTTATGTCTTGCCTTACGTTGGTATGCAAAAATGCATGGGGAAAATGGCAAAGAGTAATCAGAAAACTTTTAGAAGGACGAGTTCACATTACTATTATTATTACTCCCAAATTGTCATTATGTTGTGATTTTGCGATTGACAAAGAAGTTGACGTGACATACAAGTCTTTACGTCAAGATGAGTGTGCGTGGTGCTGCTGTTGTGTGGCCAGCATGTCATAGCGTGAGACAGCCCATGTAATAGCTTCTTGAGCAAATTTTCATAAACAATGGACAACAGTTGAAATTGTCGCAGCTACTGGGCTTATAAATCTTGTGGTAATTCTTCTGTCTCCCTTCTCTGTTGAACTGTCGTTCCATTACTGCCTACTTTTCAAAAAATAGCAGCCCACACCTTTAAAATTATTGCGTGTGTAGTATGTTTCGGTTTATCCTTCACGATATGTATACCGCATATTATCTACCATATTTTGAGGACTAACTGAGCTTCCAAAATGTGTAACGGAAAAATAAAAGAACTTTTTAAAAATTTCATTTGTGTTCACGTGTTTACTCCTTTTCAGGAAATATGTATATCACAAGCTGTAGTAGTACTTTGAACAAATTGCAAACAAAATAAATTTTACCCTTTATGCTGCATTTCAATCGTACTTTGTCTAGAGCAAATTATTCACTCCCTTTTGATTACAAGGTATTTTTATTGGCATTTGATTAAGGATACCAATTCAGTGTGTAGTGGGTGAATAATACTTATTGGGATCTAAACGTTGAATAAAAATACCACACACAGTGTACTAAATTCTTATTCATAAATATCTTGTATGTGTGTAAGAGATGATGACGACTTAGAGGCAACGTTTTTAGGCTACTGGCATATCGTAGATATTGAAGCTCAAAGGAAGGAAAAATATTAATTTTCTTTATGAATTTAATCTTTCCTTCAATCAGCCATAATTTATCTCAAAGTTTTCTCCTCAATGCTCTTTGAATTATATTCCTCGCACAATGTTACATATTATTATTTGGCAGTAGAAGGCTGGTCAATGTAGTCAGTAGGAAGGATTTTTGCTGTAGGCAGGCGGCATTTCACCTGAAAACTATGATGTTGATGTTGTCGATACGAGATATCAAGAAAAAATGATGATGACGAGAAGAAAAAAAGAAGGGGCAAAACTTTACATTAACGCCAGTACAACCCATAGCTCATACAACAGCACCTTAATCGCATTTTTAGATTGTTTGTCATAAAGAGTACTCTAAGGCAGGCACCCATCAAATCCATATGTAATATTTTTGTTTCATATTACACCAATACATTTTATATTAATCTTTTTTGCGTTGATATTCATCTTGTTATTAGTAAGCAAAAAGGCGGTGGGTGTTCATTCATTATAGTTTGTTGGCTTTTTATGATAGGCTTTGTACATGATGATGACGGACGTGCGGAACTTTGCCAGGGAGAACAAAAGGTATACGTTATGCTGCTAAACACAGTGATTACTTCGCATGAGAGCAAGTGCTCTGATTTGCGAAAAGTTTAGGGCAGGTGGGGCTTTCTTGATGGCAGCATTAAAATGTGAATTGAATTCATGTTAAAAGCCCACCACTGTGACTGTGTACATATGCAATTAACGAAACTATATTTGTAGGCAGTGATGGATATTTGTTTCTACTGATACGACTCTGCTTGTCATGCTGCGCTGCAAGAAATGAAATCAATAACGAACAAATTCACCTTACAGCCAAGTGGTAGCTAATAATGCTGACTTACAATTAGTGAATCAGTCACATTTTTACTTTGGTGAGCTTATTGGGTGTAGTAGTAGCGTAATGTGTAATCGCATGACCATATCCCATCAATCTTTCGGTGAAACAGAGAAAAATAAATAAGTAGTCGAACCCATAAATTCATACGAATAAACAGTTTACATTCTTTTCCTTGTAACTTAGTATATGCTATCAAATGCGAGGAACTGACGAAGTAATCGTATGTTAGCATTTTGCCTGCTACCTGCGAAAGAGCAGTGACCACATTTTTTATTGAAGAATATCAATCTTTGTACTTCTCCTTTCTTCGTTTGTTTGTCAATAGCATCAATACAATTTGTATCTCATCATCTACTTACTCCTACAATTTTTCTTGCCACAAAATGATTTTATGCATTTAGCTAATAGGAGTGGTGGACTGATATTGTCATTGTTATATTGGTATGCATAAATCCGCCAGTTTCAGTGCTGCGGTTGTTTTTATTTTTATGAAAGTACATTTCAAACATGATTGGATTTTTCTGTGTGTGGAGATGTGTGTAGGCTTCTCATTATGATATGCATGCAATTACCATCAACGTATTAGACAATAATATGTAAATTGTCCAAATGTGGATCGAGAAAGACAAGAGCGCAGCGAGGAGTCATTCCGTTAAATTATTATTATGAACCTGGTGGTGGTGGAACAACAATGAAGCTAATGAAATATTGAAAGAAAGCTGTGTGGCGGCGACGGCTCTTCGGTACAACGCGTAGCAATCTAGATATTAGAAGATAGTATGCTATTAACTGAAAACCAATGGAGAGGGAGATGATAGGAAAAACCACAAAAATGTATATAATGTCCAATTACACAACAACATCAAACAGCTTTCTTGTGGTACGGCTTTTCCGATATCCCTAATATACATTTTCTTTATCACGCTGAAGCGGCAATGTGGCATGTAATGCGGTACTCTTCTATTATTCCGAAAGCAATAATAAATGAAAGCGAATTAATCCTTTACATCGTAATCGAAATGCCTTCTAGGACAGAAATGTTCTTGCAAAGATACCAATTTCCCAACGGGACTATTACATTGGTTGAAATGTTGACTCAATAATGTAAATAATCTATAAGCCTTGCAAACGTTATTTTTTTTGTATCAGATAGACATTGATACATAAAACAAGCCACATTGCTTTCGTATGTCGCACTTTTTTTAAAGGGTAACTTTGAACGATCAAGTGAAATCTCTATAATGTAATTGTAATATTAATTTGATGTACATAATTGCTTCCTTTTGGCATTGAAAAATATTTTTGTGCATATAAATAATCCTACTTTTATGACACATCAAGTGAGGAAAATAAATATGCGATAAGCAGCTTAATTAATGAGCAAGTGCTTTTGTAGTTCAGCGATAGACAATGAAAGGGGTGCACTTGCCTAAATATCTTCCTGTACACGTATCATGTTGCAACTTTTGGAACTTTTTTGTCAACTTAAATCTACTCCTCACTTTTTTCATTGTTACTGCTTCTCCCCTCTAAACTCCTGTCCCTTTCACATTCACTCCGCTCGACTTAGTGCATATATGAACTAATTTTCCATGTCGAATCAGATTTCTCATTTGTTATCCTAGAAAGAATGGGAAAATACGACCACTGGTTACACTTTGAGTAAGCAAACAGTGTGTCAGTAGCCAAACCCTGACTGAATACAAGAATTAGTAAATTAGTACAACAAAGGAAGCCACATAGGCTGTATCTATTTAAGCTAAACAAATTTTTGACGGCCAGGCAGACTAAATAATCCCTTTAGGGAGTCATTTGAGATTTTAACCCATTGAACCACACCATTACTAATGCAAAATCACACTCTCAACTACTGTTTTGACGTGTGTATTGAAAATTTTGTAATTGTAATATATACCGATTTGTGGACTTGCACCGACTCTACTAAGTACAACTTGTGTTTATGTTTACAATTGTGAGCAAACCCAAACTGTCCGTACATATTTGACATATCAAAGAATAGAATCATAGTATAGATTTCGATGAAAGTTATAAAACTCTATAGAGAATCTCCATCATTGCAAACAACGTTGACAAGTTACATAGGTACATATTACATATGTGGCATGTTTTGCATAGAAATAGATACACAAGGATTAGGCAAAATCATTTTGCCAAAATGATTAAAATTATATGCTGTGCTGCGTACACGAGTCTTAGTTTAAACATTAGTTACTATCCTTTTTACACAATATTTACTCTTCCGGCTTATAATAATTAATAAGAGTTGTTTGTTCCTACTATCACAAGCCTGTTTTGTTGAAACTCACTTTTTAAAATGACTTGTTAAATATCCTAACGAAACTAAATTTTTCAATACTTACATTATATTTAAATCGCTACATATTCTTGATTATCAATTATACATTTCTTCACATTTTCTGGAGTCTACGAATTTAAAACCGTAAAGTATAGCTGTAAAGAATTCTATAAAAATTCTTGTATTGTTTTTAATGCAACAAACAGGCAAAATAATCATAAATATAACCCAATGAATAAATAATAGTGCATAAAATAATACACAAGATAATACGTTTACATTATTCTAAGAAAGTCAATGCCATTTGAAAATATAGTTTATAAAATTTAAAAGACAAACATCCAATAAATTTCTAGGTTTTTATGATAGCTACTACCTTAACTATGTAATTTTTAATTTTCAGTTAGACGTCACAGCAATATTATCAACTTTCTCTGACGTGGAAAACAATAATTCAACCTGTCTTTCTCATTTTTATTCTCCTAAAATGTAATACTACGGCTAAAGCAAAAAATGTCCTGGTTAGTTATAGTTTTGTGAAAATATCTAGAAAGACAAAAATATCTAGAACCAACATCTGCGTAAAACTCCAATATCGTCACAAGCCAATAAGGCATATGAAATAATAGATCAGATAGTACACTGCCAAACGGAAAGAGTGAAGAACTCGCCTTGCGTAATAATCCCTTGCAACAAAAGTATGGATATATTCTATAGTTTATATACTAGACACAAAAACAGTAGAGAAAGCAGAAAAATCTAGCGTCGACTTAGATAATGATGATGACGATGACTACGATGATGATACGACCGTCGTCGTCATCCTATATACCATTATAGAAATGCACACCCACGGCAATTGCATGAAGAATGATGAGGCTAGGATCGTGTGGAGACATGGTAATCTTAGCCATTTCGTCACGGCGGCAATAATGTTCGAGCTATTTTTTGCTTTCATTTTATTCTTTTTCTCCATCGCCGCTTTCTTTCGTCCTTTTCTCCAGAGTCATAAACGTGGTAAGCAGGTTTTCAGGATATTTTCTTGAAAAAGTAAAAAGAGTAAAGAGATGATGGCTCCCATATTGCACTACGTTATAATACTCATACTCATATGCAGCAACATAATCTCAGTATATTGGTATATATATGTTATGTATGTTTATAAAAGGGAATAAAAAGGTTTTACAAATTTTTTATAGTTATATTCTATGTGACACAGAGAACCGTATACATAGCCGTATAGTATTACCAGCAACAAAGTTGCTGCATTCGATAACATCCAGTCGCGCTAGTATAAAAGAAGCGGAAACGAATAAGCAGCAGAAATAAGCTTTAGCAACTTCTAGACCATTTGACATCTCCTCAGCTACCTCAAATCCCCCCAAGGATTACTCTTCTTTCACATGCTGACTTTTTCACTGATGCGCATTTCTACAGCTTCGACCACTTTGCAGACCAGCCCAATTCACAACAAACAGCAAAACGACCATAATATTAGAAGTATATAAAAATTTGTATAAGTATACAATTTGTGTACTCCCCTTAGACAGATCTAAGGGTATTGTCAACTCGATATGCGTAGAACTTCATCTTCATGGAACATATACCTACTTTAGCAAGACTATTCATCAGTCCTGTAAAAATCATTCTTTAGCCTTTTGGTTAGACACAGCCGTTTAACACAAAATGTATAATAACCAGAAATACTTTCCTGAGCCTTAGATTATGGAATACATACATTGAATGTATGATTCTTATGTGCATGCCAAGTTTCAATTGCAGGTTAATCATTAACCAAATGAACAAAGATTAACTGATGTTCAAATTTTTATGTCTACACGTAGTTTACAACAAATCAAGCTAGCCACCCTTAATTGAAATTAAAATGCTTGTAAGGCATAATTAATCAGAACTTGGGACTAGGATATTGAATGAAAATAAAATATTCTATACTTTTAAAAGACCTTACGTTTTTTGGAATTTAAAGTCTCATGAAGAGACTGCAAATCTCGGTAAATACGTATAGTCCTTCTAGTGAACTAAAATTTGAACGCACGAACTATGCATTAGTAGCTTTTGATATTGTGATATGTTCATTTTTGTTTATCATCACTTACACAAGATTTAAAGATGTGACCCATGATATATTTATATATTTTTCTTTATTTAATATAACCATTTTGGCCGGGTTAATAAAGTATTACCGTTTCCTTCGTATAAAGAAAACCCCTCTTGTCACATGGTAGATTTCATTGGTGAACAATATAGCGAGAGCTGGAATCGTTTGCTTACAATTTATTGCGAATATATCCTTCAATCTTATATAAATATTAAACTTTTACAGGGATAAGCCATGGTCAGCTTAATATTAGATCCATAAATCGTCAAGAACACTGACGATAATACTTTGATATACATTCTTACCGAAATACAATAACAAAATGCAGAAATCTAGCCTTGCAACATTGAAACATAAACCCTATCACATAGTCTCTTTCATGAGCATACATATAAGTATAAGTACACGTATACTGATATCTTACATATATATGTGCATCTTTGCATGCTTTTTTACCAAAACTTGACCTCAAGGTTTTATTCAAAAGATTATTGCATGCCTAGGTTTTTTTATGAAGTAGATAAGGTTTGTCACTTGACTTTCCCAGAAAGCTTGGACAAAACTGCACATTTAAAATATTACTTGCTGCCAGCAAAGTAAAATGCTTTCTCCCCAACGCTACTCCTTCTCCATTTTATAACCGTTCTATCATTACTTTTAACTGCACAACATTTCATCAGTTATTTTTTTGTCTTAATTGCATAAGCCTATTCTTCGGATTAGATGTACCCAATTTTTGAATCCATCTTAAAATATGCTCAGGCAATATTTTTAAACTGTTTCACATAATAATGACAGCAAAGCAGTCAACGGTCCCAACACGGTTGCTTAAAATGGGGTAGAGAATGCGTCATATCACTACGAGCATATAAAAGTCAGCGGAGGACACATTATTGAGAGACGCAAAAGTATAATAATAATATTGTGGTGGAATATAAAGAAAATGGCAAGCGTAAAGACAGATTGTTTTATGAGGGACTTCAGGACATAATATCACATAATACTCTCAATTTATATATTTGCCATGCTGTGTGTGGTGCATGGACTTGAAGATATTATCAACTGTTACCAACAAGGCAACTTTAGTGCACAAATACCATTACACATTTCTCCGGTTTGAGACTATCAGTGACATCTCTTTCATATTGCTACTTCGTGATCTGAATGTTTACAACTCAAAAACCTTCCCATCAACAGATTCAATGTGTGTATCTGCTACCATTAAGCACTATGTACTGATATGGAAAACAATCATGATTATGAGCTAAACATGATCATATCATGCATGGATATTATAGAATATATTATGTTTACTAGAAATATTAAAAGAACCCTATGACATTTTTTGTCTACGTTTCACCATTTAGTACATTTTATATTTCCAATGCTTTTACAGGCACACTTCACATGAAAAAAATAACCTAAATAGGAAAAATGTTATGAAAAGATGTTTACCAACCTCCGCAATTCACATTTGTCTGCCTGTCAATGAATGTTTTGTTTTTTGGAAAGTTCACTTGGCACTTATCAAGATTTGGTTGATTTATTTGCATAAAAATAGCAGGCACATAGCTGGATATAAAAAACGAAATGAACGTTGACTGCAACGGGACAAGTATCTTTGTTTATGCATGAAATAGCTTGCAGGGTTCATTCTGGTCCAACAACATCAGGGCCGGGTGTGCATAATGTGGTTAAATCATAAAAAGGAGAAAACCACTAGAAAAAGATGAAGCTAACATGCCAAATAATAGTAATAATCCTTTTGTTAGAAAGTCACATGGCTCGGAGGTTGATAGGGCTAAAGATTACGACAAGATGACACTTTCTCGAAACCCTTAGTACTCACTTACTTGATGACTGTTACTATTATTCATGTACAACCTTTAGGCAGACACGGAAGAGGAGAGAAGTGAGTAAAAGGATTGTCTATTCTGGGATCCAGTAGTAGTTGTATGCTTGCATATATTTATTCAAGAAGTTTCATGAAAGGGAAAGTGAGCATGATGTTATGATGAGAGATAGAAAAACACATTATAGTAGAACTATACATTTACAACGTGACGGGAACAACGATGTTGCTTGTTTTCCTTTCTTCTCATGCCTTGTTTTCTCCTCAAACCGTTTTTCAAGCTGTGTGTTGTCGTGTGAAGTCAGTTGCAAACAGACTGAACTCATCATCGTCAACAGCATTACTTTTTCAGCCAGCTAGACATGAAAATATCGGTATGCGTTTATAAAACATGTACCCCTTTCTCCTGCTCGTTAACCAAATAACGAACTTTCTTCGTGTCACTCAGGCTTTTCATGTTTTTCAAATAATATTGTTATCAAGAGACAAACGTGCTTACATATTATTTGACAACAGATGTGAAAAGCAAGTGAGAGGAAAAAAGGGAACTGGTATATGAGCGAGGAACGGGAGAAAAATAAAGTAAAGAACCATTTAAATTCCCTATGGCTGAATGTTGTAACAAATAATATAATAAGTCAACGCAGCAACAATGAAACTGCCTCAAAGCTTGAACATATTACAACTGAATTAGAAAATAGTAGTAGTAAGTATCTAGCCAATTACACGGTTGATATACCGTGTAATCCCTATCTCTGGTGGATCTATTTGGTGGATTTTCCTCAGTTTCCACACGATCA
The DNA here is from genome assembly GCA_029691765.1 of Entomobrya proxima. NCBI lineage: Eukaryota > Metazoa > Arthropoda > Collembola > Entomobryomorpha > Entomobryidae > Entomobrya > Entomobrya proxima. The sequence goes on along the minus strand of CM056170.1, from coordinate 8,762,513 downwards.
AAAAGCAGAAGCTGTATGCTAGGCTGCTTGCTTTAAACATTACCAAAATATTTGTTACGTATATTACACACGAGATCTGTGTGCATATTATTATAATATTGTTGCTCAAAACACAACAATAAAAGTGTATTCACCACCGGGATTGAATAAGCCGAGAAAATGAAACGAGCAGAGAGCTGACTTACTACTTGTGAGAGTCATGTGTAAATGCTTCGTGTGGGCAGAGAAACTCAGTAACAGATATGATGACTTACTTGTGAATTCAGGAGTAGCAGCTTTAGAGTTGGCGAGCAAAACGGGCTGCAGAAAAGGCAACAAAACGAGGATAAATATGCAAATAGAATTTCTGACTGAGTGACTACAGAATTCATTAGCTTAGTTAATATAGTGTGTATGTTGCGTTATCGCCTTATTTACTTTTCTTCTCCGCGCTTTCTGCTTTTCTCTCCGTTGCCAGTTGTCTGTTGTGAGTCGTTGTGACAAAAATATGTATGTTGCATGTATTTTCTCTCGCCATCAGTGTGCAAACTAACAAATCTACAAGTTTGAATCTGAAACGAGGCATATGAGGAGCAAACCCCAACAACTTTTTGTAGGACGAAGAAAGACAATTTGAGCTTGATGGCTTTGTCAACGTCTCTGCTGCAAAGAGATTGATGCATGTGACGCAATATACACATACACATTGTATCGAATTATGCTTAGTGAGATGTGCAATAATAGTGTAGTTTACAAGAGTAACACTTGAACATTAATATTGTCGCTGGGAGATGTTGCTGTATACTAGGTACAATCATCAACCCTAAAGCTTGTGCTGGTTTTCCAAGGGACACACTGCACGTGTGCATTTAGTTTTCCAAAATTGCGGAAAACTAGAAAGGGACATATTATATTTTAGGTTGATTCTTCTGACGAACAAGTTGCTTTAATCTAGCCCAAAAAGTCATCATAACGAAATGCAAATATTTTTGGGCTGAATGTTGCTTGTTGTTAAGTTGCTGGAAGAGCCGGCAAAGCAAATCGGGATGACCAGTAAATTATGCAGATTTCATTCAACATTTGAAACTTGTACATTTCTTTTCTATCAAGCGTGTAATTGTGTCGACTTTTTGAAACGTAATGGAAATTGCTGAATTGTTTGTAAAGTTTACTGACATTTTATTGTGCAGTAAAAGACACAGTGAAAAAGGAAAGATTATCAGAAAAGAGTACCTAAACCAATCTTACATTTTACCAGAGACTGCTGTATTGTCTCTTTCTTCGCTTAAGCAAAAAGTATACATGTAGAAAAAACCTATGATGTGTAGCACAATATGAAAAGTAATGTGAGGAACTGTGCTTAAAGTGATGAGGCAGGCAAGATATAACCCACAGTTGATGTCCGCATTGAAAGGATGAATGGGGGAATGACTTTGATGGTGACATTTTGCATTAGCATAAATGCAATCAACTTTGACTCTGAGGGACACTGTCACGACACACGTTCATGTAATGTGGCATAGTGCATTTTATAATATATAAGGGAGTTGTAAAAAAGAGAAGCATTTCTTTTACTCTAAACCAACGCACCAAGTTGTAGTAATATTATTATTATGATCACTCCGATGATGAAAAGGAGGAGATAGATGACAACCTTAAAGTGCAAATGACAAAGTTGTTTTCTTCAATTTTGGAAAAAACGCAAAGCAGAAGGAACATTTTCTCGCTATATGATATAAGTTCAAGTCATGTTGTACTGTGATGGTTTTATGATCCAAAGTATTATTGCGTTCAAGATCATGAAGTAATTTTTATGTCTTTTTATTCCTAAACTGTATAACTTTTTAAAGGATTTTGTTTTGAAGTTGGGAATTTATTTCTTGGATAAAAGAGGGTCGGGTGTGGAATTTTTAAAATGTTTATATTTCAAAACGTTTGAATGAAATATGAAATGTTAAATTATAATTATGCTTCAGTAGTGTATTCTGTTTTAACCTTTTTCTTTTTAGCTTGTGTGTGGTAGAATGAGTAGTCTAAGCAATGATAACGATGTCTTTCAATGTCAGTGTGTATGATGAGCTGTTAGTGTAGTGTTATTTATGGGATATTACAATGATGACGGGGATGTTATGTGTGTTTAATGTATGAATGATCTTTATGAAACTACAATGCTGCATAAGCGACTATTGTTGCCAACATGTATTCGACATCATAACTCATTTCATGTGACATTCTCACAGTTTGACACAAACACCTTTGGCGACTTGATGACCTAAGCTGTATGAATGTACACATTTCTTTTAGTAACTCACTATCGTGAGGAGATTTTTAGCCACTAAAATGATCTTTTTACACACATACTTTTAATTTTACGATATGAAACCAATTTTTCATTAGTTTCTACTCTGTAGACAATAAAAAATTTTATTTTTGGTAATTTTTAGTTGCAAAACTGTGATGAACTCACGAGTTCTTAAACAATGACATTATTTCACGCTGCAATTTTAATAATATTAATAATTAATAAATGTAGTCGAAATTATGCCAATATATATTTTGGATCAATCTCTAATTGAACTAATTATGACCAGAATAATAACAGAATGAATAGGAATAAAAGAACACCAACAAATACTCAAATTTGAAAATGTACTTTTAAGGTAAAGTTAATAATTGGTAGCTAGAAGACAATCACAAATGGGAGGAGTGAGATGGAGTGGAGAGCAAGTAAATCGACCAAGAGCTAACGACGCATCACACAGCTACTTTAAATACAAGTAAAAGGTAGGAACTCATGATGAGAGAAAGATCATTGTGAAGATGATGCCTTTCCTTTACACAATAATAATACTGATGATGAAAATGATATGAGCTTGAATTTGTCTACCGTTATATTATTCCCGACTCTGATTCAAAGCAAGTATATGGTAGTAAAAATATAAAAAGAGTGAGAGATCAAAGGATGATTATTTTTCGGGTCTGTGTGTGGCCATATAAGCGAATGGTTCATAATTTAGTCAAATCGTGTGGATCACCAGCGAAGAATCGGCAAAAATCCTGCTGCGAAACTTTCCATTTGCCTTTACATACATATTATTATAGGCACAGAGTTAAAAGAGAAGTGCGGGACACTGACAGATGATTACTGGGGATGATAGCGAGAGGAATGCAATGAAGCTGCTAAAACTAATGTGATGCTATTATATTCACCAAACATAATAAAACGAATGAAAGCAAACAGCAGACAAAGTGGTAGCATGCATGCATACAGGTGTGACCTCTCTTGCGCAGATTCATTGTCTCCTAGTGCCAGCTACCACTTTTATATCCAAAAAGAAAAACGAAAAAGGAGTCTCGCCAACTACTGTGCAGTGTGCGCACCATCATTCTAAGAGATAGGGATTGTAGTTGTATGGTGCTTTTAGTGGTTTGGGGTGAAGAAGAGTAACTTTTCTCATGGAATAATTTTTCGATTGAAAACATTTATGAGAATACATGAACTTCAAAGTAAAATACACAACACCATTGGCTGTAAGTTTGTTGTCACTTCTTCACCATTTATCCAAATCCTAGATCAACTTTCACGGCAAGAGGTTTGTAGAGATCGGAATTACAATGCAGTGAAGCAAGAAGTTTTATCAAACTTGGGGCAATTTGAGACTTGAATAAAGTGCGGAGCCTAATAGGAAGTAACTTAGAATTGACTTTTGATTAGAAGTATTTATTTAATCAGAAAACCCTGTGTTGCTTCCCAAATTTAAAATCAAAGCAATTTCATGAGAAAGAAATTTTTGTAATATCGTTTTGCTCATTTATTATGTTACCTCACAAGAAGGGAAGTTTTGAAAAATTCTGAATGAGATTTGTAAGAATCAACACACCTTTCGACCCATTCACATGTAGTAGCAACAAGATTCTTCTTATAAAAATCTCCTTGTGTATATGTAAGTAGATATTCAAACGTTTAAATGTGAGACGCTCATTTGTTCTTTCCGTAAGTGGAAGATGCATCCCCGGCGATTCCTCACACACAAGAAGTTGTTCCATGCGTTATCTTGTTGGCATTGTTAGCATCAATCTTAAAAGGTGGTAATGCATTAATTCATGAGTCATTATGCTCATGGATGGGGTAGTCAAGTGTTATATATTTTGAGAGATGTCCGCCTCACACTCTAATTAACACTATTGTGTCCGTCAAAGCTTATCGCATCAGCACTTAAGAAATGTACAACCCTTTCCTTATACTTTAATCATCTATTTTCTCCGCCCATTGTCTAATGCTATGTGAGCATGTTTATAAGAATATTTTTATGAAGGAGTCCAATGTTATGGTTTTGCTTGATCATATTATGATTCTACGTTGTTACACACAAATGCTTTTATTTTCATAGTTTTACGGAAAATTCATCGTTTTTACATAAATGAAATTAACTTATGAAAGAAAGATGGTTTTGTTGTTGTACAATTATCCCATGTTTTCTGGTGTACAAGCGAAAACATAATAAATTTTAGGCATATAATTTCTCAGCTATGGGAAAATCTAGTTTTACCTATGGAATTTAAAAATTTCAATCCTGGAAAAAATAAGTTCATGTTGCCAGTTAGCACAGACTTTTTTCCATAGCTAAAAGAGTATTTTCGTAAAGTTGAAATAATGTAAATAAATTTGGTTACGGGAATCGGATTCTTAGTTCTAGTTCTGTTCCTGGTTACACAGAGCCTAAGTTACTATTAGGATTCAATATGCGCGTATCTTATTTTGAACCAAAATGATGAAAGGAAATATTCTATTTATAATTAGAAATTACTAGAATCTGAAGGCTTTCGTGTGCCTTTATGTCAGAGATGTAATTAAATGTATATTATTTCAACTTAACACAAAAGAATCGCTTAAAGGCTATGGAAAAAAACTCAGTGCTTACTCAGAACATGCATATATTTTTTCCAAGATTAAAAGTTTTCAATTTAATAGTTAAAACCAGATTTTTGCAGGGATCAAAATTATTTTCTCTACATAGGTAATAATGCATTTTAAAACTTCTTCTTTCTGATGTTTACCTAACATATTTTCAACAAATCCCGCATATTTTGAATTCCGATAATATGTATATGTAATGCCGGATACAAATATCTGACAACCCAGACACCCAACAAAAAATGCTTTACTAAAACCTTCATGTTCTCATCATACCCTTTAATAATAGTTTTTAGTGTCAACTTGGGTTCTATTGGTAAACCAGCGGAAAAATTGAAAAGGTGACAATGATCGGGGGAACATTTTGAATAATGTGGAAGATGACTGACAAGAATCGATAGAAATAGTAAAAGACTTCGACATTCAATGAATTCAGTATAATGCTTAGATTGCATAATATTCCATGCATTATTCTTAAGATAACATAGGATTTGTTACATACACACCAAATGTTGAAAGAAGTTTTGTTGTTGTTATGAACAAGCGACCACCATCAAGCAGGAAGGTGTGGTTAAAATCTAAAAGTTGTACAATGTGCGTTCATGATCACGACAAGAAGCATATTCTACTAGGTTTATACTACTATGCCTATCGCTACTAAGGGTCTCGCAAGTCGAGATGCAAAGTTTATTCTATGTTTTGTTCTCGAATCGTTTGAAGGTGTTTTGGTAATCAAAATCATCGACAACTGAGGAAGGCAACCATTTTTGACAGCCACCTTTTCAAATAATGTCCACACAGTTTTTACTGAGTCTACGCGAATTGATTTTATGAATAAACCCATTTTACGTGATGCTGAAATGTATTGTAACTAGTCCTAAGCCCGTTTTGCCATCAAAACAAAATACAATTTGATGGCAATCTAGAGCTAAATACATATATCAAAACTTTCAAACCATGTATGGAATTCATCTCCGATCTCTCTAAAGAGGCATCCGCTAATTCAACTCAAAGTTCCGTTGAATTACCCAGGTCCAATCTCGGTTGCGTATTCCAGATTTTAACTAATACAAATTCAACCGGGGATCCTTTTTCGTTAACCCACCCACTTTAAATTCAATGGTGATTCTCTTTTCCTTCTGTATCCTCTTTTTGAGAACCCAACCAACTCAAAATTATCTTTCTTTAAAAATGTAAACCGTTATCGTTTAGTAAACCTTCTCGGTTTACTTTCATCAATTTAAAAAGGGCTAAACATGGCTGGTTGGTTGGCCAGTCACTTTTCAATTATAAAAGTTTAGCCTTCATGGCTGAAAGCGGTAACGTTCCTGGTTAACCGAAACTACTAAAACGATAGCCAAAAGGCTTACCGGTTTGGTGACGGTTAAGCCAAGCCCAACCAAACTCCCCCACCCACAGTCAATTTACCATACACTTTTTATTTTAAAAACGGGAGAATGAATTATTTTTTATTCAAAGTAGACGGCAGCTTTGACTTTTTATTTAAAATGGACAGCAGTGTTGATTTTTTATAAAATTGACAGCAGCAATTGACGTTTAAAAAAATAAAACTTTAGTAAAGTTGTTAAACTACGCCCAGCAAAAAATTATTGGCGACAATTGGGGAATTTTAGCATGAATTTCCCACCCTTCTATTGGTCTACATACCAAAGTTGAGCTCGATCAGAGTAAAACTGTGAAAAATTACCCCTGGGGATGCACCGTACCCCCCAGGGGTAATTGGTCAATTTGGCTGAATTTTCCACCCTTCAATTGGCCAACATACCAAATTTGAGGTTAATCCGAGCAAAACTGTGGAAAACTATCCCTGGGGGATGCACCGTACCCCCCAGGGTAATTGGTTAATTTTGCTGAATTTCCCACCCTTTAATCAGTCAAGATTCAGCTTAATTCGTCAAAATGGCAGTACTATAGTGCAGTTGAGAAAATATATGTTTTATGTAAAAAAAAAAAAAAAACTTTGCCCCAGCCCAGATTTGAACCTGTGACCTCAAGCTCTCTACTACTCCGAGCTCCAAGCTCAAGCCACTACACCACAGCAGCTATCTGAGACCAATGCTGCAGAATAGTAAAGCAAGTGTTAAGCTATCCTCGCAGCAAGAAGAGAGAGAGCGTTTGGACAGCAAGAAGGCTGCTGGGACAGAAGCACCCAGTAGCGACTTGCCTTCTGAAATGTATAGTCAAATTTACTGAATTATCACATGAGTATGTTATATATGTAACTGAAAACTGTGAGCAGATAAATAGAGGATATGCGTGCTAGGTATACTACACTTATTTGGGCACATGAATACAATGATTGTGTGCGGAACAATATAGGTAATATGAGTTTTTATATAATTTTACGCTTTAGTTTTGCCTATCAAGAAGCAGACGATGACACACTATCAGTGAAAGATTTCCTTATGATATATAGATAAAGATTTCCTTTTCTTTTCGTTGTGAAAAAGTCACTACCGCCAATTGTAATGGAATGAATGAATGATTGATTACCGTGGTTGATTGAATGACTGCATCAAAGTTGATTGAAGGTATCTTTCATACCACAGTGTCAATTGTCACAAAAGCAAGTCTTGGTATTACTAAATTCGGTGAAGTAAAATATATTACTGTAGTTTGATACCGGAGTATTACATGGTTTGGTTTACTCACTTTGGGGGTGTGTGAAAGTCTGCCTAACTGCATAGAGTTTCTCAGTGTAGAACTCCAGGATTCAATTTCAATTTGATTTGTGACGTTGGCGTCCAAACCGCCATTTAATATAATGTGTTACAAAATACTCGGCTGCAGATTCAGCAACAGTGGTTTGTTTTATTCGCAAGTAAAGAATGCATACCTAGGTAATGCTAGTCAACAGGCTTGGGTAATCACCCCATTTTGGTCAAGTGATTAGTGATTGTGATTAAATGAAGACGATATTTTCAAAAGGTGATTAGTGATTGGTGATTAATACCAATCCCAATCCTGGTGATTAGGTGATTAAAATCAATCCCAATCACTGGTGATTTGGTGATTAAATGTTAAACGAAAATGCAAGTTGAATTAGGATTAGAGATTGAGTTTTTTAAAGATTTCTCATTTCGATAAAGTAATGTAGAAAAAAGCAAATACAATTTATTAACAGTATATCACAATTAATTATTATACCAGTGCATCACAAATCACAACTAATCACAACCCTCATAAACGTGCCTAAATTAAAGGTAATAGAAAAGCAGCTTAATGGAGTGATTAAGTGGTGATTAAGAGGTGATTAAGGGCTGCTGGTTTAGGGATTAGTGATTGTGATTAAATGCAAAAAATCTGAAGTGAGATTGGTGATTAAGTGATTAACTTAATCACCAATCCCGGATTAAGGATTGGTGATTCTAATCCGTGATTACCCAAGCCTGGAAGGGAGTAATCCATTCTTATATAAGCGTTGATTGGATCCTAAAGTCACTAATATAACCATGACAAAGCAAGTAATGTTTGCATGAAAATATTATATAGCATGTTATATGTGGACTTAATATACTTTTTAGGTCATTAGTTTTAGCTTACAACCAACGTGGTGCATGTCTCAAAATATTTCCTGAATTTGGTGTTTTAAGAATTTACATTTTTGTAGTTACCTGCAAATAGCACGAATATGTTTGGGGGCGTAGCAAAAGTAATTTGTTTTATGGTGACAGTTAGGACATTTTAATGATAGTCAGGAGTCAGAACATGATAGGGTTCGACAAAAAATGTGTTACCTTTCCTCATACCAGTAACGTAGTTATTTGTACCACAGAACATTTCATTGAAGTACTGAGACACGTTCTTGCACGTTCTTATATTTCAGAGTATAAGAGATTATGTTATACAAACAGCGCAGCGTTCCACTATCACACTTTGATCATTTTGAAAATGTGAGGTTTTACCATTTTAAAATAAATATAAATAATATAATTTTAGCAGTCATATAATTCTTAAACATGCATACACCAAGCTTAAATCAAGTAACGTTTTCATGTATATGGTTGTATAAATATGCTAAACATAATATGATGATCCATCCAATTATTATATGATTTCACTTATGCTTATGTATGTGCGGTGTACCATTTGCATAGCCATGTTTACAGTAACACCCAAGGGCCAGCGATATCTGTCAGAACGCTTGCCAGCATCATCATTTTGATGTCATTATATAGTGAGTAAGTCATAGATCATTGGCATGAGCAAAAATGGCATAGATATGACTTGGAATACTGCATGCAAAGGTGCGAGCTGTGTCGTTTGCGTCTGAAGCTTTTACACTTTAACGCATTCCCTACCCAGCAGATTTGTTATAAATACGACAGCCATCCACCAATCTTTTATATCTACCTGGATACATTTATACATAGCTTCCAACAATATTATATTAAATGGCAATGGTATACAAGGCTGAATAATTACCACAAATCACGACAGATTGCGATTTCATTAGTTTTTGTTTTAATAACATAAAATTCGTAAGTCTCCTTGATGAATGCTCTCTCTCAGCGTTCAACACGGGCGAGGTCCACGTTTCTTGGACACTCCTTACCATTTCACTAAATACATCGGAACTGAAAAACTACTTCAAGTCACAAGTTGTAAAATACGAAATGAGTAGAATGCATAAACAAGTGAACAGTATAATCAAAAATTTGTGTAAATATCAAGTTTAGTCTTGATTGCTTGACTAGTGCAAATGAAAAAGAGTTGCTACATTTGACTGATTTGACATTTATCTGAATAGTTTGAGTTGAGGTTTATTCCCGAAACAATACAATGTCCTCAAACGTAGTTAGTTCATTCGGCATTACAATTTTCCTATCTCAACGGCAAACGACAACAACCATGAAAATATTTTTTCTAATTTGCCATTTCCCTCATATCATTAACATAGTCACCTGTGTGGAAATGTGAAATTAGCGTTATTGCACTTAATTGGCAAACTCTAGTCGGTTGATACATTATTTCGTTCAAACGTTCACAAATTTGGATTCACAAACAGGATGCTTGTGCATATTATTGCACGCAACATTTATGAGTCAAACTCAGATTCTGTATAGATAGACGCATTTGATAGCTTCATGTATAATGGTAATATGTTGCATAAACATTAACGTTGTTCGTGATCTGAAACAACATATTTTGTTCACCAAACTAACGCTTTCGCAACCAGCGCAACGTCTGTTTCCCATAATGAGGTAATAGAGGCTGTCAAGTCAGGAGTTTTCCTCTTTTACTGTGTGTAGCCCCTAAACACAACGACTTATAATTAGGAATTACTTACGACTGGCCTTAACAAGCCACGCCACACCATATCATCTGCTTTTGCTGAATTAGATGGTTCACTTCTTACGTGGTCTTCTTTCTTTGTCTCATCCATGATCTATAACATCCATTTGTACATAGCAAAGTATATTTGCATTTCAAAGAGTTTAGGAAGCCACATTTTGTGAAAATTTAATCATTCCTAGACATTTTGGTAAACTGTAGATCTTTTTGTGTTTTGGCACAAATTTCAATTTTTTTCGGTTACTGGACCTTGCATGCTAATAAATACCGTCTGAATTAATGTCCAGTCTAAATTGGGGGTTACGTGAATGGGACATGTGTAAAGGAAAAGCAGATCATGTACATAATATACAATGTAAGCTACACATGTTGTTGTCGATTTTGCGAATTTTCAGACTATTCCACTCAAAAATTATCTAAATTATATGGCTAAATGGCTCATACATGTGTTTGTGCGGATATTGGGAATGTACATGTGTATCCTTGGTCCGATGGAATATGTGGTCCAGCAGATGGACTGGACAAATAAGCAAGAAGGCTCATGCCCATCATGTCGTGTCAAATAATTGAATGGCACAAAAAGGCAAAAGTTTTGAAGATAGGCATTATACAAAGTATATTAGAAGAGTATACTATATAAATAATTGTTCCATTTTTATCCAAGAAGTGTTCTTATACATCAAAATTTTCTTTATACAATATTGTATTTCTTTTCTGCTATAATGTTATATTTTGCAGTACAATGGACGCACTGAAGCATATAACGTATGTTTTTCTAACAATGCTTTTTGTACAGTATATATAATAAAACACTTTCATTCTGCGCCTTCCTTACAAACATATACCAACTATTTGAATTGGCCCTACGTGAAATGGAAGTATCAATTTGGTATAAAAAAGGTAAACGATTAAGTGGCTCATTTTCTTCACGCAAGCAACAACAACAACAGTACACAATAGTTTCCATTCCATCTTAGTCACTCCTCGTCGTGCCGTCGTTGCTTGCGAACCAAGCGGACGGACGGTGTGGAATGGACAGAATGGTTATTACGAAGGTGCCTAGTTGCTTTGGTGTTCCTTCTTTTTCGTATCCAGACAATTTTCAGCAACGAGCCAGGTGTCAAAAAGGATTCCTCTTTATGCCTGTTAAGGCATGAATTTTCTCTCCTGGTTTTGCACTTTCTCGCTGTATTGACTCTTTTATTTGCGTGACATGACACTTCTCTCGTGGCTCTATTCTGGTTATTGGCAATGGTGGTACTTGCTTACTCACTACTGTATACCTTGTAGCAAATCTATTTTGTTTGGGTCAATAAAAACACACGGCTTCTTGCATGCGTCCATTGGTATTTACGATACATGCTCTTCGATAACTCAATTGCCACAAGATCTATTGCTAGTGTACTTTTCTTCAGAAACGGCAATTGCCAAGGACTCTGTGAATATTGCATGATGAGAAAATGGATAGGAGAAAGGAAAAATAGAGCATCTGCTTCTATCATTATTATCGCTTACTTGGTGTTTGTAATATGGGGTTACACGATACACGATAAAGTTGTAATGATACAAACGAAGAGCATTTATTATGCACATTGTTCAACCATGTTCCTCTTGACTCGAACCAAAATGTAAAGTTGCTAAACAATTTGTCTCAGTTAAGCAGTTTACTTTGCGTTACGTCTGTCTATGTTTGTCGTAGGTTCATGATGAGACTTGGCTTGTCAATTTGAAAAGAAAAGTAAAATGAACGTGCTGGGAATTCGGTGGTGTCGTGTGATACGAATGTATAGCCCATACTTTTTGCTCCAAGTTCGTTCATAAGCGCCTTATACAAAATTGGTAAACTATGGTATACATGTACCTACTTAAATATGTTGTGATGGCAGACTTTTTGAACCCCATATATATCCCCTCATATACACATGAACATTTTGTACGGATGCAATGAAACAATAAAGGGATCTTCCTGTTTCCGAGATTCAGAATGAGCTGAGCTGAGCACACGAATCGACAAGAATCTGGATAATAAGAAGCAAACGTGTATGTGTTCGTAGAATGTTAGTTAGATTAGCTTAGCACAATATCAATCATTGATTCTGAACTGAACAAAGAGCTTGATATGGTTGTTTGAGCTTTGCTCGTGGGAATTTGCCTAATGTAAGTACTTGAGTGCTTGAGCATACAAGTAAACAAGCAGCGGAGGACAGGAGGATGGATATTCACTCCTTTGTAGTAATGCAAAAGTAATGACTTGCTTAGATTTTCGTTTTGTAGAGAGACCGATTATTTGATCTATTTGCGGGATTGGAAATAAAGCTCGCACCACGCTTGCCGAAAAGATATATATAGTCATATAACGCGTCTCCTTTGAAAACTGTACCTGTATGCTTAAGATTCATTCATCTTCTCACTTGTGAAATCGAAAGAATCCTGCAGATTAAACAAGTCTATTCACACGCAGAGGTTACTGAGTTGTACTTTGTTTTGGGCAAAACGTTGGGCAATAGTAAAAGAGTGGAAATGTACGCACGTATACACCCTACCTTTCGATTTACTGAAGAAGATTCTTGATAATCAGATTCAGCCACCACAAATTGATCGTGATGAATGATGAGACAAAGCTGGTTCTGACATAAATAGATCTTTTCTCTCCATTTCTTCTTTTTAACTTACTTTGCTAAATCTTGTAGCGAACAAAAATCCGATCGCTTGATGCTTGATTTGCTTGACACGACACACGAGAAAACAAAAAGCCAATGAGAGTAAAATGTAAAAAGTAATACCTACAGTTGTTATAAAAGCTTACAAAAAAACGATTCGTATGTATACAATCCATATTATCCTCTCAGTTCTAAAAGTACTTCCTCTTTCTTGTTCATCAAATATTAAGGACTAACCGGTACTACTAAACAAGGCAAATGCATTTATTTTTTTTAGAAAGAACGACGTGTCGTTTCACCTGGTTAGACACGTTTAAAAGGTTATTTCTCTATTTATACACCTAAATACATTATTTAAACTAAAGTAGCAAATAGGGATTCCTAAAAACAGTCGCTCGATGGTAGAATATCTTTGAACTATTTTCTATAAAGCTTGATTCTTTTAACAAAGTTACAGAACGTGGAGGATAGAAACAAAATCGAGCAACTCAGTCAATCACACTGTACGATGACCTTACAGTGATCAGATGAGACAAGAGGAAAAAGCCCGTATGACATGGCAAGTATCTCAGTGATTGATGATTGTTGAACCACTATTGACACTTCATGCAGAAAATAGTAGTGTTTGGAAGATGAATGGTTTTCACTCAATTATTCCTTTGAAAGGAAAAGGAATCAATGCTACATTGCAAGCACTTACAAACAAAGAGGAGAGAAGACAGTGTATTCGTATTCTGTAAGTATAGGTAAATGCATTTACAAGACATGTTTGACGGATATGATTATGTTTTGATTATTGATGTACTCGAATTCTCTAATGTGAAATAATAATTCCAAGAAAAAATAAAATTAATTTTGTAAATCATCTAATAGCAATCTAACAACATTGACCATAACAAAATGTTTTATTGGAATAATTTTGGTGCAATATCAGCAATGATTAAAATGTAAAAATGTAGTGTAATCTTTTAAAACACCAATTACATCTGTTTCGGATAGTGCTAACAGATTTGATTTTCAATTTCCCAAGCTTTTGTGTTTGGATCAATGACCTTGTATAAGGTAGTTTTGGCTTCAAGTGTTTACCCAGCTATAAGAAATCTACTTTCATTTGATTTCTTTGGGACGAAATACCAATGAAGTATTTTTATTTGTAACCAGTGTTTTAATGTTTTGTAACAACATGAAAGCAACAATGTGCTTTATCTAAATATAACAGATTCCTACTTTTATCCTTTTGAGAAATACATATATAATAAACCAAAGCAGCATCACTATGGCATTTCAGGAGGCATAAATATGGTTTTAAGCTTTCACGATTCATGGCAATTCAGGATGTGCTTTCTACGACTAACTCGCTGGTAATAAGGGTTGCATCGCTCTGGAAACTTCACTGAGCCGTGTAATTGGATAGCTTGCAGAAAAGTAAGCTTGATCAAATCCGACACTGGATATGATACAAAAAGCTGTACAAAGTTGAGCGTGTTATATAATACATATTACAGTATATTGAAAGATATTAAGTATATTTATATTTTCACACAGCGCCCGTCTAAGTCTTCTTCCTTTCTTACTTCATGCATTCCATCTCAATTTGTATTTCTGGTAAAAGTGAACATACCGATTAAAAATAATTTGTTATTTTCATATATAATAAAAGTATTTTATTGTAAAAAATAGAAACAAATATACAGAAAGAATACACTGTTAAGTTTTAAAGTGTATTTAGTAAAAATACATAGCACACAATTAAGGTGCCTATAATTGTAATCTACAAAGCGTGGTATACTCTTGTTTTTTGTTTTAAACCAGTACAATTTAAAGTCGCTGTATCAGCGGGGCAATGAAAAACTGGGGAATAATAGAGGCTTTCACGGCTTCAAATACGAAAACAAATAGACGATACCTTGTAGATAACTTTTCAACCGAACACTTTGTAATTGTAGAGCCTCTATATTTTTCAAGCTTTCCTCGCCGTACAACAGAAAATTTGGCCAAAATAGAAAGAGATAAGTGAGAACGAGAGAGAAAGTTGTATGGGTTATATTATGATGACTACTATGAGCAGGTTTTCTTTATCAATATAACGTGTTATATCTAAGAGAAACGCCTTTGTCTACCTTTTTGTTGACTTTCTCCTTATTTCTCATTTCACAAATTTTATCCTGTCTTCTCCCTCTAGTTGGAAAGTCTTGTTACAACTGAAGCACATGAAATTATATTATCCCACTCCGCGAAAAGAGGAAGAAATAACAGTAAACTAAAAGCGGACCTTATGCTGTATAAAGAAGATGCATTTTATCGGGTAACCTTTCTCTGTCAATATAATACCTATAAAACTTTACAAACGATGAATGTACTTATTTCCATTATGTGAGGATAGAAATTGAGAAGTGGCAGCCGAAGATTTCACGGCTTTTCCAAGGATCCTCAGTGTGCATCCATGTAGTTTTGCAAAAACTTATGCACTGTACATGCTTTGGTGTAGTATTACATAGTTGACAGTAAGTGATACACATCAACTCGGGATTACACGTCTTATTGCAGCATATACCCAAATAATGAATATTGTGCTACATGGAGTGCGGAGAGAAAGATATAGACACAAAGTTAACATCTAAACTTTCTTGTATTTTACGTACTGGTGAATAGAATGCAAAGTCCATGAACACGTCTACACGACCAGCCAGCATTCCATATCCCGTGTCCAAAAAACGAACACTTCACGAGAATGGAAAGATGTACGATATTGTGTACTAACTTACAAGTTCATTATAAGAATGTATATTGTGGAGATCTACTGGTGCTTATGTTTCCCATTATAATGCTTACAAAAGGTTTGCAAGAGAGCAAGCAACCACCATCACTGCGTAAATTGGAAAATTCGGATTCTGACAAGTGTGATCCCTTTTTGCTATCCACACTGCCACACCATCGCTCGCTACCGTTCCAACGTTTTCAACATACATCCATTTACGTATGTATATGCATTTCCATACTTTATATGACTATTGTTTTGAATTCAATGAATTAGAAAGCGCTTATACAAGCGCAATAGTGTGTATAATGCATGTATATATAAAGTTTGAAAGCTTTTGTCTGCTCTGTCGGTTTCCTAATACATTACTTTGTCGATTTCACACCCTTTTTACGCTCTCCATCTTGACAGAAGTCTCTTTTCTCCTTTACTCTATCGTAAACTTAAACTTGGTTTGTTCTTGACAAGATGCTCGTTTGATCGAGAAAATGCTATTTTAAGTATAACATATATGTTTACTCTTAGAAGAAAGCAGAGAGTCTTCATTTTATCATGCTTTACAGCAGTTTAAGTGGAAGTAGGTTGACTGAAAGGCGCAATGGTTTTTGGGTGAGAAGTGACTACGTAGATTTTTTATGTGACTTGCGTTTATCTACACCAATATAGTTTTATATATATTTTAATGTACACACAATATAACAAAATATTCCAGTCTAGTTTTTTACTCAACTTGTTGTATGCAATATAGTAAACACACATATTATGTGTAACAAGCAGCCTCTCCCATATTCCAATTTCCAATTCGCCCGAGCAAAGCCTGCTCTTCACTTGTCCATCCTTCTTTTCTTGTTCCCTTTCAGCGGTAATCCCTTTTCAATTTGTTGGGAGTGTGCAGAGGATTTGTGAATTTGCAAAGCTTTACGTAGTAATTTGAGCTTTTATTTATTTCAAGAGTAATAGCTGGCTACAGGCTATACTCCCTACTTTTATAATTCAAGCCTTCGCACACACAATAATATCCCGTCGTATTCGCAATAAGCTACTACACTAACATGCATGTTAAAAAAGATAAATACTACACAAAGTATGTTGTGTTTATCATTTCCTATGCATTGCCTTACTAACAATGCAATAATTATTAAAATATCTGGAATTTAATATTTCCAGCTTTATAAAGTAGTGTCCGGTGACTTTATGTTGAAATCAATATTATATATGAATGCTTTTAACATATAAATACAAACCATCTATGCCAGAATTGGGGCATCGTGAGACCCCTGAAAACATGTTCATTTCTGGCCTAAAGATGACTTTTCGTTCTTATGAAATACATCATGCTACAAAATGACATACCTAATATTTTGGCCAAAGATAATATATTTCCGTATTTTTCAATTTGAATTTTAAAATGAGCTCCCGCAATAAGTGATTGTATACATTTTTATTGACAACGTGTGTGATAGTGTGATGTCATTATAATGACTAAAAGATAAATAAGTTAATGTGAAACCTAACAATAAGCACACACTTACGTCAATGCTTATTGCCCCCTGCTATTGTCGTGTACAATTCTAAAGTAATTGTAAATGGATGCATGCATTCACAATCAGTTTTAAATCGCCTTTGATTTGAGTAATTTACAGGGCAACTGCAATGTCAGTGTCAAGTACATAATACAGGCAGCTTTTCTCAGTACCATAAAAGTTGACTCGCGTAATTGAGCACCATGTGTATTGAGTTGTGAGGTTGACGCATAACAATGGTTTTCTTAGCAGGATAGCAAACTAGAGCTACAAAAAAGGTGTGTTGGAATGGACCACCCCGAATTGTTTCATTTCTATTTTGTGTAAATAAAGGTGTTCACTTCCTAGAGAATATAGGATAATGAACCATTTTTCATGGCAAACCAAAGCTTGTCAGTAAGTATCATTATTAGCGCAACGGTGAGCTTCTTACTATTCTGCTACACTATCTTGCAAACATCAAACAATAAGATCGCACTACTACTAGCTCATTGTTACTGCCGTTTGTGTTGTTATTCTATTATTGATTGAATTGAGACATATCTTACTAAATATTGAGTCAGCTTCCCCAGTTATTTGAATTGCATACCTTTATCTATTCATGTACAAGCTGGAACTTGAATTGCCTTTCAAAACTCACTTCATGTTAACAATTTTCCCGATTATCCCGACTAGTCTGGTACGTGCTTTAATATTAAAACTTCATTTCATTTTAAAATACCTTACCTAAAGTACTTTAACTATAACTTTTTATTAACATTCTTGGAGTTCAAGCTATTCACCAAAGACAGTTTTATATATGTTTCAAAAAGTATCTATTCAGAAACGCCTCTGACTATTAGCTTGTTTTTCTTGAATTATTTATAGAGGATGTTCCTTATAGTATCGAAAGTCTTTTACTTGCAAAAAAATCCATAAACCAACCAAGCTTGTATGTTACACTGTGAAACTTATGATATTGACATGACCCTTGCTTTATTTTCTGATTCTTCGTTGAATTTCATTTCAAAGAAAAACTGCAGATGTTATTTTCGAGCTAGTCGGGATGAAGATGTTCCACTTGTAGTGTAAAAGACAATACCTTCCTGGTTTAACGACTGCGTAAACTTGTGCGCGTTATCATTTCTTTTACAGTATGACAGCTTGCTCGTTCCACACTATCCCAAGTCTCCCTACCGAAATGACATTGTCCTATTACCATTGCCTGTTAGTTGAAAAACAATCCAAGTATATACTGCCGATATGCGATAGTCAGGCGTATTGTACAGAGTTTTTAGGAAAAAAACTATTAGAAAAAGTGGAGAGAAGCGATATTCTTTTTGTTACTAAATTTCAAACATTTTAATGTTCAACAACGGATTTTATGGTCAGGGAATGTGCTTTGGAAAAGAATGAGATTTTCATGTTACCAAATGTTACCACACAAGCCACAAAGACAAAAGTTTTTTCTCTACAACCACAACAATTGCTTACAGTTTGGAGCAAAACGGTTAGCTAGCAGCACGACACAGCTTTTCATACCACATTAATAAAAATGAGAGAGCAGAAAATCTTAAAATAATAATTCAATAAGGTTGAAAAAAAAACTAAACTACCATCGGGTCGGGTCACCGATATTGCTTCTAGTTTGTGCCTTCTGTGATGCTAAAAAGTTTAAGGAAAAGGAACTTTTAAAGTGAAGTAATGTAATAATAAAGAGTGTGTAGCTTTCCTACTCACAATCTCTTTGAAAGTTCAATTTTCTATTAAAATCTGGTATGGAGAGATCAAACCCATAAAATGTAAAAAGACATTCAATTTTTATCATCTTTGACTTTCTCTCTTCAATTTTTCGTCTACCGCGGCAAAAAACTCACAGCTTGCTTCTATTGTTCTCGTAATGCTCTAATCGAACACGACTTTTTTTCTTGGTGAAAAAGTTGAAACTTAATATTTCAGCAGAAACGACGACAGGATAGTAAGCTGCAGGCACATACTTTGCCATATGTCTCATCACATTGCCATTCTTTGCGTCGAGTCGTTGAAGAAAAATATTATTGAAAGCATATTTACGTTTTTATTATAACACAGAGTTCCTTCTGTATACATAAAGAAAATTCACCGGTAGAAGCAACATCAGAGGGTTCATGTCATCAAAAAAATACAAGTTATTAATATGAATCACGAGGGACTGGGAAACTTTTTTTGCAATGAGAAGATAGCATATTATAGTTTTGAGATCGGGTCTCACCACAAGTGCTACTTTCATCATCCTAAAAAATGATTCAATATCAAACAAAGAGCGAAAGCGACGATCCGTAGGATATTTTGACACACACCCTACAAAATCCGATGGAGGTACTTTCTAGTCTAACCTTCTTATTGGATTTTATCAAAAACATGTACAGCAGCCCTGTTCCTTTGAGTTCGACTGTGGTGGTAACATTATGATTGGGATGGTATGTGCTACCAAGATTCTTCTAAAACGAACTCGTCTCTTGCTTATTATTATGAGGTCAATTTCAATTTCAGTCAGGATATTAGATTTTTTCCTCACTTCCTATGGCAGATGAGCGAGAAAGAATATTGCTGTAGCGTATGTCTTTGTTAATTCTAAATTGAACAGATACCTTTTCAAATTACTAAGTTTAAGACAACAATGTTTTGCAGTGGCTTTTCCTTTTATATGCCCGATCGTTGTACAATACAAGTGTTTGGTTGTTTCGTATATATCACTACTAGATTGGCTGGGTTTGTGTTTTAAAAAAAGTTTTAAGATTCAGGCTTACGCTCAAGAGATTAAAAACTAGATGAAGAAAATAATGAAAAGTTCAGATGTACGGATGAGAGGTTTAAGAGCTTTGGCGTCTCCAATGATGACAACCTTACATAAAACAAGTATGTATTTTCCTAACAACTAAGCTTACCGGCAACACTATACTGCTACGGTTGCTATTTACATTTACAAAGACCTAAAGGAAAAGTTACAATATTTAAGATAAAACATATTATTATAATACATTCTTAAGAGAACCTGGCATTCGTCCTGTTCAGGCGACATGTAGATCTCCATCCATCCGCTTTAAAATAGAGTAAAGAGTTAGGATCTTTTTTTGAAAACATTGTTGTAGGTTTGCAATTGCGGTACGGTACGACACGCCAAATGCCGCAGGACATAAACATCAAATCCGTATTCTTGAGAATGAAACTACCGAAAAGAGCGAGAATCCTGGAGGAAATTGTTGTGGTTTTCATGAATTTTTATGAAAGGCTTAGGGTTATGGTAAAAGAGTTTGTAACATCATTTGTAATGAGGTTAGCCAGGGCTAATGGTGATAGCAGCTACTAACTGGAAAAATAAAGGGCGCATGCATCGTAATGGAAGAAGTGATGTTTGTGTGTAAAAAACATCACACATATATTTATTTGTCAGGCGGCTTCGGCTTCATTTCATCAAGAAAAGGAAAAAGAAACCGGTTATTTTGTTGTTTTTATTGAGCCGGGATTAGAGGACGGCACAGAAGGAAAATGGGATCATCAATATCAACATTTATTTTAGACCTCTAAGAGCTTAGCCTCCACCGCACCACAAGAAAATTTGTGTGATCTACCGTTTCCTCTGTGGTGGGTTCTCTGCGGTTTTAGAAATTTCAGAGGGAGAATAATCCAGGGAGCTATATCATATTTCTAAATCCATTTACGTTTGTCTGACTTTTATAAAACAATACTTAAGTAAAATCTGACTTTTTTGTACTTGTACGAGATTGCAATAATGAATAATACTTTTGTGGAGATTAGTAAATAATCTAAAAATGTCAAAGTACGGAAATTACATTTTATAGAATAACTTGTGATTATTTATGATTTTGAACACATGAATTACATGAAATATTGTATAGAATATAAACATCAATGAGTTATCAATAGTTTTAACATTGCAATTTTCTTGGGATTGTTTGTGGTTGCGGAATACTTGTGCTGCACATATATTAAAAACGTAAATGATGAATAATGGAAAATGACCCCCGATGATTGGAGATTAGATTAGAAAATAACAATTTAACTTTTTTGTGCCACATGTAAAATAACAAGTACTTCTTGTTGATATTTGAATCAGAATCAACTTGTACGTGTAAAAATATTTACACTTCGTAAAACTTTTGTATGTAAAGGTTTTGAAAAATAACGTTTCTAATAATAATGATCTATTCTTGTGCAACTATTTTTTGGGAACTGCATCGGGGAGGTCAAGAAAATGATAGAGGTAAAAGGTGCCGGTGGATCATTAAAATGAATATTAGAGGGCGGGTAAAATATAAACTGGCTGTTTCAAGTAGTTAGCACTCAAGCCGGCCTGTGATTTTAAATTCAAGAATGATGAATACTTTTCACGCAGCAACTTATCATATAATATCCTGCTGCAAGCTGTATTGCATTCGTTTCCTCAATGCATGAAAACCGGGAAAATATGTATATGTAACAGATTACATTACAACTAGAGATATGACCTCCAATACAACACTTGACTCTACATGTTTCCTCAAGCAATAATACATTTCGTTCAATGAGCTTTCAAGTCAACTATGTATACATAAAAAATTCTAAATGATAATGATAATCAGTTTTACAGATTGCTGCTTACTATTCCAAGTTTTCGTCCATTGTGCTTACTAAAATTAATTTATGGTGATTTTTACAATTACCTCAAAGAATGTTCATTGCAACTTGGCATGTTGTAGCTCATATTTTGAAAGGGAGAAAGTTATGCATCCTTGTGGAGTAGCTGAAACATAATTTCATCGTTACAATTAGCGACAAACCTTTCATTTTGCATTTGCATAAGAAATACATATTGCATTAGCATTCGTATTGCATTGAAGTTTTTTTACTACTGTTCTATTTCAATTGGTAAACGAAGCAAAACCACTAACAAACAATTATTTCTATCGGAAGCATTACATGCTGAAGTAGTTATGGCGACCACCATGTCTGTCTGTCGATCTGTCTGTCTGTAAGTGGGCACAAAATGTCACCAACTATACAAAGTGGTTTAGAACCTTATTTTATGTCAATAGAAGATTAAATAAAATATTACAATATTGAAAAAAATTGCAATTACATATCAAACACTTACAAAATATTTGAGATTGCTGGAGTGTCGAGTATCGACAAGGATCGTGGTCGTATCATATTAATGTATCTTTGTTGCTTCCGGTAGTTAGTCATGAGTCATGATACGAGGTACCAAATAATTGGTTTACAAGTTGGGACCAATATACGAAGGATTTTTTAATTGTTGTTGTCGGATACTTGCTTGTCGGGAAAGCAGGCGCGTAGCCAGCCGGAGAAGCTGGAGGGGGCACAGAAATAAAACATGAAGCCTAGTGGGTACTTCCTTAAAAACCTTAGTGATTTGTGTTGAAAAATTACCTAAATATAGAAAAATAACTTAAAACTGAAGTAAAAAATGAAATAAGCATTTGAGATATCTTTGTGGCGGCGACGTTTTGGAAAACTTATTATATCAAAATAACGGCGCGCGCTAGCGCGCCCGAATTTTTTAAAAATTAACGTTTATGGGTTAATTTTTAGTAAAAAAAAGTATAGTTTTAGGGAATATTTCAGTCGACCCTCAAAAAAACATTTGTTCACCCTCATTTTATCATGCCTCATCCTTTCGTGTCAAAATATTAATCATCATTGGCCCTTTAATGATTTTTTGAGGATAAACAATTATTTTTGTCAATTTATTCAGAATTAATTTTAAAGTACAGACTTAAACTTATTTTATTCTTTTTTCAATGCTTTGCTTAATTTCTTTGGACGTCCTGGTCCTCTTTTAGCGCCTAAACCTCCAGTAGAAGCCTCCGGTGGCAACTCTAATTTGTCCTGAAGTACAGCAACCCCAATAGTGTGCAAGCAAATGTAGTTTTTGAGAAAATTGCAGCAAGTGCACTTGTAATCAGGCATATATCCTTGTTCTGGGAATGATATACGGTGAACATTTATTTCACTTTCCACAAAATCATCAAACGTTTTCCATTTTTTCATTCGTTTTTGAGATGCAAGCTTTTTAACAAGTGAAGATGATATTAGGGACCCAGTGCTGCGTACAAAGGCAACAACGTCACTTGGCACTTCACCATTTTCATTTGCCCACACAACAACGTCACCAATGTCATTTTCAATGTTAGTTTTTATTAGCTTTTTACGGTGACGCTGAAGAAAATTATTCAGTTTCATCTTCTTAGGCTCCTGCACATTTTCTAACTTGAATGTTAGTAATATGTTATTTGGAGTAGTAATCCCTTTTGCAAAACACTCGTGCACCAACTTTTTCTGTTCTTTCGAAAGCCCAAAGTCGAATTTTCGATGATTACAATGTTCGACGTTATTGCTAAGAAACGCAGAAATTCCTCCTGAAAGTACTCTCTTCTTCAACTTAGCTCTGCAATCCATTCCTCCGTAAGCACAGTAGTAATCAGTCACTTCACTATTTTTAAGACTGGCTATGTTTCGTACTCTCCAATCTCTTTTACCGTCTTCCTCGGAAAACGAAACTTTGGACCATACTTGACGTTTCTTTGGAACAAGAACTACACGCTCTTGTTCTGAGTCTGAATCACTGCTACTGCTCATGATGATGCTTACTTGTTGCCAGCCAAAAGCTTTCTGAGCCAAGCATTAGCTGCCGGTGATGCATACCTATACATACCTGGCACACAAACACGTACATGCATTTTATACGTTTGAACACTAAATAATTGTTTATCCTCAAAAAATCATTAAAGGGCCAATGATGATTAATATTTTGACACGAAAGGATGAGGCATGATAATTAGAGGATGCTTTAATGATTATTTAGGGGTAAAAAATTACATGCCATAGTTTTAAGACAAACTTTTATCAAATTTTAACATTTTCGACATAGCTTGGTAACAATAATTTATTGTTTTTCAAAAATAGGGTACAAATCTCGGAATTATAGACTCAGAACCAAATTTTCCAATAAAAATTGTATGAACCTGATGAATGCGCGCGTCAGCGCGCCAAAAAAATTCCTTTTTCGTTAAGTTTTACTGATTTTTTTATTTTTTCCTCGATCTGGTGGGGGCACGTGCCCCCCGTGCCCCCCCTTGGCTACGCGCCTGCGGGAAAGTATCTTTATTGAAACAAAATTAAAATATTATATAATGTGTTTTGACCAAAGTATATGTTAACATGCCATGGTTTGATGCTGTGAAGTGATGTAATATTTGATTCTAACCCAAATGAATGTATTGATGATAAAATCTTAGAAATGTTCATCTCACCACGATATTACTCGATAGACACACAATCAATTTTTAATTTTCAAAACACCACTTCGTGAGGAGTGATGATTATTGAGCAATGGATGAAAATTGCAAAAACTTGTTTATTGTATCAACACAACACATAAAGTGCAAAATAGAAGCAAAAGCGAATAAATTAGAAAAATATAAAGACCAGTAGTTAGGCTTATTAGCTACCGGATCTTTCATCTTTTTTATATTTTCTTTGATAAGAATTTTATGAAACCCCCATGATTGAATTATTTTTACGTGAATTGCAGATGGGTAATTTTAAATAACTTTACAAGCACAATTACAACATACAAAGAAAGTTTTATCTTATTTGTAACTCACTATTCTCAGCCATTCATCTCCAAATTTAGCTGTAATAATTTTGTAAAGAACATTTTTCAAATGACTTCAACAAATACTTACGTGAGTATCTGGGTGTGCTTTTTCATCACCTATGCAGCATGTTAATTTGCTAACACGTAAAACGTATTATGTGGATATTTTTTCTAAATTAAAAAGTGAAGTGAAGATTAAATTCATGTGAGTATTGATTAACTGAATGGTTTTTAATATGTAAATAAATAATGATTTTTTTATTTTATTACCTTTTATATGAATAGTAAGTCATGCAACCATCATGAATATGGCGGATTTGGTAGCTGTCTCAGTTTCATGCACCATCAATTATAATAGTTCTTCAGAAGAACCTCTCCAAGTCAGTCGTTGATTTTCACTGCTTGTGAAAAATTGCGAAAAAATTATATTCGAAAACCAATAATATGCTCATGCTTATTTTTGCACACACATACTTATGAAGCTATATCATTTCGACAAGCTGCATAATATGTAATATGTATATGCATAAGTCATAAACATATATATTCATGACGGCGCTGCTACAAAGTAATTGAGATGAGAGAGTGAAGAGATCTTTTGGCATTACTTTCGATAATGGCGATGATAATGGATTCGGTAATCAGTGGTTAACTATTTTTAGGGAATTTTTTTGTATAAATAATTCGTGTAGTTGTATTATAAAAATGGCCGTTTATTGCTAATGGTCAGCTCAGCCAGATTTATTGACAATAAACTTAAATTCAAATTTCTGTAGTAGTCTCAAGAAAATCCCAAATATATGATGTCATGAAAATCCAATAATATGATGTCATGAAAATCCGAGACATAACAAATAGTATGCAGGTTTCTTGCAATGTCAAAGGTAAATATGGAGAAGTTTGTTTGTTCCCTTTTACCAGAGACTATTGGCATCAATAGTCTCTGCCTTTTACCAACAACAAAAACAAGGTTCTAAATCTTACTTTGGAAAAACAAAATTTCGATTCAAATGATGATAAGATTTTATACTGCACTTGTGCAGTTTCTCTACCATGGAGGCATAGAGGGCAAAAATCTTTAATGATTAACTCTAATGTATAATTTATTAATTATTGTACGTCGTGGAGTTTTTGAAAAAATATCAATGTGCTAAAGACGGACAGACAAACACCCTTTAACCAGCATGTGAGACATTTGATTACATTTAAGACAAAAAGTAATAACTCTTCTTTGAATGTGCTACAATGATTGTAGCATCACCTTTCAGCTTTACCTGATAATCATAAACTTTTAAAATTGATGGACTCGAAGTGAATCTAAACGAAACATGCTGACGCCATCATCGGCGTAGACATTATTGGAAAAGTGCATATTTTGTACCTTCGTACGGTGTACGGATTCTATATTTTTCAGATGGAATATGTTGCGCCATTGTATACAGCAATAAATGGTATAGCAATTATTTACATCATGTAATCATTGATGGCAACCGACAGATGTAGGATGAGTTTATTAGCTTTGTCAGAAAGTTTGCCCTATCATATAAAGTAATTATTTGGTGAGATTTTATAATCAATTGTTTTGAACATCATCAGTTGAATAAAAACGTGAGTGTATGTATACAACCTGATCATCGACACATACTTGACCACAAAACGCAATCTACGCAAAATCAATCATCATGCAAGAGGTACAAACACCCATGGTAAACCATTAAAAGATGCTCACTGCTATAGTTCACATATGAAAGTTCGATAAGTACTTGGGGGGAGAGATTGAAAGAACCCTGATTTTTTGCACACTTCCGTTTCTTAACTTGAGAATTAATTTTTTACTTGGTTTAAAAATTTATTTATCTAGTGTAGAAAATAAAGGAGACGGACAGTCGGATACACTACATCTCATCTTAAGCAGCGAGCTAATAACCAATAACCGAATTATGAAGTAAAAGAAAAAGAACAAATTATTATTCATTTATGTATCATCCGTCACCAATCCTTATATTTTAATAGCCGTAGACGTCCCAAATATAATGCACAGTGAACTAGCAAGTTATAACTTTGAACTTATAAAAACTTCCAAGCAAAGCCTGCAAAGTAAAATCCATATTATTTTATTTTTGTTTTCATATATATGATTGAGTATTCATGTAGACCTGTAATCAGAGGGGATCAAAATATCAAACTATAATATCACCAAGTCTGAAATTATGACACAACAAAGGGTGGCAACCGTATATTATGGCTTTAGTTGCCTAATAATACTCCGCACTTTTACTTACATGAAATGAACATGAATTCACAACATTACAAGGTTAGCTACACAGAATAATCAAACCATGGATTCATTTGCATCAGGTTCGCTCCTTCGAATTACAAGACAATTTACTTTCCGACAGAGCAGGGTCGAGTAGCAACTAGAAATAATCATATGGAAGCACCCATGCTATTATCAGACTCCCTGTGAATATCATAAAATGATAATGACCATGATGTTAGATTAACGCTGGACCACGTTGAAGGAGCGAACAAAACCAGTAGTCAAAATCTATTATATAATAGTCATTTTACGGAAACTTTTACTTCTTTACATCATAATGAATAACCGGTAATCCCATGTTGCTCACAACATGAAGGGAGAAAATCTATGTGTACAAGAAAGCTCTAACAAAACCACCGAAAACTGTTATAGTAAATGAGATAGTGTGTATCGAACAAAAGCATCTAACTGTTTGCTGAGATTCTAATATTGCAAGTATATGCATTAAACACTAGTATTTAATTGCGAGAATTTTGCAGCTACGTAAGACTTGTCGTGAAAACCAAAATATCCTTGTTTTTAATTTAATTTACTATCATTAGGAGATGCCGATTTTTCACGTTCAAATCGTATTTTGTTATCATTATCAACGAAACATATTTGTTTGATTGAGCTGCCTGAAATTTAAATTTTTATCAGCATAAGAAACGGTAAAACGTTATGTATACAATTGTCAACTTACATAGTTAAAATTTCCAACTTGGAAAGTTGATTTTTGTTAGTGTTATTTTGACGGTGAAAGAAGCTGACTTTATTTTTACGAACATCAAAGCCATCACCAACTTGCGAATCGCTATCAAGCAGGAACTCAAAATGAACATGAAGGCACGAAAAGAATGCTATATAATATAGGTACACATGCTAAATTTATTATAACATACACCAAGTTTTTGTTTCATCTTGAATTTACATCTGTTTGATGTAAAGAAGAAAATTAAATTAAAATAATAATATTGTTGTTTATTTCAAGAAGAAAATTAATAATCGTGTAAACGTCATCTCTTTGTTTGATTTTCATGCTCATATCAAGACCACGACGTGATGGATTGCTGTTTCTGGCACTTGTGATGAGAAAAAGATTTGATGAATTTCAGACAGGTTTGGTTTGCAGGAAAATAAGCGAGTTGTTCAGTCTACGTTTGTTTACCTGACTAAACAGTACCACAAGAAAGTAGTGGTACATACCTAAGTGAGAAAATGGATCTTAGTGGTATGGTAGAGCATGTTTGCGTCTATTTAATCATTTAGGTATAAAACCCTCTATAGAATGTTGTCGGTTTGCTGGTTTCCGCTTGTAGTTGGTATGTATTTACCTATATAAAACATGTACGTCCTAAATCTATCTGTTTATTTATTTATCCCACAAAATAAATATGTTTACACTCGAACCTATTATTATTATTAACATCATTGCAATTTAGAAATGATTTACCAACATAATTTATCAATTTTACCTGGCGTAGATTGAAATTGAACACAACGCCGTCTGATTTACAGACATTTTACACATTAAGGTACTTCAAGCAGTATGTATACTGTACGTTTTGATTTGTTACCTTTTACCTCCCTTTCTTCCTACACAGAAGTAAAATAAAGTTGACTTTTATATATGCTGACTCATGGGAGCGAAAGCAAAACTCTTCAATTTCGACTTACAAGTAAGAGAAGTGGCTATATTTCTACAAGAAAATTAACCATGTCCATTTCAATAGAGTGGAGCATTTTTTCTCGAATGAAATGTTTTATTGGATACAAATTGGGAATGGCATATTTCATAAATGATAATACAATTTAGTCAAGCTGACAGGTTTTTGTTGTCGATTCTTAACTTCTAACTTGTGTTTCTCAATGTTTTATCTATATATCTATGTAGGGTATAAATAAATGATTAAACACTCGCTGCATACGTCGTATACTGCTTCTACTGGTCTTTAACAATTAGGGTAAATGTTTGACTGCGCTCTTTCACTCAGAAAATACAATCCGTCAAGTGCCATGATCACTCTTTATTACTCAGCGATACACACACAACACGGTTTCCCACAAAAGTTGGAAAACACTGACCAAATGTTTAGTCCAATCAGTCAAAGAAACGTCTCTACTACATTTCAGCTCATAAATCTTAGACCATAACTTGAATCTATATAGTAGTACACGAAGAAATCACAAGTTCACGGTATGTAAACATTAAAAATTTAGTAAGAAGACAACAATCTTTTTTATACATGTAGATACTATTGCAGCATATGAAAAAATAGTGTAATGCTAACGTCTTTTAATACTGAGTTTATACAAATTTACTGTTGATATAAAAGATTCGAATGAATCTTCATTCAGTTCTTCTCTGCCGAATATTAATGTCATGAAATTCCATCCTGCTATATTATAAGGCATGACGTGTGATGTTAACTTTAGACAGTTTCTAATCATGCAAGAATTAGAATGGAAGGAAGATTTATCATTATCATTTTGAGTTTAAAATGATGTGATAAAAAATTGCTGTCGGTTACAGGGCCGGCAGATTTAGAGCAAAGTTATGTGTAACAAATAAGCAACAATTATGCAGCCCAGGTAAGGCTTTATATATTTTGAGCTTCATATACGCTAAGGATCTTGGAATATCCTCCTTAACGTTTTACTTGTATTTTGGGGCAACATGATCAAATATTCTACCTATATAATCTACAATAATTATTTCATCCGATAACAAAGTGAACCTAACTCTATTGATGTAATTGATGACATTTTAGTTAGCACTAATAATGTATTACCTATATGGGTGCGAAATGTTATGTGAGCAATAAAGTACACATGCATCTGCATTTTGATGAGTGTACACATTAGAATTTGAATGAAAAACTTTAATCCAAGAGTCAATGTATAAACAAAATAATATGGTAATTGTGATTTTTTAAACCATACAAAGTTTAGAAACATCTTGATCCTGTTATTCCAAACTTTTGGAAACTCCTTTAACAGTCATTAATTGCTTGTACAGATGTGCAAGGCTAAGAGCATGTCGTTATTGGCAGAAGCACAACATTTTAAACACCAAGTGTTTCTTACGAATTATGTGAAACATAATGAGCAAACCACCAACGTATACATTAAAATTTGGCAATCTTGCTTTGACATCCAAAAGAAAAAAAAGTTTATCATTGCAGTCACACGTATACATTCAACAACTGCAAATTGTGAGAGTAAAGTAGACGACAGCTTTTCATATGACTAAATATAATCTGATCTAGGGAACTAATGCCACGAAATAATAATATCGAAACATATTCCACTGATTATCATCTATAGGGCGCGCTTCCGCTGTTGTCTGGTTGCTGTTTCTTCGTACAGCAGCAGCACAGCTGCAACATTTCTTGTCAACTAGAACCACTGAAAAGAAGCAAAACAACAAGTATTTTAGTTCATTTGAGCTATCACAAGTGAATCATGGTCAGCAAGACATGTGTTTTGAAAGTATCATTTATTTGAATGTGCAGAAATATGAAAGTTAAATATAGTTCATGATGATATCAAAGAGATATGATGGTCATCCAGCTCAGAAATGATTCCAGCTTTGTAACGTTGTAAGGCAAATGCAAAACAGTTTGGCGAATGTTGCAGAGGAGTTCACTACTTGGCTTTAGAATTGCTTGGATTACATTTATCTTAAGAAAACAGCAACACTACCAACTACCAATACTTACCCAGATATTCCAAATTTGTTTTAAATTGAATTCTCGCTTTTTGTAAGCTAGACATTTCAAAATATACATTTTCAGATGGCATTAAATAATTCAAAATTTGAAAGCGAGTAAGTCATTTTCATATCATATTACATACAGATTATACAAAGTTTGCATTTTAAACTTCATATATAATGGGTGATACAAGTATAAAGAAAAGATTCATCTAATTGTTTCCATTTCAGTTTGACAAAAGGAAAATCAACATCATTGCGGAAAATGGAGTGCCTCGCGTGCAAAAACGTTGTGTTTCCTCCTGTAATGCAGTGTAAATTCTGGCATTCTGTGTGTAACGTTTGTCGTGAAAGGTTGGACAAGTGTCCGGATCCCGATTGTGGTGAAAGTATACATTCTGCAATTCACAGTTCTGTTGCCGAAAAGTTTCTTGAAAAGCATGTGGTTAGATGCAAGTACTTCAAAGTTGATGGAACTGGTTGTATGGAGGCAAGAATGAAGGAGGAAGCTGACCTCCTACAAGCTCACGAAATCATTTGTCATTTCCGGTACGTAAATCATGTCTTGTACCTAGTAATCATCTCACACCTCTTTGTAAATGATCCGTGCTGTAGGCTTTGGTACAAAAAGTAGTTTTGACTATGACTTACACTTTTTTATACGAAAGCTTCAGCTAGTTGTACATATAATACCTATAGTCAACATACCTATACGACGACTTTCCCGAACATTACCCACCTCGGCAATAATAGTTGTAATTTTTATTCTTTTTATACAATCCACATTTTCTAAGATCCAATTAATGATAAACTTCCTCTCAATAGCTTCCGACTCGTTCACTAGCGTCGTGTTTTACAAGTTTCAAGTATAATTACATACCTATGCTGATTTGCTTTCAGGGAGGTCAAGTGTCTCGTGCCGGGGTGCTACAAATGCATACGATTCACTGTTCTAACAGAACATTTCGAAATGACGCATAATCTGTGTAGGTTTTCTGCTGAAAAAATTGAAATGAACACATCCCAAATGATACTTAAGAAGCAAATTTGTAAGAATAACATTTGTTATAACAATTACAAAGTATGGGTAGAGGTGTTATACGCAATTATGTTTTTACAGTAAATGAAAATTCTGGAGACCGTTCTTTCAAAACTGCAATAGCATATACGGTGTTGCAAGAAAGTATATTTCTTGCTATATTTCGCATGAACTCGTTACGATTGCCAGTATTTGAGATATCGTCGATTGTGCACCCTTATTACGTTCAACCACATCACTTAATGTACAGGTATCGAGTTAGTGTAAGTTACAATAAATAAGCTGTCATAATAGTACAAACAGTCACCGATTTTTGCGATTCCAAGAAACATTTATCATTTATACTTTGTTAATTGGTTTTCGTAGGCCAGAAACGAGGAAGACGCAAATGCTAACTATACTTGGTGTGGACCAGTTGCTCAAGCATTTCCATTAACACCCTTACTTAGCGTTCAAGATGAACTGGCAAAACTTAAGTGGATCGTTTCAGTCGAAATACTTCCCGGAAAATGCAAGCAATGAAAAGTATCTCAATCTAAAGCATCGTTTTATACAAAGTTTTGTAGTTTAATTAAATACAGGAGAATGTACAAAGACTGCAATTCAATAAAGAGCTTTTTAGACATATTTTCTGTTTTCTATAAGGCATATGATTATGACAAGTGAAAATTGCATACAATGAGCATTTAGTTTGCTCTGTACTATAGTAGGTATATTATGCAAAATATAGTCTTCCAGCAGAAGCAAGTTTACTGAAAAAGTTGTCCGCGTTTGTTTATAACTTTATAGCAAACTTCATTGTTTTATCCCTTTCATTTCAAATTCAAACCGCAAAGTACTCATCCAAAAATGTCCATTAATGAAGTCAGTATAATCACTATTTAGAATTTTTACTAGCATTAAACCTCATTTTCGTTTTCTACGCTATCGAATTGAAACAATGTAAACAGCAACTCATCACTGTCAAATTTTCTCAGCTATACCAGATAAAGTTACTCGTCGAGCTCAGGTGTGGAGAATTTTTTCAAAAGTTTAGATAATCCACTCTTAATACAACTTATTCATCCAAAATCTTAATTTAACACAAAGTAACAGGAAAGAAACTCATTTTCATCTAGACAAATGGCATGGAAAGGCTCATTTCCATAAGACCACAACAATATGTTTCGGTAAAAACTGGCTCAGTAAATGAACATAAGCGCAAACGTAAGAGACGACTTAAGTAAAACGATTCCATAATATTCTACTCTATGCATAATTTTTTTCTCAACTTAACATAATAGACAAATTTCCAGTGAAATTATATTTAAAAAACCAGAGGGGGAGTTTATGGCTCAACCTTTCTTTTATAAAAAAATAAGAACTAAGCATTTATTTAGCATTTTTCCCTTCCCCTCTGTTCTGCAAAGAGTTCAAGTCAGTTTAATAACACAAAACACGAAATTCGACAGTTTGCCGTGATAAAAAGAGACATTTTTTCTGTCATGCGAGTCCCTCGAGACCTGATTTGCGCAAAGCTATGAGGCTTGAGAATGAGAACGATGCTCAAGCGGTATCTTATTACTGGAGAAGCTTTTGTTCCAACAACACCGCCTCGCCGTTAGAAGCACATGACAGATGAAACCAACAACCCATCCTTAAACGTAATAATAATGGCATTTAAATGTAGTTAGTTGAGCGATATCCTTCCTCACGAAGCATAAAAGAACATGAAAAGAAAAACTGTAAAAAGGCTAAGCAAATGAAAAAATAAGAATAATAAACGAACTTTTCAGGAGTAAAAAATATCTTCTTCAACCAGCAGCGAGCGAACGTATTACTGTAGAAGTAGCGGACTATTTTTTTATCCCGAAAAAATTTAGGTATTTAGCTACTTTCACAAGATTAGTAAACATACCGAAAAACGGCATTTTTCCTCTTATTTTTACCAATTACATTTTCTTTTATTACGTCTGCGGTGCACTGTCTGAAACAAAAGGAGCAGCAATATATTTACGGTTTTTATATGTACACTATATAACAACGCGCAGCGCACCACACTACACACCTATTTATGTACAAAACGTGGATAATATTATGCCTCGTTTTTACTGCATAAT
This sequence comes from Entomobrya proxima, assembly GCA_029691765.1. Classification (NCBI taxonomy): domain Eukaryota; kingdom Metazoa; phylum Arthropoda; class Collembola; order Entomobryomorpha; family Entomobryidae; genus Entomobrya; species Entomobrya proxima. The sequence goes on along the minus strand of CM056170.1, from coordinate 8,728,571 downwards.
TCCCGATGGAAATAAAGCTCTAAGAGAGAGTAGTTAAGTATCCCTTCCCTAAAAAGACTTAATCAGGGCCTAAAAGCACGAATTTTAACAAACTGGTTGTTAATCTGTTACGCTTGTCAAAAACTGACCTAAAATCATGTGTCGCATGCTACATGTTCTATTATGAAAGGTTGTGAAATCGCTGTGACCTCTGACCTAGAGTTGACCTATTGACCTGAAGTTCAACAGTGTTGTGGCTGAGGTGCCATTGTGTCTGTACACCAAGTTTAGCTGTAAAATTACGTGTAACACAGCATGTACGCTGTAAAACTGCTGTATCTGGCAGTTAAGGTTCTGAATCAGGGCCTTAAAGCACGAATTTTAACAAACTGGTTGTTAATCTGTTATGCTGGTCAAAAACTGACCTAAAATCATGTGTCGCATGCTATATGTTCTATTATGAAAGGTTGTGAAATCGCTGTGACCTCTGACCTAGAGTTGACCTATTGACCTGAAATTCAATAGGGTTGTGGCTGAGGTGCTATAGTATCTGTATACCAAGTTTGGTTGCAATCGGTCCAGCTGTTACTGAGTAAATTGCATACTCACGGACGGCCAGACGGCCGGACGGCCGGCCGGAACACAATATTATCAAGTATCTTTAGGGATACTTAATAAAAAACGTACAACAAACGGAAAGGACGATACCTAATAAAAAGAAGTGACGCAACAACAACATTACCATCATACCATCTGCTAATCTAATACCCATCCACTAGTTTTTACCTTCCAAGATGACATTACCGTATTGCTTCCCCCTGAATAATGCGATGTGACATTTTGTGACATTACATTAAGCCTTTCATAGAGCAGTTAAACTTAGTCGATTTCAACCTGCTTTTCTTGGACGGACAATAACAGCAACTTATTGTGAAAACGACGTATTTTCTAAATTAGCTAATGGAAAAAATAAAGAATAGCAGATGGTTGGGCATAGATGGAACATAAAAAGTTGGAATGAATAACAGCAAATATACTTGGTATACCTAATTTGGAACACTGTTAAAAGCATAAATCTACATACTATGAGATAAGCAGACAAAAATTATCAGACAGATAGAGAGAGAAAACTACCGAAAAGATGAATGAACAGTTATCTCATTGGAAGTAGTACGTGTAAGGGTACAGACAAGAGTGGAAGCAGCGGTATAATTGACGTAGTGGAAACATGCTCGAAATCCATTTGCATTCATGGGGACACGGCAATAAAGCGACAAACGAGATTACACTTCACTACTTGTGTTCTTGTTAAATTGGTCTTTCCAAAAAAAGGCGAGCAATGACATTAGCAGGAAGGATTACCCGAAGGCCGCTTTTTCTTCCTGATTTTTATGCCGCTCTGCATACATTAAATTGTGTACAGTCTCATTACATTACATATGCTTGAAATGTGCCACACTACTCGACGACGAGTTGCTGCTACAATTTCTCTTCCCTTTTCTCTTTCAGTCTTTCTCTTCTCATTCTTCATGCTTTCTACATGATCGCAATTCATCTCGCTGTTTTCTTCCTGCCATACATACACATTGCCTTGTTGCCATTCTCTTGAGGACTGAAGTTAATTTAACGCTTCTTGCTGCTAGAAAAGTACAACGAACATGAAACCGTTTATATAGATGCATATTGTCGTAAAAACTATAAAGGAGCGGGCAATAGTCAAATAGAACATGTTACTACCCACCTTCAAAGTAATGTATGCAAAGATTTTGACTTGCCTTTTGTAAGACCGCATTAGCATGTAATTTTACTTGAAGGAGGATTTTTTGGACAAACAAAAAAGTAGAGCATGCAAACAAAGTACACGAGCGAGCAAGAGGATCGCTACTACTGCTGTCAAAGTGGCGTAAGTAGTGAATTTCTCGCATCACAGAATAGAAGCTGTTCAAAGGGTGAGAGATTAGATTACTCCATCAGCTTCGAAGTTGAAATGATGTGTCGTCTTGTATGCAAAACAAATAACAAATGAGCCTGTGTCACATTTCAGACATGTCACACTTGTATACACCTACACAAGTACGAATTTGTGAAACACAGAATGTCAAGTAGCAGGAAAGTACCAGTTTAGCTCTATGTAAAGCAAACAGCTACATTAACATGCATTCCAATCACAACTCACTTTGGATTTAATTAGAAAGCAAACAACAAATTAGCATTAGCCAGGATTTTGCTAGCATATATGCAATATTTATGATGTGAATATTGTACATTTAAAAAGAGTCAAAACGCTTTATACGAGCATGGCATATGACAACGATTTCCTGCTAACTTGTCTCTCTGACTAGTTGAGAAGTTGTGAAGCACAACCTGTGTCAAGAGTAATAATAAATATGTGTCTATTAGAATGTAGAATGTCCGAATAAAACTTTCGTATTACCTGTCTGTATACTCCCACTTCCCACATACAAACACACATAATTAATGAGCTAAAACCTTTTATCAAGAATATAATTTTGAGGAAAGGAAAACCAAGTTTTGTAGAAAAAAACTTTTACATTGTCCTACTTTTTGTTATCTTCTTACAAAATTTCATATCAACATGAATTACGCATAACATTAATAACTACCCGCATTCCATCTACCTGTCAGTTCCGAACAAGATCAGAGCATCGAGCATTATAGGTAAGTTACCTATTACACTTTGAAACAATTTCCTTCTACATCCCACAGTTTCTTCTCAAAGTGGTACAAGTGCCCAAATGGCATTTTCCGGGGAAAAGTGAAACTCTCCAGCAGGGAAAGGCACTGGTCCACTCCAAAAACTTCCAACACGACAAATGCGCACTCCAGCGCAGACACACGGCTATACACTTTATTCACCTCTCTGTATTTGCATCATCATCATCACCACCACCACCGTTCCGTCTCCACCTTCCACTAGAACTCAAAACTAAGCATATGTTGCACTTTGGGCCATTGAAAAAAGGCGAAATCATCAAGTCAGCGCTGCTTACAAAGTGGATATTTTTCCAACACAAAAATCAGCAGTTGTTTAATAAAATGAATGAAAAGTGCATTGAGCTAACCAAAATAAATAAACAAAAGCTGTGTTCAGAGCTGTTTAATTGTTTTCCGTGCGTGTGTGTGCCGAGAATGCATTTATTTCCCAACAATTACAAACAGCGCACATTATTATTCCGATCATTGTCCACTTTTAAGTTGTTCGACTGCTCGCTATGCTCCTATTAAAAATGTAAAGTGACTTTATTTTTAAGGATTGTTTGCAATTTGCAAGTGTCATTGAGACAGCAGCATAAAAATATATAGCGAGTTAAGGATTGTATAATTAATTATTTGAAAAGGGGACTTGTTACAATTTTCAAGGCAAACATGAGGTTCTACTCGGAGTTTCAGTGTAGGTAAAAATACTCGGATTTAGGTTAGGGCTTTAGTATTTTGAGTAGTCTTCAAGCGTCTTCGGTGAATACACATCTAGTCATTAGTTTCACAGTAGAAAAGATAACAAGAGAAAGAAGGCTACTGGAGAAGAATACATAAATACGCGATAGTAGTAGTAGTTTTTGAATAATATGCACTAGAACTATGGCTTAATTGTCTGGGAGGTAACTGAGGACAATCAAACCCTTAGTTATTCAGTAGTGTGCTACCAGTTTAAGTGTTTTTGCTCCTAGCCAAAACCGGGTCTCAAAATGGACGATGGAACTCAAGGTTTGTAGCGTTTTTGATAAGCGTATATCTAAATATTAAATTATGGTGCGTATTGTGTACATGGGTTAAACTGACTTTTTAAATGTATTTGCAGATATATGTAGGGTGTGTCGATCGGAAGGGTCGCCCGATCGACCTCTCTTTTATCCCTGTGTATGCACCGGAAGTATCAAATATATTCATCAAGACTGTCTTGTACAATGGCTTAGGTATAGCCGGAAGGAGTACTGTGAACTATGCAATCATCGGTTTTCCTTCACACCAAGTAGGTTTTTACAGTTTGCCTTTGTTTGAAAACATGTACCATGGTCCATGTCATAATACTATGATCATCCTATTTTTCAATAGTTTATGCACCAGACATGCCCAAACGATTACCAATCAAGGATATAATCAGTGGACTACTGACAAGTGTTGCTACAGCTGTTAGATTTTGGATTCATTACACATTGGTGGCATTTGCGTGGCTAGGTGTTGTTCCACTCTCAGCATGTAGAATTCATCGAAGCCTATTCACAGGCTCCGTTAATTCTATATTAGCTTTGCCTCTTGATCTCTTATCCACGTAAGACAGCCATTATAATAATAATTTATTATTTGATTTGATACATAAAACGTCAGTGTTTGAGTTTTAAAAATTCAATATTTTTTGTTTTTAGGGAAAATCTTCTTTCTGACATTTTTCATGGGTGTATAGTGGTTATGTGCACACTTTGTGTGTTCATAAGTCTTGTATGGCTTCGAGAACATATAATGCATGGTGGCGCACCTGAATGGCTGGAAGCTCCACTAGAGGTTGGTAGATTTGCTATTTCGTTATTCGTCTTGAACATCGTAGATAAACATGTTATGAAACTCATGAATTTTTTCGTGTTTTCAGGATAACGCACTCGACGCCATTGATGGGGATGACTTAGATGATAATGGACTAGACATGGACAATGGAAATGTTGACATGGATGGAGATAATAATGGGCTTCAGCTAGATGTTCAAGCTCCAGCGAATCAAAACGATAACAATAACAACAACAACGTGCAAAATGCTAGAGGCGGCGGCAATGATGAGATTAATTGGAATCCTATCGAGTGGGATCGGGCTGCAGAGGAACTGACATGGGAGCGTTTGTTAGGACTCGATGGCTCCCTTGTCTTTCTAGAACATGTTTTCTGGGTGGTGTCCCTTAACACGTTGTTTATTCTGGTTTTTGGTAAATAAATACAAGTTTATCACTCAAAGATGATGATTAATTGGAACATGATCAAGTAGGTAACTGGTTACATGTGCCCCTATATCCCTTTACAGAATTTTCTCCTTACCATATCGGACATTTCACTTTAGCCGGCTTACAACTCCAGGAAATGACTAAAGTACAGCATTTCGAAGGTCTCCTTGTAACTTTGTGTGGATATTGTGTGGTTGGAATATGTCTTGTTTTACTCCATGGCGTAGCATCTGTAATGAGATTAAAACGGTACACAGTTTTGATTTAAACGTCATTATGCTCATATTTGTATTCATTTATATAAGGCAAGATAAACTTAAAATAATAATGAAATTTGTATTTCAGCTCCAAGAAAGTGCTGGGACTTTGTTATGTGGTTGTGAAAGTTTGTCTTCTTTCTGTTGTGGAGATTGGAATTTTCCCTTTGGTTTGCGGATGGTGGCTGGACGTTTGTTCGTTATCACTGTTTGATGCAACTCTCAAAGTAATTCTAAGCACTTTTTAGTTTAGTACTTGTAAACGGTATTGCCTACACACCAGTTACAGATAGTAGTAGTAGCGCGCTATGTTGAGTATGTCACATAGTATTAAGTGTGGATAGCCATTTTTGTGTAAATATTCTTGAAAATATCCTTTACATTTATTACATGTTTTCTCTTCTACACAGGACCGGGAAACAACGTTTAATAAAGCTCCTGGTACCAGCATGTTCTTGCATTGGCTCTTTGGAATGATTTACGTCTTTTACTTTGCGTCGTTTATTTTGCTGTTACGGGAGGTCCTTCGGCCAGGAGTTTTGTGGTTTTTGCGTAATTTGAATGATCCAGACTTCAATCCAATTCAGGAGGTATTTCAGTTTGATCGTTGTACACTTGTAGGGACTTTGCGTGAAAACTTTGCAATGTACTTAACCATGTATTCTGCTCTAGATGATTCATTTGCCAATATTGCGTCATATCCGGCGTTTTTTGTTCTCAATGATTATTTTTGGAACAACGGTGCTTTTGATGGTTTGGCTTCCTATCCGAATAATCAAGAAAACACTTCCAAGTTTCTTACCCTACAACTTTGTCTTCACAACGTAAGAAATGCAATTTGATTATGTTTCTTAAACCATATGCGCGCGAAAACAAAATATAGTAATTGAAATTTATCTTTGACATGTCACAGCGAACAGGCTCATGAGCTGAGTTTGGAGTTAGTCGTTCTGCAGGTAATGATGCCAGCTTTACTTGAACAAGGACATACCCGGGAATGGTTGAAAACAATCGTCAAGTATTGGTGCATTGTCATGGCCTGGATTTTGGACTTACGGTCATACCTATTAGGTGACGTTCCAGTCGAAAATGCTGTAAGTTCTGCTCAATTTAAACTAACCATTTTTTTAAAAATCAGGTTCAAGTTGAACCGTTCAACTTTATGTCACTAAACCATTAAATGTTGTTATTATAGCCTAACGGTGACATAGTAAATGAGAATCAAGAGAACAGAGAGGATCCGCACATCATACCTGAGCAGCCTGCTAATGTTGAAAACGCGGATGATAATAGAGAGAATGTTGTGCAGGGAGATGAAGATGGTAATCATGAAGTACAAGCCGTTGGCGTTCAAGTGCAGGCCCAAGTTCAGGTTGCTGGAGAAGTTGGGGCTGCTGGCGGCTTAGGTTTCGTGATCGGGGGTGGCCTTGGTGCTGCCCATCAAGCTTTGGTAGGCCTCCTAAAGATTGAATATTTAAAATTAAAGAATTTTTATTTAAAGAGGTGTCTTGAGACTGAAAGATTTCGTTAAATTTATTTGTTTTGTTATTTTTGAATGAAGTTGTTGCGGGACGGACCTACCGGATTTCTTCCATACACTCGACCGCGATTTTTCCCTGTTAAGGTAAATATGTACATGCTACTTTTGTAATGATGATAAGTTGTTTCTCGTTACATGCTAATCAATACTGCTAATTTCATATAGATTGGACTTTTGTTGATGTCCATGTGTGCAACCTTGTCAGTTGTCAGTATTTTCATTTTGACTGTTCCTGGTTAGTATTATGGACTATGAAATGTTAACATTTTTGAACTACAGACAAACCAGTGCAAATATTAATTTACTACATTTTTAACTTATAGTTTGGGTTGGGAGGTTTGTCATGAGGTACTGGTTATCAAATCCCGATGAGCCCATTCACGAACTTTATACTACTGCAAGTGGACTGTATGTCACATGGCTTACAGTGCGCCTGCTAATCCTATTTTGTACATGGGTTCCTCGGGGTTGGACTGCAGTTTGGGACACGATTAGACGATGGAGTGTTACGGTACACCTGCTTAATTCCTCTTATAATTTTGACTTTGGTTTTGTTTTTATATAATTTCGATGTTATATTCTACCACTATAGATGTGTTCAAGTACAATGTATCTGAGGACAGTCGGTTTATCCTTCCAGGTGATTAAAACAGCGGTAGCTATCTCCCTTCTTATAGGATTTATTCCATACATGTGTGGACTGCTATTTGAATTATTATTGATTTCGCCGTTGCGAGTTCCACTCAGTCAGTCACCTATATATTTGGCAAGTGAGAATTGGGTGATGGGCACTCTTTATGTTAAGATTGCTTGTGCGGCTGCAATGATGACACCGCAGAATTTCTGGTTACGACGCACACTTGAAAGGGTAAAAAGAATCTCTCGAATGAATACAGCGTAAAAATAAAAATGTGCTTGGCAATATCAAAATTTAGCATATTATGCGTTTTTATTTAGATTTACAATGATGGATTCAGGAATATCAATTTAAATTTCATCATCTCAGAGTTAGCGGCACCGTGTATTGTGTTACTCGGCCTTGCCCTCGCCGTACCTTATGTGATAAGTCAGAGTATAGTACCTGTGTTCGGTAAGAATTTTCATCAAACTCAATGCTGTATAGTTAATCGTTTGTTTTATTATTTCTAAAATTAATTAAATAATAATTAATGACCTTTTTATTTGTTTTTCAGTAACAAATATGGACACACTGAATTTAGTCCATCGAAGAATATACCCCTTCTTCCTGGTCATCGGTTTAATTTTCGGTGTCATATCGTTTCAGATTCGGCAATTCAAGAAATTATATGAACACATCAAAAACGACAAGTGAGTATTCATGTGACAAATTAAATGTGATATTATGAAACATTCATCTTAAATGTGCAAAGATGAAACTAAACGCTTGTGATTAATGAAATTGTTTTTATTTTAGATATCTTGTTGGTCGTCGTTTGGTGAATTATGAACGGCCACCTCCGTCGCCACCAGTATCTGTTATGTAATTTGCCGAATCTCCGTTTCTTCGCAGTTTGCACATTATGCGGTTGAATCGAAAGTGATTTTAGCTTAATATTTGATTTAGTTTAAAAAATTGGCTTTGAGCTTTTCGAAAGACAATAATTTTTTTGAATTATCTTTTATTTTTATAAGTATTACTTGGAGTCACTATCCTTATATACTATAACCATTACGTATCGTTGCATTAATTTTGCGGTTTACACCCCTTGGGATCATTTTCAGACGTTTGTGTAAAGATTGAAAATCAACAAACCATAAACTAGCAGGCTTCAAGTCAATTTCCACTAATTCGGTTATCTAAGTAAGGTATTTTAGAGTATTATAGCCATGATACAGAAACAAATCGCTGTCAAAGTGTAAGAACTGAACTGACCAGATTATTAATAGCTTATATTACAGTCTGATACCTCAAAATACATTTAGCTTTATAAACACTCCATAATCCATACGATGTAGAGAATACCCCAGTTAACATTTACCATTTTTGTCGTTGGTTATATCAGTATGTAGTTTTCCAGGTGATTGTACTGTACCAACCAATACCAATGCTCATGACGCTGATCGCTGCAGAGTTAGAACTTGGCCTAAGCGAACAACTATATAGGTGCCAGCCGCACAAACACATTGCTCGTTTATCAATGCAAGCAAAAGTGATCAAAGATGAGAGTTGTTAGAGAAGTTTTTGTTGATAGAATCAACGCAGGTGCTTTGGCATAATGATAGTTTAGGTTTGAACGCACGTATCTTTATTTTTTATGTACAGTTGTAGTAAATAAAAATGACTATTTCATAAATAGTTTGGTTGTGTGTATGAACTAATAAGTTAGAGTAGGTTCGTATGGATTTCCAAAAAAAATATCTATAAGAGAATTTACAGAAAAATATTTTCAAGTTGCTTCAGATGAGCGGGTTAGCTTGCGGATTGAGCGACGTGAAAACTCGAAAGTTAGTACATGATATAAACTTTACTGTATACTTAACCACATATTTATTAAATACCAAAAACGTAAGGATTTTTGGCTATCATGCTTGTAGTCATTATATGCAATCAGTTAATAGAATTGTATCACATTATCATAATGTTTCATATCTGGTTTACTTGAGTAAAAATGTATGTGTAATAATATTATGATGCATAACTTAGTATAATTACATATTATTATGCTTCTAACTGCTATGCTGGCAACAATTACACGAATATTATGTGATAAGGACCGTTCTAGTGTATCTGGTCATTTCAGCGTCACCTTTTGTGCACCAGAGTTAAGAAAATTAAGGTTTAAATTAAATAAATAGTGCATTTATTTGCACATTTGTATAAGTGAAGACTGAAGACTTGCTTACAAAACATTTCAATATTCAGTGTCATCATCGCTATCGTTCTTTTGTTTCATTATGACTACAGATTGGAAACCATATGGTGAGAAGGAGTGGAATCGTTTTGTTTCTGCTCGGTCTTGGTTTGGAAATGCATTTGGATTTCATCGAGAGATTTGCCTTTTGTTTCAATTACAAATAGCATCACAAAAATATCACTTAAAAACGCCGCAATTCCTAAGATCAAATACAAGAAGCAATTAACTCCATTTATATGTGCATTCCAAAACATAAAATTGCGAAGCATAAATAAGTATAAATATAAATTTACCAAATATAAAAAAACACCAGTGTATTCCAATGCTAATCTAACGCACAAAGAAAAATGAGGAACGGCTATTCAACTTTTATTCAAAGGGATGATAACGCTGGCATTAGAAGGTATTTGGTCAGTGCTTACCTTTATGTTATCAAAAACTTTAGTCACAACAAAGGTGTTTAACCAGTTGAATGATGTCGCAAGTGCAGATGCTCTTCCTAAAGAAAAGAACTTGAGTGTATGAAACAACTTGAGGAACTTCAATTATAATTAAATTAACAAGTATAGCGTTGTAGAAACTACCTTTAATGTTCGGTGGTAGGATTTCACCTATTTATATAACATGAAATATAATATAAATAATCATGAGCACTCACTGCATTTAATTTTACAAGTTATATCCACCTACCTGCTAGCAGCCATGCAATTGGCCCGAATCCTACATGATTAACAAAATCAAATGCTAACTGGGTTGCGTTGTATCCATTATTTCATGTGGAAAAAAGTGGGTAGTTAGTATTTTTACCTAAACTGAAAGCCACAATGAATACCATCAAGCATAAGAGAGGCAACCATCCAAGAGATTCTCGAACGGATGGATCCTGCTCTTTCATGTAAAAAAATCCACCTAGTACACAAAGAGCTGCAGCCATCAATATTCCGGACACTAGCAACAACACTCTTCGACCAGCTTTATCCATTAAAATCGCTGCAATAATTGATGCTACTACTTGAACTAGACCGACTATTATAGTTGCAATTTTTGGTTCTAACGTTGAGCCAGCATCTTCAAATATATCAACTGTATAGAACACAATGGCGTTCTAAAAGTGGGGCAAAGTGAGATTAATTATTTGGGGCCATTATTCCTAAAGTTGTTAATATGTATGTAATTTGACTTTTTAGAAATCTGATATATACAAAGTACATTTCCATTCCACTGCTGAAAAAACATTAGTGCCAGACTTATTCCAAGCGGATGCATGATACTTTTTCTAAAGAGATCTCTGAATTTTGGAACTTCGCAACTCTCCACACTGGACTGCAACTAAAATGCACAAATGCTTTACAGGGCTTATTCATTTAAAATGCATAATATTGTACATGCAACACATTAAAAGCTTGTTGTATAGCCATTCCCAGTTATCAAAATGCTTACATCATTGAGCTCATCTCTAACTTGCTGATGTTGTGCAGCCCCCCTTAGCCATTTCAAAGCATTTGATGCAGCAATTTTATCCTTCCTGGTCATCAAGTAGCGTGGCGTTTCCTTCAATTTAATACTAAGTGCATTATAAATATTTTTAAGCAATGAAAACTCATTCATATACAGCATATACATTTTTCGAAATACCGGCATGAACAGCATCCCAATAAAAAATACTACGGGAATTCCAGCGCAAACAAAAGCTAAGGACGCCCATTCAAGAAAGTAGCCTATAATGTACCTTAGTATGAAAATGTTTGTCAAAATGTATTACATAAATATCGTTGGAACGTTGTTGTGCATGACTGAAAATGTCTTTAGAATTTTTAAAAAATTACGTGAATACTACTCCGCAGTTTATCATCAGTTGTAAAGAACTTCCAAGTGTTCCTCTAATGCTGCTTTCAGCAGTTTCACTTATATACACAGGAGCAGCTAAGGAAAAGGTTCCTCCACAGAAACCCTAGACATACAATATTTTTTTTACCATCAATAAATTACAAGAGATATGGGTAGATTATTTCAGTTAATATCAATTTATTTTTTTTACAAATACCGTGATAAATCGTCCAGCTAAAATCATTTCTTTATACTCCGCAAAGCCTATAAGAAGCCATCCAAGTGTGAACAAAGGTGCCACAATGAGCATGCATTTCTTTCGTCCAAAATTATCAGCAACGTACCCTGCAAAGAATCCTGATATACAGGCTCCTATCTGTGTTAACGTTAAGTGAAATAAATGTTTTTAAAAAGAAATTTATGTCATTTCCATGTGTGTCTGAAATGTTTAGTTTCGGTATACTGGAGCAATACTCCCAATCCAAGAATGATCACTTTCATCCAAATGGGAAAACGTTGTAGAGTTTTTCAAATCTGGCAAGGCTGGAGAAGTGTAGCCCAACACTGTTCCTAGGCCCAATGCTCCAAGAGTTGCTAAAAACGAAACATTTTAGAAAAATGCTTTACAAGAGATATTTGTTGGTGAAATATTACCAATTCCAGCAGCAAGAAACTGAGGTAATTTCTTGGACGTAAATTCGGTTATAGGATCTGTTGATCGGTCCATAGCTTGCCAAATTTTGCCAAGCTGGCTCCCATAGACCGTATGAAAGAGTTTTTATAAACTAACTATCACAATTCAAAACGTGTTTCGCACTAACGGTTTTGTTTCCATCAATGCATGCATCATGTATGTAATTGTATATCCAGGTACACCGTAGCTCATAAAATTTACAATTTTTGGTTATGATATAATGATATGATGATCAAGTTCCTAACTACTTAAACTCATGCATGATTAGTAGCATTATTACTTAAGAGTTTACACAATTACCGGAATACATCATAAGATTAGAACATGAGTCTACATAAAACGTTCTATTTGTTGGTATAGGAGAGTGATGTAGGTGATTTGTTTAAAGAAAAGTGGGAAGTAATTTTATAATGCTTGCAGCGTCACGTTTGCAGTTGGGATGTTATGCGTTTGGTTTCATGCATGAGTAGATTACTGATGTTTATCTTTTGTCTTCAGTTTTATAGGATTCACTTTTACACTTCCCCATTAGAATAAGAGCATGAGCATACTAAAATGAATACACTTTTTACCTTTTCATGTTCTACACAAAATTTGCACTGATGGCGGTAATACCTGCAATTAAACTAACGAGAAAAAGCAATAAAAATTACCACATTAAGTACACTACATTAAAAAGTATTATTAAGATGTATTAACTGTCATTTTGAAAAACTATTAGGTTGACTTATTCTTGAAGTTGAATTACCTTTGCGTATAGCACAATAATAATACAAAATGCTTAATTGCTTCAATGATTTTCATGGTTCATAGAAAGACAAGTGGAGTCCACATTTCGGACATCATTTTTGTCAATTTTACAATGCACAGCAATGTTAGTAGGTATATAAGTAGAGTAAGTATGTTATGCTATAGATTTAAAATGATGAAATAATATAAAGTTTTCTATAAGTGGATTGTTGAAAGTATTCAACAAATCAGTACTGTACGTATTTTTCAGTAGTTTTTTTTATTTCAGATAATTATCTAACCGCAATCGAACAAAAGATCTCATTTACTTATATACCATGCACTAATTTTCCTCGTATAAGTTTCATTTAATTAAATACGAAATTACGAAATGAAGACTTTAATGAACAGAAGGCCTTTCCACAGCTTGGAACATAATATCATGTATCCAGAACTTTTATGGCTTGCTGAAGTTTACTCGAAAGAAACAAATTACCTGATATCATCCAAGCCTTTACCTTCCCACTAAAATTTATTAACTATGCGTGGGTATTTTACGCTTTCAAAAGAGCGATTGCTTTCATGAAATATGTGGACTTAATTTGTGAAAATTGATTAGAAACCGTATATCATATAAACATTATTTTTTAAATATGATCCACTCACAGTAAAATTTTCAGCTCCTCTAGACCTATTCCATTATTCCAAATAATAACGTAGTAATATAATACATACTACAGCACAAAAAAATCTCCCGTAAATAATGAATTTATAGGTTTGATAGAAAGTGTCTGTTACGGATTTTCATCTCTGTTCGTTTCAGAGAGTAGTAGTATCCGTGCCAGGAATACCAGTTCACACCATTAGCATACGACTCGTGCTTTCCGTTGCTTTCGTCAATGTAGAGCCCGTTTAAGTTCGCCTGTGAAGAATGCAAAGTTTACATTGAAATTGAAGATCATTATTTGTCTGGATGGATATTTTTCATTGGAATTGGATAAGTAATTAAATAGTAATTAATACTTGGTTAATAAGTTGCAACATACATCAGTTTAATAATAATTACAGTCATATTTCCTCAGCATGCTTTTTAACATTAATTTTCAAAGTATATCATACCTGATGACAACTTTTGTACCACCAGGCGCCGTGATACTTTTGAGCACAATTTATATTCTTCTCAATATCGTTATCTTGATCTTTAGTGGTAAATGACATTCCAACATGATATGCAAGTGAGTCTCCTGTGAAATTTGCAATTAAAAACAATAAACAAGAATGTCGAAAAATACGTAAGATATGTAATGCATATCAGTAGTGCTATGATAGCACAACACCCCGTCGTCGTTGATATGTAGTGACGTTTCATACAAATATCAGATTTACATTATCTCCTTTTTCATTTTACTTCCACGAGACATCAATTCCTTAGATGATGTAATATGCAATAATATGCCAAAATACAATATAAATAGTTGTCGAGTGATAACGGTTTTACTGATACTTAGTTATACACATACGTGTACGTGTACACTGCAGTGTACAACCAGTGCACTGGTTTAAGTTTTTAAAGAATTTCACATAGGTATTTCAGTTTCCATATGCTCAGTATTCGAGATCAAACAGCTTATTCGTAATTCAAAAACGTATTGATACTCAAAGGGAAGGATCCAGTCCAGGGTATATAATGAACACAATGATGAAATGAAGTTTCTTGGATTGAACTTAATAAAAAACTGACAAGAAAAGGGTTGAAAATGTTTTTACATCAGTTACTTTCGCATAGAATTCCAACAACATAAATGACTTCTTCATAGCCACTACTTCAGCTTATTTGAGAAAACTGAAAACTCATTTACCTTTCCGCAAAACTTTGTGTAATAGCCTTTCGGAAAAATCATAATCATTACCGCAAAACTTTGAATATTTATCGATCGCTATCGTATAATTCCTTTGAACTGAACTGTAATCTCTAGAACTACTTTTGTTGCTTCAACATTCAACATTGCCTAAAACCTTATATCCTTTGAAGACCAGGTTCTTTGAACAAATCTTTAGAAGACTCTTGAAAGAGTGAACGGTTTCTCCAAAAAAGTAAGATACTTATATATAGTTACACCATCATTTCTTCCGATATTCCGATAATTTCAAAGTGCAAGAAGAACTAGATGTTTTCTTATGAATGGATGTACCTTGATCCGGATGAATTTATATTCATGAGAATGTACCTGATCTGATAACTGATAACTGTAGGGGCACTTCAATGTAAGACTCAAATAAGCAATACTAACATTTCTATCTGCAAAAATCAAAACCAAGTCATTTCTGATTTGTAAACAGTTTTAAACTTCTGCTCTGGGCATGAATACATAAATAAGTGCACTAATTAATGCGGTTTTGAAACGTGCCTACTTTCACCGTAAAATAATATTATGCGTATCAACGATAGAGAAAGCAAATGAAATATCTGTCTATTTAATTTAATACGTAATATTCATGTTGCAGGAGTGTAGAGGGACAAACCGACAAACGTCCAGTAATATTTATGTAGAAAGGTTTCAAGATAATATAGTACAAACCTGCTGTCCCCGAGTAGTCAGTCACATAGAGTTTGTATAGTTCGGTAGAATTGGCAACCCTAAAGTATCCATACTCAGCAATTCGAGAATCTCCTTCCCAATCTGCCATTTCAATGCGTAATTGCATATCCCCAGTTTTAGTCATCTCCGAGATCACATCTAAACCTGTTAAATTTAAGATTTGAGCAATAAAAACCGGCCATGACATTGTGCCTGTAGTTCATTTTGCCCCAACCGTAGAACAGGTATTGACCGAGAACAGTGGTACCAAACAAGATTATTACCATACAAATAAATGTAAAAGTTTACAAGCACATATTCACTATGTTTGTCGAACTCGTCATCAGCTTATTAAGAAGGAAAAAGGGTTCATAGCATTTTGAGCTGTCACGTACCTATCCAGTGACTGTCATGTAGAATGCCAAACCCAGTCACATACTCGAGCCAAGTTTTTTCAAAATCTTCATGTCCCAACAATGGTTCCTTTCGTCTCTGAATCACTGTCCAGCCCCCGCCATTTGTAAGGAGGTCACAATATACCTTTCCAAGCCAAAATCGCGATAAAGCATGTACTTTTCATTCTTTTGTTCGTTCACACAGAAAGTGTAGTTGAACATATACCTCGGTTCCATTATGTTGAATGGTAGTGTCAAAGGGGTATATACGATAAACGCCACTTGAAGAATGACCAATGAGCTGGACTTCTTCGCAGTTTCGTGGCCGATCTACCAAGAAGGTTATAGACAAAAATTAAAAATTTTATTATTCATAGTCATTAGTCATATCTGAACATTTATTATAGCATCGTAATTACTAAGGATCAACGTTGCAGTGCGATTCGTCACTCTTTTAGAAAAGTGGCATATGAATTAATACAATAATTTATTGGGCGTAAATTCAAAACTTTAGTGAATCGATTGGAATGCAATGTGGAGACATGTTTGACGTTGCAACTTTCAAGTAGACAACAAAACTTCCAAAATGTAATAGTCGTTTTTACCCGGAGATATCCTTTTAGGGCATGATGATGACACATTGTGTGCTTCTGGCGTGGATTTTTCAGAGGCAACATTCGTGTCCTGCATATTTTGCTGAGGTTTCGCTTCTAGCTCGTCATCTTGTGCAGCCGGAAGGGATGCTGATTCGGGCAAGATAGTCCCATCAGCTTGCATGAAATTCCCTATACTGTTATTTCCTAATGTGTCCAAAGAAGCATCATCTACTGGTGATGCTAAAGGGAAAAGTTGGTATTGGAGCTGGTTCTGGTGGCCTTGTCGCAATGCGTAAATCGTAGCCATCGTCTTGTTCCCAGTTTCCTCCATAGCCATCAACAACGACTCCTCAAGTTTCTTTGTAATGCACACAATAGAGATTTTTTATCTCCTGTTTTTATATTAAATACATCAAAGTTTCTGCAAATGTACATTATAGAGATTCCGGAAAAAGCAGTTCAAGTTTTTTTGTTATAAAGGCATAAAATAATTAAATTAAAAAGGAAGCAGAAGAAAGAAGCTTTCATGTCAGTACAAATTGGAACCTCTATGCGTTCATGCACTACGAAATTAGTGAAGCCATGCTGAATTAATATATTTTCATTCGGGCATTCGTAACGCTTTATCAGCTATGAAAATACAAGCTTTACTCTGCGTCTGCTAGTGTGACTAGAACTATTAATTATGACATTGACTGTATCGTAGCGTGCACTGGCTAGATAAAGTAGCCTTCATCATGAGCGCCATGAACAGATAAATCTCTACATTTTGTAGTAAATGGGTGCGGTACATAGTAGTGGTAGCAGCAGTAACCCGATCATAGTTAATAATATATTAAATATTACATAATGTTATACATATTGTGCTATCGTTAGGGTTATTCGCTAATTTATAGCCAAGGGCAGGATACATAGAAATCCTTTCACTATCACTTTCTATATCATTTGGTGTATCTTCAATTATGGCTTCAAATTGTGCTAGTTCTGCCATAAACTTCTGCCAATTTTTACAGTATTTTCCTTAATATCCTGGAGAGCTGTTGCAGCATGACTATCTTAAAATGCATTTATTAGGAATTTGCCAACATAAAATTTTTGTATATGATGTGGCCTTTTCCTTCCTGTGTGATTGAAAATACATTATATCTAGAACAGATTCACTGAGCGCAAAATAGACTCTATGGTTCTTGAACGTTTTTAAAACAGGGTCTAGCAAGCGGAAGGAGTATTTTTGGGAAGATAGTGTTGCGGCTTAGCTCATACGGGTATTGGCAGTGGTAGCAGCAAACAAAGTTGATATCACAGCAAAGACAACTACAAACTCACTAGCATTATATTTGAAATATAGTTATTTTGGGCTATGGGTCGAAATACATGTATTAGATTATAGAAACTATCTATAATTACATTGCTGTAGTGTTGGTTTGGAAAGTTTTTCCAGTGCAGTGGTAAAATCACATCTACAGTGATCTTGACGATTCATGCTTTGCGGATGGTAAAACATGCAAGACAGAAAAGGATGATGTATGCAATATATTATGCGTTCATGGAACTGCCTTGCTGCTTGCTGACATGTTATAAGTTGCTACTGATGATTTCTCCCCACACGCTTCACGCTAATTCAAAAGATCTTAACGTTCCTGTCAAGTGAGGTTAGCTGAGGTAGAGTTACAAAGATAAATTGGCTAAAAGGCAACGGAAAATATATGTGGTCGATTATTACATGCTTATGGCGAATCTAGAGTTACTAAAGTATAAAGAAACTGGCTTGGCACTCCAGCCAAAAAATTGAACATGAATTATTCTACAGAGTAGTTAGAAAAAGGTGTTTGTGTTTTGTATTGTGGGAAAAAGCAAACAGAAAGCTGAATAATAAGCAGATGCATCGATTTTATGTGGAGTCGGTATAAAAATGAATATCAAATTCTCTCGCATGCATGATGTAATATTTCAAAACATAATGAGATTGATAGGAAATATTATAAAGCTATTTAGTTTAGCTGGAATTGCAGCACTAACGAATTTACATTAACAGCCAGGACTATGTTTAATACTGTCTTATTATACTGTATGTAGTTTAATGTTAGGTCTTATGAAACATTAGATTGCTAAAGTTCTAATAGAACAAAGCAATAGTTATTCATTTGCTTCCTAACCTGTACGTTATATATGACTTGCACCGATGCTTGGCCAACGTCTCCCAGCTCTGAACGAGTGCTCTTTAGCTCAGACAAAACCTTGAGATTTAAATTTTTAAATACGGAAAACGCGTTATATATAATATGCTTGAATGCAAAAAATATGAAATGTATAAGGATGCGCATTACTTCATTGGATATTCCAACGCATTTGTCTGTTTGTTGTATAGTTTCCTTTGATAAATCCAACAGCATCTGTGTACTAAAAATGTATACACAGTTAATTTCTCAAAATTAAGTTTTGTTTCGAAAAAGAAAGAATGACTCTTTTAATAAAAGTGTGTTTATTTACGATACGGATGACTGAATGACTTTTTCAATGGCTGTATCTACCCGGTCACTCATCATTTCCATTTCAGACTCAAGACGTTCTTCGACTTCTGTCAGTCTTGTCGACTCTTTGGCAATATTTGCAGCTAAGTTTGAAGAAAAGAATGCATGCATAATGTACTAACCAAGAGATGTACTTTAAATATAGCAGGTATGTATGTATGTAGCAAATTAAATAATGTACTGTATTATATAATAACTTGCCTAAAGACCGTATTTCGTCAAGTACAAGACTGAATTTAGTCTGCTGCTTTATTGATTCTGCTTGAAGAGTATCGTGGGACTCCCTTAACTGAGTTAACTATGCTTCCACCAATTCAATTTATTCATTATACGGTCTAATCATAATGAGCGAATCAATAAAACTATTAAACATCTTACCTGACTCAACAGTGTTGACAGATGAGCATCCAGTCGTACGAATCGAAATGCTTGGGTTATTACATCAGCATTATTTTTTGACATTTGCATGAGATTCATTACTTGATTTATCAAATTTTTATCGTCAATTTCCGTTTCCGAAGTTGTCACAGCCATGGTGTTTGTGCTAGCAGTAGAACCCATTTTCTTCACCACGTCATTTAAAGTCTCTAGCATATTTCGATGCTGTCTGTCTGCTTCTTGTGTTTCTGTTGAGAATTTTGACAATGTGCTTAATCTGTCACTGCTGTTGTTTTCGACATCTTCAGACTGACTGAACGTGTCAGTTGCCGAGATGGGCTAAGTTGAAGGTACATAAATGATTTTAGAATATCACCAGTGTGCACATTTAACTCATTAATAGTCCGTTTATAATCGTCAGATATATAATTTTCTCACCTTGTGCCGATGGTGTCTCAGTAATTCCAATGACCGTGCTGGCTGTGGATCTGCAGCAGAATGATTTATGACGATGATCAGTAATACCATTTTTATTATACACCATTTTAGTTTCCAAACAGTTTGATGATTCATGACAGAACTACGACAAAAGATGATTTTGAGGCATAAAATTAATCTTGGGACGCTTTTGCAATTACTTGCATTTACAACTAACACTTTCACTTGCAATGATTATATGAACGTGCTCTTTGTATTCGTAATTTGAACAGACGCACTAAGGAATTGTTGAACCCAAAACTAATGGATTATAATTGTGCGCACCTATGACTCCTTCAAAGAACTAACAAGGAAGTTTCAATTCATAAACAGAAACACAGAAATTCTTTCATTTTCGTTTTTTGCTTCCATTTTATGCGTGTCGTATGTCATCATCACAAAAAACAGGCTTTAAAAAATCTGGGAGTGCATTTAGAGTAGAGAGAGAGAGGGAGAGTAAAGTGGCTTGCAAGACAAGTTCATAGTGCGTGAACACTTGGTTTATTTGGCTCATTCAGCAACGGTGTAGCCAAGTAAAAATTGTGTAATGTGCCAACAACGACTGCAATTGAGCTTCCAAAAACCATTATCTCTCTTCATCTTTCTGTATATCTTTCGGCAATCTCGTTTTTCACGCATGTTTACAGCACCAACTTAATGTTGTCTTTCAAGTTTGTGGTTTATCCAGAATGTCTTTCGTTCTCCTTAACGGAAAACTTCTTTTTTCATTTCAAGTTCAAACCAGAGTGATAGTAAATATGCAAAAAACTAGGAAGAGAGCTCTGAGGTTGGTCTATTGTAAAGCTCTCATGTAGCCTTTAAAGTTTTCATACTTTGATATTCATCTTCGCACTTTATGTTTCTTATTTTAATTTTAAACCCTTTCATTTTCTGAAGTAATAACTTTTACACACAGATAATTGACAATCTTTTTATCGTTAATCTTTAGGCAATCTGCTTCTTATATTGGTGAAAGTGAGAATAGGTAAGTACTTTGTAAACATTATATAAGTTTCATCGACAATAACAGAAAACAGCCTTAAGACAACAATCAATGCAGCTGCTTTTCATTACCAAATGAAATGAATAAAAATGAAACCGCAAAATGGCTATTGACTACATACTTTGTGCCCCCCTCTATAAGTAGTATATTCCCTCTACATCCCGCTGTTTTAAAATTACAAACTCGTATCGTCGTCAGCCCCCAAAAAATTGTTTTGACATGTTAATGAGTTTAAGCAACTAGGAAACGCCACCAATGCAGAGTCTGTTTAGTTAAAAGCATAAGATGCCAGATTCTGATAAACACGTTTTAACCAAATGCTAGCTACCTAAGTATTTTTATTACTTCATCACTTGGAATTTTTGTTGCATAATACTAGGTATCATTGAGCCTATTATTTAATACTTTAAAATGCACCGTACGCGATTAAAACCTCATAAAACAGAGACTGAGGTTCATCAAAATCGAAAGTGAAGCTTGTGCAAGTTCTTGGAACTTGAAAGTGCTATGTATGCGAGTATATCAATGAACTAATTCAACTTCATCACTCATCAGCATAAAATTTGTTTTACAAAAGAACCATGGTTTAAGTTGCATAAAATAACATAAAACTATTTTTTTGCTCATGACATTTCCCATGGTAAGTAACTATAGTAACTATAATTATTAGATTATAAAAAGTAAGCTAACGAGCTGACTGGAAGTAGAGTGGATCTAACGGATATACTAAAGTGACTCACTATGATGAAACGCAAGATAGGAAGCTTTGTAATTTTCTCGAGCAAAATACAAGAAAGCGTATTACTTTTTATGAAAGGGATAAAGAATTACTCTAACGGACCTTTCTTACGTGAAACTTTCTAACTTTAACTGTTTATATGCTTGAACTTTGACTATGTAGTTGTTAACTCTGTAACCTACTTAGAATTGGATGGGTAATTTTAAATGTTTTGAAATGCATACGACACACATTCTAACATACATTTAACCAACTAAAAAGTCTGTAAACTTTTGATATCTTGAGAGAATCGACAAAGTTTGTTAAAAAGTTGTGATCGTCAAATGTAGTAACATATTCGCATTCGCATTCACCTTCAGTTTCCTTTCGAATGGAATTGTTTTGAAACTCGCAAACTCATCCTCTCGTTTTCATTCCCTACAAACATACCATTTTAACTTACGTAAAGCTCTTTGTGGTTTTTGGTGCGTATCCAGAAAAAGCCTTTCTTTGGATTTTTCTTTGCTTGATAGACTCATACGTATGTTTCTGCTGCGTCTGACATGTATATTTTTGATGATAAAAAAACTGAAGGCAATAGTTTCATGGCTTGTTTGTGCTCGTTGATGGCGATGATGCTTCAGTAAATAAAAGATCAGAGGGACACGGGACGGGGTCCTCTATCCGTCTAAAACGATGCTACAAGGTTATGTATAAGGGACAACGTTTGCTTGATGGAGTTATTTAGGAAAACAGCTCTTGTTTTTATTTCATTCATGTGCTAGTCACTACTCCCATACAGACGGGGATCGACAAGGAATGAATAGATAATAGTAACCAGACACAGATGTAAAAAAATCGTATGAAATTCGGCATGCTCAAACTTGGTAGCTCAAGTCCGGTAAGTTTTGGTTATCTACAGAGCGGTTCTTTCTACAACTCATGTGAAATAAATACTTAAATAAGTGATACAAGTATTTGTAGACTCAGAGAGACGGGTCATACGACAGCGTGGTCTTTCGTGTGAGTGTATAAGCCCAGACTTTCTCTATCAACAGCTATAGAAAGTCTACTGTTTTGTAAAAACCTTTCTGAATTCTTCAATAAAGCACAAAGGGTTAAAAAGAACTTGAGATATCTCCAGCTGAAGTATACAATACCTTGTTGCTTGAGTTGACTTACAAACAGTGGGAACTCTTTGAATAAAAGGCGTATCTATATATTCAACGTTTCGGGCTACTTCATACGTTCATAGGTATTTACCACACTGGTATTATAATGATTCTGGGAAAAGAAAAAGAGAACAAGGATATTCCTAACACCGGATTCTCGTCTTATTTTGCTTTCTTTTTGCGACTATTTTTGTCGATATAATAGTAATTCTGGACTAGTAGGAGTCGGTGTCATTGAGTTATATACATCAGGAAAAGATGAAAAATGGAAGCACATATATTCGTAATACGTATAGTTTAAGCAAGTCACGGAAAAGTAATGGGTAAGAATAAGAAGCAAGGAAGGAGGAAATATGTATTAGTATTTATATTTAAGTATACCTGTACAGTCACAGTTTTTGTTGAATAAGACACTGGTACGGAAGAGCGTTGAATGAATGGTGGCTAAGAGCAGTAAGTACGCTGCTGGTTGTGCTGTTTTGTGGATAAAAAGACAGTCTTTTCACTCCTCTTTCTACAACACACAACCAACAACAGTGAAATAAACCGTTTTTCTGGGGATATTTAAGCATGTACATAATATATTACTTATGTCTATTTTGTCGTTTGTAAGTAGCAACATTGTATATCTCCACACACTCGCAAGTATTTTTACGTATGACTTGGTTCTAGAACTCTAAATAAATATTAAAAAACAAGTAAAGAAATAAGGCTTATATAAAGCAGAAAGCATTCTAGACTCGGACGATGAAGTCGTGGTGTTCTGGTCGTTTTACTTCTTTTTCGCAAAAGAAAAAATTCTATCGGGATGCAGGTGGTCGTTGTGGTAGTGAACTATAAGCATCGTATCGTCATCATAGTCATCATAACAGGAGCAAACTAAAAAAGGAGCCTGTAAAGCAAAACGAGGCAGTCACCACGATGAATTTCAACATAAGCTCTTATGCAGTCCGTATTGCTCTTTGCCGTTGCTTTGCTTTAACTCTTTTCTTCTTTCTTTCTCTTTCTCTCATTCTGTCTCACTCACTCTCTCCTCTCCCACATAATCATATAGAGTAACACTCAACCAGTGCGCTCTCAGTTGTCTCTTGCCTTTCTCTTGGAAATAATCGGTTGTGTAGGAGAACCACCATCCTTTTCGCTCTTGTTCTCATCATTTCTAACTCTGTACTTGTTAGAACTAGAGCAAATTTCTTTCTTTCTCTTTCCCTCTTGACATCATCATCATCACCAGAATCACTACTGCCTCATCATAACTATCATCAGAAGCTTGATCTAGTTTTCTAGGTAGCAAAAGTTTTTACTGTACTACACACCTTTCTTCTTCCCTTCATTTTTCATCCAGCCAATTTTGATACCTTTGAAATAGAATATTATTGTATAACCTCTCTCCCTAGTTCAGCAATCAACACGTCATCTGAGTAATTGCTTCCTCGACCTAACAAGTAAGACATTACAACAAAAGTAGCAACAGGAAGAAGAAAAAACTTTAAGGCAATTGTAAACACCCATTTATCAGCATATACATAAAGTAACCATTCATATTTCTTCATGGCATATCCCTACAATAGCAAATAAAATTTGTTACACTATCGCTGCACGCTACCTTCTATACTTTTTCCTCTACAATATTATTTTAATGAAGTTTTTTGCTCGGTCTAGTTCTTTATAAAAATAACTTTCGCTTACCTTGAATGGCTATATGGGCAAACTAACAGACGACTAACTTTTAGTCGTACTAACCTAAACTGCATAATATTAATTATCTTGTAGTAATAAAAATTCTATCCAGACTATGTTGGCATTTTTAAATTAAACTTTTTCCATCTTATATGGGCACTTATATATGATCAAAACAACACGATACTATAGATATGCTCTAAACATTAGTTTTCAAACATTTCAAGAAAGCCATCATACTATCTTACAGAAGATGTCTCGGAGGAACAAACTACACGCTAGAGCCGACTGTTGTAAACACTAATTAAAGTGATTACAAAGGCAAAGCTTAGCCAATGTTGATTAGCTCTTAATTAGGGACACAGGGACTTCATAAAGTAAACAAGCAAATAAGATGTACCAGTATGTATCGTAATAATATGCTATAATGGCCTGCCAAGAAAAAACATGTATAGGGCGATTAGACATACATTACTTAAATAAACTTACTTTTATTCGTTTAGATAGTTGGAGTATAGTATATATGTACATGAATTTTTATTTGCTAGTGATAACTTGAGAAACAGAAAAAGAGAACGTGACATTTTTATGTATTTCTTTTTTTTGTGAAACAAAGGAATACCCAGCTTCCCGGGAAATCTCCATATTTTATCCAGATCTCAAATACAAGGAAGAATAAACGAGACAGGTAAGCCTTTCTTTCTGTAAAGAAACAAAAAACACAAAGACTATCTCAACAAAATAAAGTCCTAAATAGTACGGATTTTCCGTCAGCATAAAAGTTTAATATGGTATAGTAAGTTTGTTTTCATTTGTTACTCTGGGAGAAAGTCATCTCTACACTTACGGCTTACACATTTTATCTGCTAAGGGTGCTGTTCATGTTTTGTGCACTGCATATCATTATTTTTAATAATACATATTCACACTTTGTGTAACACTTGTCTTTTAATGTTCTTATAACACAACCGCGCAAAACGTAACAAGTCCATTGTCATACAGTCTCCGTGTCTTCATTTGAAAATGGTATATCCCATATAAAGTAAATTAAATGATTTAGATGCACACTAATGAACAACCCCGGTTTTGCACAATTTTATTGCGTAATTCTTAAATTTAACTTTAAAAAGAACATAATAATATAGCTCTTTTTGCATAAATTAAATCACTATATAGAGTCTATGTTAGGTCTTAGGTAACAACACAACAAAATTAACGAATCTGTCTAGCTTTCTTCCATTATTTAGAAAGCAGTATTCAACTTTAGAAAGTACATCAAAATTTAGGTTTGTAGCATAACGATATACGTATGAAAAGGATTTGAGATATGTTTAGTAGTAGCTTGCTGAATATCCAGCAATACAACAAAAATAGATAACACGATCACGCTTTAGCTTGACATTAATTTTAGCATAAATGTCTGCATAGTGCATAGTCTAATACTTACAACTTATGTACTTTTAATTCGCGACTTGCGAATAACGTGTATGTGAATGTAAATAACTTAATTTTCATGTAATGTGTATTCACTCTATCAGACTGTATGCATGATTAACAACAATATAATCTTATCTTATTACGTTTATAACATTTTAAACTTCCTTCATAATTTAGTTTAATATATCATTGAAGCAAGAAAATTATTTCTTGATCATGCTAAACAAAGAACGAAAGAATTGTCCTGCTTTTCATAAAGTTGTATGTGTAACCAAAACAGAGAACAATGTAAATTTTTAGCTAAAATTAGAAGCACACAATGAAAGCTACCTGCCACGCAATCAGTTCCATATAATTTCTGTTTGCACTGGTTTTTGTGAAGTTTGTCTGACCGTATTCACGCCCCAAGCACATTTGCGGAAACGCTTAACAATTTCACCCAACTTGAGAAAGCGATTTATTAGTCGACACAAAGCTTCATATGTCGATTTATTTACAAAGCGTTTGTTTCAGTAAAAACGGTGAATATTTTATTGTCCTGTATCAAGAATAATATTCCATGGGACGATAGCATGGGTAATTGACACTTTATTCAAAAGCGTATACAAATGTATATGATACATTTTGTCGTTTGTATACGTTGCAAAGTTATTGTCAGTTATAGACATCCATCTTATCCATCTTTTAGCTTAGGTAAAGATACCTATCTACCTTTGATGTACTCTAAAGATTTGAAATATTTAGTTACTTATATTCTCAATATGAAATAGATAGGCAATACTAACAAACTTATTTGTTAGCATAGAAAGGGCAATAGTTAAAAATTTTACAGAAAAGATGTGACGATTTTCCGAAAGTTCAAACACTCCAATAGCATTCGAACCTCTTGTCCAACACAACTCAAGTGATTGTTACGTTTTCTAATATTTTAGTCCTCACATATATATCGACTTTTGCTGTTGTATCGAATCGCCCCGTACGATCAAGTGCCTGTATGCCTGGTTCATAATACAGACTTTTGCAAAGAAAGTCTATGTAGACTTTACATTGTAGAGTGCAAATTTTCTTTCATAATTATTTATTTTCATAATTTATACTAATAATTCTTAAAAACCAGCCAGCGGTTATTATAATTCCAACTTCAAACTTACAGTCACAGAGTTCAGAGGAAACTGAAATGGCTGCGTTAAGGCAGCTTTTATCCCCATTTAGATATCTCCGCATATCTTTGCAGAACGGTTTTTCATTTAGATTCTAAATTTTAAAAATGAATCTAAGCCAGGAACTTAGCTTCATAGGATAATACAGTGCCTACATTACACTGTGTGCATGTAATGTGTTGCCTTGTGTTTGACTTTCGGGAGTTACTCGATATTAGTAACATGCAATATTAAATATACACAAGAATCGGGAAGAAATCGGTTCATATGCTTTCATCTTAAAATTGTAGTTTAATTACAAAAATATATATCATCATTAATAATTCACTTGAGTGCAAAAGTAATAATTAAAATTTTTTTCATAACAATGACCTACAGGTTCCAAATGATAAAAATACATGAATTGTACATATTTTGCTTTGTTTATGCTTTAGTGTCATCCAGCGTGTTCTATTTCGGCACCTCTTTTCCACCTGCAGAAAGAGTAACCAACTGCTAACTGCCTTCTTTGTCCACTTTATTTTCGTTATTATTGCTTTTGTATAGCCACAAAATAACACTGAACTACAAACTGCAATTTAGAACGTTCATTGAAATGTGTGGTGGTGGAAACGCTTACCGCACCCTAACCAGCATGATTTTAGTTTAAGCAAAACGAAATTGTAGTAAAACACAAAGACAGAAAACGGGGCAGTAGTAATAGTGCTGCAAATAGACGGACATCGTCAACACTAACAACAATAGCATTTTTAAGTTGGTACATAAGTGTGAGGTCTATTACACGGTCCCACACTTACGTTAGTTTCACTCATGGCAGTCGCACATAGCCAAATACTGCACAGTAGTACAGCGCAAGAGAAAACGGAACACTTTTTTTCTGCAGAAAGAAGGAACTCTATACATCCTTAATACGTGCTTTCACTCTCGTGATAGTGATAAGAGTAGCTATGCCTTACTTGAGCTCAATTCCCGTACTCTACCATCACCTACCAAAAATGAGCCTAAAGCTTGATATAAAAGTTGCACGTATTCTGTTAACGCTGGGTGAAGGCAGCACTTATGTCAAGTATATATTTCTGGTTTTATTGTATAACCCATGAAAATTTTCGTCTTTTTAAACCAAGATATTATATTATATTCTAGCATGCATGAATACTAACAACTCTTTCTGCTTCTATGAAGGGTGTGTGTGTACGAAAATGTGTGGTGGTGGTGTGCATGCTTGGGTGTTGGTAATGTAACCTTTCTTTTTTACTTTATGCGATTTTGTCTTTATATCCCACCTCCAACAAAAGTTATGCTCAAGATGCCCTCACTGCTTTTTGAATTCATGAACCACGATATTGTATGACCCTGTTTTTCCATCCCGTTTTAAGAAGAAAAAGAAAAGTAGGAAGCATGAAAGGGAGTTGAATTATACATTCCCTTGAATTTAGCTGAAATTCTAGAGAACAAGTTGAAGGGAATAAATATATTTTGAGGTGGTGCTACTACTGCTAGAATTTGTTGTTTTACTTTTCTTATCCATTATACTTATCATGTTACTAATCCACAGCAGCAGCTTTGGTCTGGTAGTAATTTTGCGTATCTCGTTTTATGTATATATGTTTACACCACATATGTGCTGCTGTATCTGAAATATATAACAATGTGGCAAACCTCCAAAACCTTTTTCAAACTTCCATTTTTACTGCCAAGTGGAAAAATGCTGAAACTGTAGAGAAGACGATGTAGTTTTTTGTTAACTTTTTAGAAGGCAAGAAAGAGAAAGAAAGAAAAAAAAATTGACAAAAGAGAAGTGAACGAAGAAGAAGAAGAAGTAGCAAACCGAAACAGGACAGAAAAAGAAAGGGGAAAGAAGAGAAAGAATGAGAAAGTTGCTTTCACCACCTTCGTGTGTATAATGAACTGTTGTTGTAGTTGTTGTAACTGCATATGAATGGGCAGACAAACGTTTCAAGCCTATAGTTCCAGCTTTTTACTCTTCCATTCTGCAATAATATAGCCTCTTGTTGATGCAGGGAAGCGTTGTCGTTTGTAACATTGGCAAACGTTAAAAGTAGTTATCTAGCCAGTATATCCGAGGAATATTTTTCAGTTGTGCAATTGCCGCTGTAGCTGTCTGTGTGCATGTACTGTGTGGTATAGGAAGAATTAAAGGAACCGTTGATGAAACCAGTTAAAATTTCCTCTCCAACGAATATAGAAGCGCAGTTTGGAATTGAACAACAAACTGCTTTGGGGAACAGCAAATATTCCTACCAAAGTTTTGTTATGTAATTGTTTCGGCGTGTAACTGACCATTACAAAAGTTATGCCCCTTTATTTGAAGTGTGATAATAACAAGCGATGCTAATATTCACGTTTGTTGCCATTATTGGATAAAGAAAAAGGGATCAATTCGAGTTGTTGTATTCTACTACTTTTAGAACTTACGAATTACACTTAGCATTCTTACACGTATTGTTAGTTGTAATTATTGTTCTTGTTGTGCATTGTTGCTTGAATAATAGTAGCTGTTGCTTTGTGCATTGGTGAGAAAGTTTCTAGTGTGCAGTTGCTTATATCGTGAATATATAGTTGTTGCTAGTTGTCGTCTGTGAAAATCATTATTGGAAGACAACTTAGTTTCAGTATCACATACTTATTATTAATTCGTGTATTCCTGTCAGCCAGTCTCTCACTTTCTATTGCTGTTGTTGGAAATGAAGTGATCAGTGAACATTTTCCTCTTACTCATACGTACAACATAGAGCATGTAAAATTCTTTCGCTAGGGCTACAATAAATAGAAAACCACGAAAAACAGGCTTACGTTTTTAGAAATGACCAACTGTATGGTATAATACTATTATATACAACACACAAGAAATATTTAATCTTTTCATACTGTTTCTTGTTCAGTTGTTCAGTTTGGTGCTGTATTTGTTACCATACGACATTTTTGTCACATTCTTTCTAATCACATAAAGTGATAAGAAATAAGGTCAATTTAACATTGAAAGAACTGAACGTTAACATTACACCATTACAGTCAAAACAGACGAAAAGTTGGGTGCCTTAATGCGTAAAATTTCTTGCTCCAAAATTCAATTTGTATTCCTCTCCTACGATAAAATAGTTCGGCTACTTTTTGATAATTTTTGTACTCGAAAATAACAAAAAAGCTTTTTCAACACTTTTACAATCATGTTCAACAAGGCTCAGCAATTCCTCAAGGATCTACGGCCCGTCAAGGAACTTGAAAAAGTTTGGGGCGATATGCAAGTACGACCGGAATGATATTGATCCTTTTTCACTTTCTTGAAACTTGAAAACAACTCATTTTGAACTATAAAAGCTCGGACAATTTTTTAATGGCTGCTTTCTCATTGCAACATGTTTGGACGAACTAAAAAAATCTTGACTATGGTTCATTTATATACTTCATTTTATACTTTAACTACCTATTTTGTTCTGGACGAAATTGTTTGTTTGCATTTAATTTTTACTGTGTAATTGAAAAGTCTGATTAGTCTAAATACCATTTTCATGAACCAGAATTAAATATCCAGAGTACGTAATTGTAAACATTTGGGAAGTTACTGTAGGATAGGCCTAGAAATAAAAGCCAGTATCATATCAATAATATGCTTACTCACAAATAAGCAATTGGAGAAAGCGAACGATTTTTAGATCGTGGTAAAAAGGAAAATTGAAGGATTGACCCGTATTTTATATTATAGTGTTCTTTGCTTTTGTGGCTCTGGTTGAATACTTTAATATCACACGTTTCCAATTAGTTTCATAAACAGTTTTAGTGGGAAATGGGATTTATTTAAATCGACTCCTTCAGGTATCGATCTAAATATGCCTGGCAGCTATGTAATAAAATGCTCCAAGGTAGGATTGACATACAGTATTAGTAATTTTAGCATAGCGACGTAGTGTAGTGTTTTAGCGAAGCTTTAGTCTAAATATCAGGTGAGACATTATTTTAGGCCCACTGTAAACATTTTAGAACATTATGAATAATGAACTATTTTCGTTCGATCGTTTTGCTGTGAATTATACAAGGAGCTCATGAACAGCAAACTGCAAAACATAGCAGAGTGAGTGTAGCACGCATAACATTAAATTGTGTTTGTGCTATATCGTGATGAAAGTCAGCCAGTAAAGAAGCAGAACAGAAGACTAAATAAACCCCTCTGATTATCATAATTCCAGCTTTCACTCTGAAAACTGGATAAAGAGCAAACTTGATTGTGATAATAAGTTTGTCACACAATTGTTACACATGCAATTTCCAAACAACTTACTTATGCTGTGAGATACTTTAGCCTTGTGTAAGATAAGCCAAAAAAGCTCTACGTGTCAACTACGTTCATAGTATTTTCTCTTGACATTTTTATTTCGTATATATTTTGAGTTGATTTAGTTTTGGCTAATTAGAAAATTATGTATTGTTTATTACTCTGTTGGTACTAGTATTATATCAAAACTAGAACATGGTGTGTGCACGTGGATTTACATAATATATGGACTGTTTTTAAAGAAAAAACTGACTCCCAACTTAAAGTTGTAGTAGCATTGACTTTGTTCAGTTAGAAACTTGACGTAACAAAAGGACTAGTATATAGAGAACATTTTTTTTGTATTTTAGAACCAGCGTTAGTGTATTTGCATGTTAAACACATGTTTGTTTGCTTGGAAAATAGGAAATGGCGGCCGCAACGATGAAACCTAGTACGTCCTCTGGTCAAATTAACAAAGTGAACGTGGAGAAATGTGCAAACTTTATGCGCCAGTTTCGTGACCCACAGAGTCGGGAATTGAAGAAATTGACAGCAAATCAATTTATGGAAGTTTGGAGTCATTACGATAAAGACGGTGAGTTTGTAAGCTGCATGATGATATATCATCAGCCACTTTTACCTTTATGACGGACTAGCATTTGTAATACCAACAACGAGATAAAAGCTTTCTAAACATGCAATTTCTTATAATTTGTTGAGCTAATATAATTTTCCCGACACAAAATGTGACTTTTTCATTAGGTTCGACTTTCCTAACAAAACACAGATAGTATAAGTGTTGCACGTGTCATGTGCATTATATACATGAAGAAATGGTATAGACTGTTTGTATATAGTGTCATAATAGATAAATGTGACAATCTAATGTATAAAAGAAAACAGATAGATGGAGGAAAAGTCGATTAACCTTATACCTACTCTACATGTTTCTAGTTATGAAGCACTTTTGGGAAATTGGAGATATTGTTTTATTATACGTCATCTAATATTCATTATAGATACATAAATGGTGTGCATTTTGATAACCAATAATTAAGGTGCGTGTATCTCACAGATTTAATATTTTCATTCACTAACATATATTTTTCCGCAGGCAATGGCTACATCGAGGGTACAGAACTGGATGGATTCCTAAAGGAGTTTGTTTCAAGTGTGAACCAGACGGACACTGAGGTAAGATTATACCGAGCTACACAATAAGTTTATATTATGTATGTCCACTTCATATAAACTAAAAAATCGTTAGATACATAATCTACAATAACATCAGTCAGTTGGCTTTGATATAAAAGCGTATTTTTTGCATATATGCTCTTTCCCTTCTGGATGCATATTCTATAATGCAAATACAATGAAATGGCTATTTAATAACGTGTCGCGTAATTCCTCTATTTTGATGCTTGTCCTTACGTCACACACAATGTGACTTTACACGTCAGTTAGGGACTCGATTTGTTCCAGTTTTTCGCATATGAAGTTTCCATTTAAAGTAACCATTGTGGTTAGTAGAATAGTTGTGCGTACCGCCATACATATTTTCTCTATAATATAATGCTTTTGTTTGTACGACAAAAGTACAGGTGTCAAGGTGTCATTGCATCTGAATGACAGACTTTACTTGTGCATAAAAACTTTAATATATTTTTGTTTTGTTACAAATAACATGTTAGCAGTTTATGACACTGACAGCTTAACATGTTTCTACAATGTACGTCGCCGCATATAATTCTAAAATATGTGCGCTTAATGTATTTCATATTAATCATTCTAATAAATTCATATTTCATATTTTCCGGTATGTACAACTTATGCAGAAAACGAATTTATACTCATTCAAAACCCCTCTTGCAGATCATGAGTATTTTATAAATATTGCATGTTTTTTGTTTTATTTATTTAGCCCGTCTCCGATGCAATGCTGGCTGAGCTCAAGCAATGCTTCATGGAAGCATATGATGACAACAGAGATGGAAAAATTGACATTAGAGAGGTAAGATACGTTTCGGCTAATAACAACTTTTACATGTCAAACATTTTCAGTAGTATTCCTATGTAGAAATTTTTTTCCCTTTGATTTTATACAGCCCTTGCTTTTTCAGCATTTTCTTGCTTATTATTATTTTTAGTATTTTTGCGGACAACCAATTACTTGACATGCTTATATCAACACTCATATGCATCGACATCATCAATCATAATTAGGTACTACAACACTAAAAATCAGAAAAACAGATCAGAGTAGTTAGATATGTATGCATTAAGTAAAATTTTAAAATCTCCTCAGCATAATTTAACCATAAAATTGCAGTTAGAGCTTATTCATTCATCATACGCGTATCTGAAAGACCCGGAATTTACATTAATATTTTCTGCAGTTAATATAGTCCTGATCCTTTAGTTTCTTATTGACACTGATAAATTTGCAAGCAGCACTTTATTATACGTTATAGACTTTATTATAGATTTGAACAGTGTGGTGTTGAATGTTCGATAGATCAATGATGTGAACAAATCTGTGGGTAATAAACAGATATCATCACAGAGTACGTTCATAACTTCAACGAAAGTATAACCATAAGCTACGTAATTTTCCATCCAAAATCCTGCATGACAGAAGCTGTAACCGTCTGTCACAATCTTTCTTTGACTTACAAATATCAGAAGAAAAGGCTCTACTTATGCTGGGTTGCATTTTTACTAGTTATTTTTATTTCTCTGATATGCTTGCAACCTATCTTGGATACATTCTCGTTTCGAATTTTCGTTTTCCTTAACTGTCAGATCCATGACAGGACATTGATTCCATATTTTATTTGGTAGGATACGCAGTTGAAGGGAGGATTAGTTGTAACGAGGTTTCCTTTTATCCAAAAATACTATATCTTGTGGATTTATGGTTGTGTCAGAAGGAAGAACTTCTCGTGTACCTACAAAGTGTGGTCTACGGAAGCAGATCCTGTTAGTAGTGTCATGACTCTGACAAACCAGTTTACAATACCGTTTTTATTTTACTTTAGCACTTTACCAGACTTTGCATACATTACTTTCAGGTGCAAATATTCATGTCGAAAGGTATAATACCATGAAGCAATGTAGCAATGTAGAGGAGACAGTCAAAAGTAATATGAGTATGTAAAGATTTTTTTCTTTTTAGTCTCAATTATTAAAATCTCTAAAATGAAATCACTTTTAGTTCTCAGCGAATATTTACACAATTCAACTATACTTACTATACCATCCTTTTTACTCTAAAATCCAAACCTGTAAAGTTACATGTTGATCTCCGTTCAAAAATGTTATATTTTATAACTAATTGGTTTTAAAACCAGAACCAAGAATGTAACTGCATTTTTGTCAAGCTATAGCTACATACAATCATGTATGATAATAATATACTAAAATAGCAGTTCGCAATGCACTTTTTCCACGAGTAAAAAATCTTTTTAATAAATACTAGTAGGTATTTTTATCTAACTTAGGAAACAACCCGGGAAATAAAACGAATGATTTGTACATTATTCTGCTTCTTTCAACACGAATGGGACTAGATACGCCCAAACAATATAATATAGACATGGAAAACCAATTTCTATGGGTCCCATGAGTACCCATATATACATGAACATTGAATGATCACTAGCAACAATGAAAACATTATATCATCTACCAACCATGACAGTCATTTCCTCTCCTCTTTTATTTTTCTCTTCTCGTGTGCTGTTTGCTCCATTAGTCTTTCAGTGACCCGTTTACGCCATTTATCATATACCACAGACCTTAATATGTAATACGCAAACAGGGAGTGTGCAGTAGGTATACAATCTTTGTTTTTAGTCTAGCTATCCTAAAACCTTACATAGACTTTCCGCTTACATGCCTTCTCAATTTAGCAACACGAAAATGAAAGTCATTGCTGAATGATGAAGATGTTTTATATTTAATTAAGAGCCGACTAACGGATCTAAATATTCTAAATATGTTTCACTATTCTTTACCAGACACAAACGAAAATTTGCATGAATTTATGCATACGGTTATGTTTGTATTGAGTATGCATAAATTTAATTAATAGATATAAAAAACAGGCTGCAAAACTTGAATAATTTTTGGCTGATTCAAACGTTTCATACAAGAAAAAACTAAAAAGGGTAATGAAATACATATCAAATGGATACACATTTTAAAATTCCTAACGTTAATTAATTAAGATTTTAGCTCCAATGCATTATCACTTGTACTGACTGAAGAGTTAAGTTAATACACATATATTGTTATCATAAAGAAAAGTTACACGGCAGCTAGTTGCCTTGTTGAGAAAAGACTAAAACTGGTTACAAGTTACAAATGCTGTCTAAAGGTGAAATACGTTCTCTTCTTTATGATGGATTGTGCTATTAAGGTTTGAGCTGCAAACAAAATATTTTTCTTCTTTCCTTACTGTTTCATTTGTTTATGACGTTTTCTTTACAATGCAATAATTTTCCAGACACTAACCATTTATCAGGATTTACAAGATGGCGATTAAAGATTTACTTGTCAGATGGTAGTGATATGCTTACTGCTGATAATGAAATATACCAGTAAAAGAAGTTATGTTGTATGGAATACTATAGTAAAATACAGTATTCATATTAACACATATACTATATACATAATAGATAATGTTTTTGCCTTTCCAACATGAATTTCGAAGCCTTTGCATTGTATACACATCAAAAGAAAGATCTGGTAAAGTTATTTTGCTGGCGGGCTCAATACTCGTACGTGAGGGATCCGGTGTTCAGTGGATTTCTCCTGAGACGTAGGATGAGAAGAAACATGCAATCATTACATGAGATAGTGTATAGTTTTTCTTGGTGTGTTGCATATTAGATTTCAACAACATAGCTTACAAGTAGAAAATAGAAAGGCACACTTTTATAACCGTACAATACAATACAAATTCAAAAGTCATATATATTGCACTCCGTATGAATGTAGGTTACTTCCACGTAAATAGAAATGTCTACTGAAGTTTATTAAGCTTATACCAGCATGTATTGATCGACAGCATAATTACGAACTCAAGCATTTCTCCATTTTGAGAGGTTTTGAGAGGAGGAGGAAGGAAATTGTACCAGGAGTCAAACAATTTTCTCAAGAAGAAGGAGAACAAGTGTAGAATGATGACAGCAGATCAGATAGATAGGATACCTATTGTCACGTTTATTTATTCACAACCTCTTTAATTTCTGAACCAAAATATTGCAACCTTAGCCGTCTTGTAATGGTTCTGTACTGCAGAATCATCGAAAAGTATACCGATGCCCACAGCAGACCAACTATCCGAAAAACGGCAACATCATTACGTTGTGATGTGGTATTTGCTAGAGTAATTTAATACACTTCATTGGTGAATATTTTTATGCAGTAATAGTAGTGGCAGTAGGGTAGTAGTAGTAGTAGTAGTAGTAGGGTCTTTTGGTTGGTTGACTATGTTCATCCATGACGGTAACGTAAAGAGTGCATGGAAAGCAAGCATTGAAGTATAAAATGCGAAGCACACAAAGGACTGTCTTGAGAGAAATTGAGAAATATTTGTGAAGGACACTACCATTGTAAAATTATTCGTAATACTACGTACACGTAGTATATATGGTATATGTAGAAAAAGCACAGCAATATTATTACGTCAAAAATTAAGCATGCACTATACGTAATATATATGTGGATATGAATTTCATCCATATCCATACTAACCGTGCAAACGCCTCTCAGGTGAAAATTACGGACAAAAAAGGAACCGTCAAGGGAAATCGCTAAAACCATAGTGTTCGAGCACCAGAAACAGCAGTACCAAAAACATAAAAGCCAGAAGAGTTGCATGATCATTACGGCTGATAACGATGAAAGTCCTCATTGTAATGTTGTCATTAAGCTTTCTCTTCTCTTTGTCGCAAAGCAAATATTAGGATGGCACACAAAGACAATAATCGTCGTGAACAAGTATATAGCCAGCGAAAAAGGTAGATAGCTTTATGGTTTGCTGTTTTTGCATGCGCGCAGCATTAACTTGCTTGAATAAACAGAGTCACAAGGAAGAGTAAAGGCAGATACAGTGCACAGACCCGTCATTCTTTTCATGGTTCCTTTTATATTCGACTATTACAGCATCGAAATGTTTGTTTTAGAACGCCATTTCCCGTAAATAGTACGTCCCTGCTCGAGCAATAAGCTACACAATAATCTGGTGTACAAAACATGT
Source organism: Entomobrya proxima (assembly GCA_029691765.1). Classification (NCBI taxonomy): domain Eukaryota; kingdom Metazoa; phylum Arthropoda; class Collembola; order Entomobryomorpha; family Entomobryidae; genus Entomobrya; species Entomobrya proxima. The sequence continues at coordinate 8,691,056 of CM056170.1, read as the reverse complement.
AACGTAAACAATATACGGCGTGGACTATGGATTTCTACAGAATTTCTACTATTATATGATACATCAAACAAAATTTCAATGAACGATAGTCAGAATTTTATATTATGTAAAGCGAATTGCAAAGTGATTAAATGCAGCCGTAGTACAAAAAACGGACGATTAAATTGGGTAAATGAGGTTTAATTTGAGAAGACCCATAATAAACGAATCAAGATTTAGTGTTGATGGCACTAGGCAGCCTGATCTTTGCTTTTGGTAGATAACATGAATACAATGCTGCTACACACGTCATAATTCTAAAGAGCATTTTCCGGTCGCAAAATGGAAATTTAACGGTTTGGTTGACGTTACGTACAATTCTCTGTTCTAAAGTATACTGATTCGGACTAACAATTTATATATTCCAATCGTATGTTAAAAATATAGTGCTTGTTTGTGATGCCATGAATCAGCGTAATGTGCCATGCAAACAATATTCTGGCGCAGTAGCGTTTACATAATATTTAAAAAAAATATATTACAGAGCTGCTCATTAAGGTAGCTTCATAACAAAGCCAGAGCAACATAGAAACCCACCGAATCTTAGTATATAATGCCAATCTCCAGAGAATGGAACACAAAAAGAGGAAAACCCTGTCACGGGATTCCGTTCCGGCACTCACTCATAAAAATAGCAAGTTCCAATTTCCACTATTGATTTCATTTTGCAGAATCGAATATGTTTCTAAGGATTCTTTATTCTCTCAAAATGTGTTATAAACGAATTAGAAATGTTAATAATTTAGGTTTCCCAAGGCTACCAAATGGTAAGAGTGTACACTGAACACTCTTAGCGTTTACGGGCCTTGGGTTTCCCACTGTGTCACTGGATTAACTGTAGAAAGCGATACCTAAATATTACGTTTCCGGACAGAATCACATATCCTGCTGATGCAAGTTGGCAGTAGTGTATACTTTGTCGATTTCCCGTCCTTTGTTGCATTTAACAGTTCTATTTTGGTACAGCTTTTTCAGCTTACTAGCATATTATTTCACTAGAGTGGAAATCTAATTTTGTTCGTAAAAATGAAGCTTACCATTGAAAGTGGTACTTTGTTTCCGCCCGCCAAACTAAAAGAGAAAGCGAATGCGCTTCCAAGCATATCGGATATGAACAGAAAAGTAGCTTTATTTTGGAACAATTCAGTTTCGCCTTGCAATTTAAATAACATTCAAATTCACCACGGGTTGCCCTTTTTTCAATATTTTTGTCACGCCTCATCAGTTAAAGCCCATCTCTTCATGTAAAACAAAATAGGTAAATGCTTTTCCTCTTTCCGCATAGACACTGACACACATATAACATTGACATGTTGCTTATTTACTGCATACATACAATTTTTCATTGAACTAATATCTCCATTTTGTTATTAAGTATCAAAAATCTAATTGAGTTCGACAACCAGCTTCTGGTCGCAATATTGCAATATTGCTATCAGCATGAATGCAAATCCATTAAACTAATAGTAGAATAGATAATTGTATAAAATCATAAGTATTATTAATTTATTAGCATTTTGTTTTAAAATCTTGGATCATGTTACATTTTGTATTGCAATCGATCGTTAAGTAGAAACATTAAGTTAATTAGTTTAATGGCTTGAACCTGTGTTTCACGACCAAGTCAGCTAATCATTTATTGATTATGATCACTGGTAGCTTGCTCAGCTGTTACCGATGGAGGAAAACTTCCTACTTCTCTTCCGTTTCGACAACCCGTTGGACTCAAGCGTGGAATTCATGAAGGTAAGTATGCCCTCTTGAGTATAATAGCCCTTAACCAATAGTATACCTGCCATTCGTAAAGTAGTAAAATCTACAGTAAAATAAAGCTCATCGTTTTTCTGTACTTTTGTCATTTCCTTTAATCCATTATGCTATATTTTACTTTCTCCTTTCTAGATTTGGAGAGAGTACGACACGGACGGCAGTGGATATATTGAGGCTGACGAATTGAAGGTAAGCAGTATAATTGTAGTGTAATGATAGTAATAAAATCCATCACTATTACTAGCCCATCTATATGTCATTAACTGGTTAGCCCGACTCGAGTTTTATCCAATTGAGTATCCAATTTGCACTCAAGCTATTCTACTCATGGGAGGTGAAAGTTGCTTTCGGAACCTGTACCAAAGTTTCATTTACAACATGAAAACCAGGTTGACGAACACTTTTCATTGTTTTTCCCTTCCTGCTAGGTCTATGTACTAAGTCTGGTATATGTACATTTATGGGAAATGTGCACATTAGTACATTTCACTTTTTGAAAGTTTTGGCTTCTGTGGACATATGAACTTCTTGTTTTTGGGTTCAGCATTGCATAGAGAAAGCTATTAAATACGTACAACAACTGTTTCTTTACCAGCAGAACAGGTTTGGAGTGTCCATTCACAGATATTTAATTCCCTTCGTATGGTCATGCTATATACACATAATAACCTTGCTGTTTGTCCAACAAATGAAAGTGGTGGGTCTAATCAAAACAAAAGTTTTAACCAAGCACCACTACCACTAATGCCGACTTGTAGTGGAACTCCCGTTTATGTACTTGTGTGTAGCAGGAAGCAGACCTACAACCATTTTTGGCGTCACACACTGAGTATCATCATCATCATAGTAGACGTAAAGGTTCTGGAGTGGTATTAGTAATTGCACTTTTTGAGTGACTCTTATTGTGGAATTACGTGAGCATTGTAATTCATTTAGTACAAACCCTCTCTCGGCTGTTACTTTTTTCAAGTTCTTGTTGGTCTTTCCCAAGAGCGCGGACTAGCACAAATTACTTGGCCACACAAGGTAAAATACTTACTTCAGCTTACATACTATGCATGCGATGGAGATCAGAGAAATGTACAATGCGTTACATAGAGTACAATATGAAGTGGTGGTGGCTATAAAGTGAGAGGAATGTTATGAGTAAAGTACGGTAACAAGTAAAAGTAGTCCGCAATTTTCCTTTTAATACATTTTTCCAGAGATTTTATTTGCTTTACAAAAAAATCGTAATAAAAAAGAAAGGCAAAAATGATAATACATGTACTGACATAGTACATGCAAAATGAAACTAAAATTCGTATATCGTTACTACTCTGCTATTTTCAAGAGTATATACAATTTTTATGCTTTTATGACATTCAGACATGTACACAAAAATTGCACACTTTTGACTTACTGCCGCATATACACCCAACCAGTTTTCTCTTTTTTTTGAGAAAATGAATTGCAAACTGAAAGACCTGCTTTAGTTACTACTGCGGTGGTAACAAGGAAGAATGCGTGGAATACATCATACATTTTTCCTCGGTCACTAGTTGTAATATTAAGGCAAAAAAGGTTCTATAGGCAGGTTACAATTGTATGGTGTACAATTGTAATAGCTGTTTATGTGTGTGTGGTAAGTACTGGATAACAGCCGCAAAACATCCAGCAATACGCTGAAAAGAGTCCTCATTTTCTTGCGTCGTAAAAGCTGAAATATGTTGGCGCTCGTAGTGGCAATAAAAAGAAAATGTTAGTCAGAGAGTCTACTACTACAACAACTACCACTTTTGCTTTCTCTTTGCAATGCCAGTGCACCATAGCCATTTTCACGTTTCAACTTGTACGACATGTAAAAGCACCTACTCAGGAAGATGGTGTTTTTGTGTTGAGAGGGGTGTGAAATGTTAGGATGATGAGACATTTATCTGCAAACCATCACCATTTAAGCAATAATACTGACATAGAATGTGGAAGATATGCTACAAACTGAATATGCTATGACATGCTAGACCATTTAAGGTAAAAATATAAAAGTTTAAGTGTGCACTATTATTATGCGCACCTTTCTTCTCTTATAGATATGAATAAATTCTGGGGCTTGCTATATTTCTGAATACATACATAATATTGTCACATTAGGGAAATTTTCTCCGACAAAATGTGCCATGAAAAATGCTATGTACCTATATAATATGATGCTGCTTCAACTGTCTGTCTAACCTTATACATGGGCAAGGGTACACGATGCCAGAGAGTAGACCCATTTGGAAATACAAGATAGATGCTCTAATGCAGAGACATTTTACTTTAAAATGTTCCGCTCCATAATATTTTATGAATTTTTTACGTTGTATCTTTGTAATTTATAGACAAAGTTTGCCATTATATACTTAGTAAGGCTTATCATTATGTCTCCAGCCTTGGAGCTAAAATAAGTTTGGCACGACATCATGTGTACGCGACACTCGATGCAAACCATATACCACCAAGGGTTAATTGTAGCTCCAAAAAGGGAATTTTATATTATAGAAACTTTATCTATTTATTTTCTTTTTTTCACTAGAACTTCTTGAGGGATTTATTGAGGGAAGCGAAGAAAATTCAAGATGTCTCTGAGGATAAGCTCATTGAATATACTGACACTATGGTAAGCATCCTTATTAGCACATTAATCCGCTGTTAAAAAGGCATTTTGTTGTTAGCGATGACATAGCTTTCCACTCTAATGATGCTAACTAACTTGTACTCTTATTTTGTCAATCTAGTTGCAGGTATTCGACGCAAATAAGGATGGAAAGTTACAGCTGTCAGAAATGTCCAAGTAAGAAATGTTTATTTACATTTTCTATCTCATAAAATGTTTGTCATCATTTCTTATTGCAATATTTATTAGACTACAACACATTTTGGTCGAATATCGCACTCCTCTTTTCCTTAAGAATATAACATTGATTTTCTCTTCCTACTTAAGTAATTCCTGATGATGTCGGTAATTTAATTTTCTCATGAATAAACGATGAATCTAGCCAACAATTTCTTTTGATAGTGCACTATATTTCTTACCCATTCATCCCTTTCATTCATGAGCAATTGAATCGAAACAAAATCTCACGCCAACGTGCCATAAACTACATTACATTCACACATGTGAAATTGAAATATTCAATAGACCTCTCCTCTTTTGCACAACTGGCTGAATGAATGAGTTTTCTTATTGTATCCGATTCAATGAATATCGCGCAAAACATGTTGCAATATCGTTTCCAATAAAATGCTTAAATCTTTCTCTTTTCTGTTTTCTACTCCCTTGTAGACTACTGCCTGTGAAAGAGAACTTCCTCTGTCGCCAAGTCTTCAAGGTAAGCGAGGTATAGACTGAACCTTTTCTAACTTTCCTGTGTTGGCCCGTGCGTGTCGTCCTTCAATCCACTTTTTTGCTACTACTTCAACTTCTGCCACCACTGTCCGTTTGCTCTTTGTGCATTAAATGTTGTTCTCGAGCAATGTGATACTTTTGTACATGTTTATATTCTTCTCTATGTACCCGTTTTGTCCATACCATTTTCTCACAATTCTATATGGTTCTATGCATACGTGCAATGCAAAAGAGATAAAAGAATGTGAACTTGTTTTTCTCCCTGTGTGAAACACCAGCACAAAACTTTTACCTCCCCTTTTTCATTATTACATCTTATTTATTTATTCATGGTATTTTGTGTGCTCCAAATTCCTGTAATATTTTATTTACAACCTGAAGTGATGATCAAAGGAACGCAGCAAAAACGGATTGTTATGAAGTGAAACAATCCAGTTTTCAAAACTATCCCATTAACATTGTCTCTCCAAACTCCTTACTTAGAAAATATGCCACCAACCTCATCGACGTTGAGTGACTACATTTAGTGGACTGATCTAGTATGTATAAAATGTGTAAAGGTAAAAGTAGGGCTTGTGATAAAGACAGAAAATTATAGTTTAGATTCTAATAATAAACATGTAGTAAAAGACTAAAACGGAAAATGTGCAGCTGCCTTCCGTTTTATTCCTTGGGAAGGAATTTGGCTGCATTTGGTATGCATTTTGCAGTTTTCAAGCAATGTTGTCTAAGTTGCAAGTGTAATTGACCATCTAGCTCTTGCTGCATAAGCTGGAAGTATTTTGTGAAACCACTTGCATTTTGTAGACACTTCAACGCAAAGTTCAAGAGTGCTTAAACAAAGTATGTAGTAGGTAGGTTATGTTCCCAACGTTGGTGTGTGCACTTTCTCCATAAACACATTCTGCTGTTCAGTATGTATAAATAGTGCCATATTGTTTACAAACGGAGATAAAATATGCATGGATGTGGGATTGTGTGTTACCGGCCAGGCTGTGCAATAAAAATACCAGGAATTTTAGTTCACAAGATATGAACTCCAGGTTCAGTGTTCATAAACTTTATCCTAACCACAAGGCAGTCAGTTTAGTATATTACTATAATCTTGAGTTTGTAAGCAAGTGTAGAAATCAAGGCTATAGGTATTTTTTGTTCTTTACTTTTCCTTGGGCGGTTTTCTTAAGCATACACAACGCGTTATTCGTTGTTTTGTCAGTTTTTTTCAGATACCAAGGCAAGAACAAGTGCTATATTGCACTGAGATGCTAATAGTATCTACATAACATTGCATTGCACAAACAGATTTTCTTAACTCTTCTCCTAATACAGCCTGAAACTACTACATAAGTACATACATTTTACTGTTGACTACCAACTACACGGACTCCATAATGGAAGCCCAATATCATGCAGTATTAATGTAATTCATGGTAGTATGTATCACTTTAATGCTGTTGAAGTTTTAGTAATAAGTATATACCAGAGTATTTTGGTAGCAAACTAACGGAAATAGCAGTGGAACGCATGGTAGTGCGCAAAAGGCTTAAGATTGTGGAGAAGCGTGTATGTCACGTTTACGTCGTTTCCTTTATACTTAATCCTTCAGTCTTAAAGGATGGCAATGGTATATCAAATATATATATCGTAATACACAAAAAGTCAAGGTGTATGAAAGCATACAATATGAGGTAAACAGAAGGAAAAACGTCTCGCAACACTTTTTAATGTTTAGATCGTATAATTCGGGATTAGATGAAGCGTGATAATGCTTTTATAAGGCATGTACAGGAAATCTCTAGGAGAAAGCAGTGCTGCACTATAAAAGATATGGTTCCACGTAAATTAAAATACCATCAAAACCAAACTCTCGTTACGTTAAACGCGATCCTTATATAATCAAATACCTATAAATAAAGCTGGGCGCTCAGATGTTTCTCAACAAAACACAAAAATGCATCTTTGAACTGGCATCATAAGCGTGATCCTAATACTCATTAAACCTATATTTTACTATAGTGATTATATTTCTAAAATTGCCAAATTTCAGTATAGAGAAATATATTTTATATAGTCACAGTATTAGTACCAAATACGGATTCTAAACAAATGTAGGGTGAAAATTAGTTTGGCAAGGCCTCTTTATAACGAAATGATTTTTATTAGGTTGAGTTGATTCACCTTGTCTTTGAAAGGTGAATAGATGGATTGCATGATGGAGGAGAAAGTCTTTTACAAGTTGATTTTGCAAAGCTAAAAATGATTCTTTGGATACCCCAAACTCAGAAGTTAGAAGGTGTGAAGCACATATAATGCTACTGGAAAAGGAAGTAGAGAACAGGGAGTGGGAGTTGATTCATGGTGCCAGTTGGGCATTACCGCTTTTCATCACGTACCTTCTGCAACACTGTACCCTACCTGTGTACTGGACGGGAAAATAAAGTTCAATCATGGTTCGCCGTTCGCATATATGTAGCACACCTCGTGCGTTCTCCATACTACCTGGAAATCTCGGAAATTTTTCCTGTATAATATTTTTCGATCCACACGGCACACATTCATATGCACACGAAAGTTTGTACTTACAGCAAAGGGTTGTGGCTTTACGAAACTGGGAGTAGAAATAGTACACCAGTTTACCTAGAATCTTTATTTACCCATTCTTCATGAATATATAGCGCATATCGCAGAAAGCTAAAAAGATATATGAAATGTCTATATATGAATTGTAGTTATACTGTTATTAGGTAGATAGATATATCTTTCCGGTAAATTTTAGTAGATGGTAATTTGTAATTTGAGACGCATGTCGATCGACTTCTCCATAATGCATGCATGAACCCACACATCACATTAAATTAATGAACAGATACGTAATAACTACAAAAGCCCTAGAGGGCGCACTAAAATTTTCCCGGTGGCAGAACATGCTGCCATTAATTTAAATTGCCTTTCTTTCTTCCATCCACGGCATGATAGACGCTTTTATCGGCAGAAAATGAGAAAAGGAGCAAGTACTTGAATCCGCAAGGGTAGTATGACATATGTTATCGCAGGAGAAAATTACTGTTGGATAAGGTATTTAACTAATATGCTTGTCTGCATATTGCTGTTGAGTTCACTTTGGTGGCTCTGCAAAGTTCATTTGGGCTCGAGCCCTAATAACTTACATATAACCGCCACTTGTTTTCACTTCAGCCTCAGTTGTATCATTCAGAACTTGTGAACGCATCGCATCATGGACGAAAAAGAAACACAATTAGATATTTTTGCAGCATACAACTTAAATTTGAAACAAAACCGGAAAGCAATTCTTTGTGTGAAAAGCCATATTATATTGGCTGGCTGATATGTCTAAAACAAAGAAAATGGTTTCGGACTGAAAGGCTTGAGTCAGGAGCCTTGAACACCATGTGTGCAAGAGGTCTTGTCGTGTGATATATCGCAAAAAGTGTAAAGTTAACCCACAAGCATTCTTTTGTAATACATGCATACGAACATTTTACTGACGTTCTTTTAGCTCGCTATTGTGTTCTATGCGTAAGAAAATGTGTGTCAGGAAGCTGCTTGTCCTTATTCTTTGCATTCTAGTATGTGTTTTCTCATCTGCACGGGAAACGAAGAAAAAATCAATGCAAGTCATGTTCATGTTACTGTTTTCCTTCTCACAGCAGGGTACAAAAGGAACCTTTTCTTGGTCTCCCACTTTCACCAACTTAAATGCTTATCCTCATCTAGCTAGTAGCATATTGCGGAGTTTAAAATAAAAAAAACACGAAGCAGCTTATATAACTTTCCAAGAGCTTAAGAATTTTTTACGTTCAAAATGTCAATAGAATTGGAAGGTTTCGTGAAGCAACGGCATGTGCCTGAGAGTCATGTAGCATTGTATAGAAAACACAACTGACAATGAAAAGTGTGATTTATGCACTCAGTTCAGTAAGGCGAAATCGTGTTTTCTTTTCAAGTACAACATACGTATTTTTTCGTTTCAGACATTTTGCCATCTTATAAAGCTCAAAGTATTCCACCAATCAGTTTACTTGACCGTTGATTTTCCCTGTTTGGTCTAGCTCCCTTTCTCAATAGGAACGAATAAGTCTTTTTCTTGAATGGAGTCATATTCGCATTAAGGAATAAAATGACTATTGTAGCAAACTAATATGCACTTAGCCCTTCCATAAAGAACACATTTGCTTTGTTGTCTAAAATTCGCCATAAAATATCATGCATGACTTATATGTCATCCTCATAAGGTGCGAGTGCGATTGATAATCCTAAGAGCGCTGCGCTGTGATCTTCAACCCTTCTTTCCAGTCATTTTACAAGTACATTTGTTCAGAATATAATACTGTCTGATATTCCATATTATACTGAATGGTAAAATATATGCACATATTATATGGTCCTATAGGAATACAAAAACGTCGCGAACAATCCCATGGCATTGTCTATTAGTAAAAGCATTCTGGCAGATGAAAATGTCGCTGTAACAGCGAAAGAGGATAAACGAACAGGCGACAGGCTTTGAATGAAATTGTCATCAACTCATGTCAGCGTCAAGCTTATCATATAGCTGTGAAAGCGAAAATGAAAGTATGTACATGGGTCATATACTGCGATGGGTACACTTAAAAATGCCCATGCATGTGGCATGCACTCGTGATGTACAATGATAATGTCTTGCTCCTAATGTCAGTGTCACAATAAATTGCGTTGGGACACGAGAAGAAAGCGTTAGAAAAGGGCGTTTACGGGACTCTTGTATTTGTGCTAAACCTTTGCTTAACAATATCAAGCCTGGGATGATTCTAGACAGTAGCATGGTCACCGTAAAAATATACGATTTGGAAAAGTTGTACAAATAAGCGCCAGATGCGTGCGTATTACAGTAATTTACACATATGTACAAGCATGTCTATAACATTTTGCGGGAGCTCTTGACACCTATCTCTTGCTTGATAATCCGCGAAATGAGAATTTGTGGCAAGCCTCATAACTACGAAGGAAATTGTTGTTTCTATCATGTTTATGTGCAAGGTTTCTTATTTACCGATGTTCATGCATGTGAACGAAAATTCTCAGGAGAAGACAGAACAAAATTTTACTCAAAGCACAGCACACAACAAAGTACAAGCATAGCATATTCTCTATTCCGTTAGTAATTATTTACACAATTAGGTAACACCCACGTCAGTATTAAACAGAATATAGCCTTATATATTTTTCAAACTCAATTTTGTCTCCTGCTGTTGTCAGGAGCTTCTTTCAATTTAATGCAAATTGCTTTTGTGGCTGATATAATATGGTGCCATAGACTATATTAGTATAATATATTGACAAGGCTAAAAACTCTGCCGAGTTCCAGGTCTCCATGGTTTGTCAAAAAAATATCTGGATATTGTGCATCTGTATGACAAACTAAGATGAAATCATGTCGGTAGAGAAGGAATAAACCAACAATTCTAGATTCGTTTTTATATATATCTATTGGTTATATATTTAAGCATAAAATACTGCATAATTACTCAATGTTCATCGATTTTGGAATCTGTACTGAAATTAGTGTATTCTCTTGTTTGTTTTCCCTTCCTATTACCTGCAATTGTTGTTCTCTTCATCTTCTCTCGTACATTTCCCCCGATTGCAAAAATACCCCATCACTATGCACCACTTGTGCCCACTTCTATTGCTTGTTTGTCTGTGGTGATGCAAAAAGGATGGATTTGTTGTAAGTACCCTGTTTACATACCGCCGTGTTGCTTGTTGACATGATACCAAAACATATTAACTTAAAATGATTCTTCCAGAACAAATAAATCATAAAATATGCATCCGAAGAAAGTACTAAGCAACATTTTGCATGTATGCATGCCATAATTTGAACGCTTTCACTTACTTGTCACTAGCATTACCTGAATTGAGATGTTTATAGATATAAAATTCTACTTTTCATTCCCCGTAATCATGCACATGTTCAAAAATAATGTGCACACATCAAAGTAACAGTAGATAAGCTTTTGGAAAGCTTTTAAGTATGCAAACACAAAAACATGGCTACCGCATTTAAATTTTATATGCTTGCATGATCACAAAAATATGTACACTATTATGACTATGGCTTTGCAATATTGCTCAAAAATTGCTTTATACTTTAATGTACTTAATAACACACTCTAGCATAATGCCTTATAAATGGCAATTTTCCAATACTTGCCGAAAAATTGTATACGTAGAATGTATGAAAGCAGCAACTGGCTTTGAGAGCAAGTTTTAACAATAAAGTAGGCTCCTGTTCTCGTTCAAACCTTTTTCACGCACAACAACTTTATTTTATAAAAGTTGACAGTGTTTTTAAGTAGCTGTCACCTATATATAGCTTTCACTTTTACCATATTTTCTTTTATTTTTTAGAAAAAGTTTACCAAAAATACTTTACAGTAATAAGTATTTGTACAGATACAGAGAACATTTTCTCTTGAAAACTTTAACCTGAACGTGTTTTTTAAGTACGATGATAAATACAAGATTTAAGGTGGCAGCAGAATGCTCTTTTATTGTGCTAAGCTTTCTACAACAATCTGTTAACTTCATCACGGATTCGAAATAAAATAAGTGTTTTTTTAATATAAAGACAAAAATCAGACTATTGTCAAATTTTAAAATTTTAACGTTCAATATAAGATTTAAACGTTTCGTCAAGGTTACGTACTAAAAGTATGTGAAAGTAAATGTTCATGGATGGAGTTATGCAATATAAAAAGAACTACATATATAAAATGTATAGAGAGTTTCATCCAAATTATTAGCTTTCAATGGTCGACTTAATCAGTGCCATGATAACTGACATGTAAATATGGAATTTCGATCTACACAAACAGGATTAAAATCATAAAAATATAAAACGAAAGCGACGATTTTAGATATTATATAAACCAAATGGTCAAACCAGCTTGCATAGGAATACCAATAATGTACGAATGGTACGAAACCCTGAAATTCTAATATTTCAAAGCAACCATTCTCATGTTACTATTTATATTACTGTTTTTGTGCGTGTTTTCTACTTCAATGTCATTCAGAACTAATGAAAAATACACACATCCGCAACCTGGACCTAAATCTGGTTTCTCATTTTTAAGAACATTCTAATAAATGCATGATTCTTATTTTACATGTTTAATCCTTACATGAATACTGTAGTACGTCTCAGAAGAAGATAGGTGCGAATTCATTTATTTTTTATGATGACGCATGCTTTGTAAGTGGAGTATGATCAGCAAAGAAAGAGAAAGAAACATTCTAACACTTCTAAAAAATAACATTTAAACAATTCTACGTATTATGAATAGATAAAAATATGTAAATTTTATTGAATGTTTCAGAGACTATTATGACTAAAACTGTATGTTTGTATTCTGTGATGCATCTCAAAATCCTAACAAAAACTAATTGATGCACATTTATTCTAGCTTAAAAATTACAGCACTGTTTTTTCTGTGCTTCATCGCTAATATTTTTATAATAGCGTAAAATGTTCCTATTCTAACATTTAGATGTTCTGTTGATTTTGTAGGGGGCTACTAAACTCACCAAAGATGATATAGAGCGGGTGTTTGCCCTCTATGACCGAGTAAGTGAGATAACTAACTTCTGTTTCCTAGAATAAAAAATTAAGACCAAACTTCAAACTTACCTTCTTAATTTTATGTCGTTTCCTTTTTAGGATAACAACGGTACTATCGAGAATGAAGAGCTCAGAGGCTTCCTCAAGGACCTTTTGGAACTAGCCAAACGGGTAAGAAAATTACAGCTATTATTTTCTAAGCCAGCCAATTGTACCTAGAACTTTCCCCAAAAAATCATCAACTAGTTATAAAAGTCCAAAAGCTATTGTAGACATTGAAAGCAACGAGTTTAGATAATCCTAAAATAGTGCACGCTCTTGTTTGACAAAAAAAACTTTGGATGATACTAGTCGCAATGACAGGAGATTTTTTCATGAGAGCAATAATCATAAAATTAGAACAAAAACCCTTAACATAACCATCTAACCTTGTTGGATTCACCCATCAAGCCATCAGCTAGGCTCTAATGCAATCAAATGCCATATGAAATTATCTGCCACCGTGCCACCACCTTATGAAAACCCGTGAAAAGCACATAGCCATTTATGGTGTCTTATAACATCTAGCTCCATTAGTGTAGGATTTTCCAGCTCATTATTCACCTGTCACCTACGTCTACATGTAAACCTTGGGGTTCTCTTCACAAAGTAGATTCTTTACAGAATATCTGCCAAGCATACTTTGCACTACAAAGCTGTAGGTTGAAAAGGGTGAACTGAATAGATAAAGTAATTGGACAATAACAAGTGAACTCCGAACTTCTGACACGGTATAATATTTTTCTTTAGTAACCTTGTTTGAGGTAGAGGAAAGCAGAAGCCGAGCACTATGCCCTGGTTCATGAGGATCAAAAAGAATAACAAAACTTGTAACAAGCACCTCTGGGTTAAGAAAAATATATCACACTCGTGCAAGCCAATTTCGTCAAAATGAACTTCAATATTCTAAGAAACATGTATACATGGATCGTGGATGTAATAGTATATTTATTACCTATTTCACATTTCAAGACATTCATGTAGACAGCAAAGCAGCACTATACTCGAAAGGATCTATTTGAAGTGATGCTCTTTGCCTCTGGAAGAAAGCATTTTTGTCGAACAGGAAGGAGGAATGCATATAAAAGATCTCCACTCTTTTTACCTCTTTCACAGTTCATTTCCTGTGGCATGCTTCTCCTTGTCAAAAGTCTCACTTGGATATTTTCTCGTATATTTTTTTATTTTTTACCATGCCCAAAATTTTTCTTCGTCATTGAATCCACATTTTCTTCTCATTTTTACAAATATGTACACAGCGGTAAATAGTTGGGTTAGATGCTGGCTGTACAAAAAAGAATGAATAAAAAAGCAACAATCCTGTCTTGTACATGGCTCGATTCGATGTTAGCTCTCTGTTCAAAAATAGCACCGCCAACACCACAAAGCAAAGTGCACAAACGCCTTTGATTTTACTGCACCGCGACTAAAGGGAAAACGTACAAAAGAATAAGCTTTCCTATTTGAAACCTTATTTTTTCAAAGTCATGAGCTCACAAGAAAGATCCACAACAGTCAATTTAGGTAGCTGTATAAATCCAGAAAATCCAAAACCCATTCTACCGAACAGTACCGATCGAAATGGAGACTATTGGAAACAATGATAGTCTGTAGTTTAGTCCATGAGTCTCTTGAACTTGTGCTACTTCAACCTTTCTCGCTTTATTTACTCAAGGATAAGCATACTCACTTCCCAAGCTATTTGCTGATATTTTTCTGCTATGACTATGACCGCTTCGACCGGTATTTTGCTGGTAACATAAGGACTTGCTCGGATTGGAGGAATGGAAGTATAAATTGAGAATTTATTAAATCAACATATTATACGTACATTACTAGCACATAGAGTACAAAACTGCGAATGTTCTGCCACCCAATGGTTTGAGCCTTTATCAAATATATTCATTCGTATCGAAGGACTAATACAAAAAAAATGTTCTAAAAATGCCGTGGTGAAGTAATAAAGAACACATAAAAAGAATAGGTAAACACTGACTAGTGAATGGCGACAGTGTCATCGGGTTCTTTGATGATGTTCAATCCTTACTACATGGAACATGGGATTTTTACTGCGCAAGTTTTCAAATTTCTTACAGGCAAAAAATGATTTTTTCAGATCGAAAATCATCCAAAATAGAGTACATCTGCTCATTCAATGAAAGCATTCCTTTTCAATCCCTTTCATCAAACAAGGTTTATATTTTTCGCTTGGATAAAAGTTAGATTGGCATTTGTATTTTTGTGTTGTAAAGGAGGGTTATCTTTAGAAAGACAAAATGTAGCAGCAGAGCGTGTATGTGGGACAATGTACAAAAATATGAACGCAAGTACAAAAAGTTTGCAGCTAAAACTCTATTTATTTTAACTGAAAATGGCGAAACTTTTCATACTACACGTTTTTGTTTTATTTATTTTTTCAATGCAGTACAAGTTCATGTCGGCTTTCCCATCATCCTGTTCATTCACATGTAGAGAAGCATTTATGACATGATTCTCTATTTTATTTTATTTTTATCTCTCTCTCGTTTCATCAGTAGTTGGTGCTGGAACTGATTCAAAACATCCGGTTCCACTTTTTACTTATATTTTTGTATGCTTGTTACCCACTTTATAGGACTATGACGCACAGGACTTGGCAGAATTTGAAGATACGATTCTCCAAGGATGTGATTTCAACCGGGATGGAAAAATCAACAAGAAGGAACTCACAATGATTCTCCTTGCTCTCTCCAAGTCAAGTCCAGATGCGTAGAGCAGAATGGGAGAAAGTGACAAGTAAGTACCATAGAATATAGTATGGAAATGGAAGCCGTCGTAATGTTATATCATCATATCTCTTTCCTTCACTCTATGGTCTTCAGTTGTCTTCGAAAGATATGCTATAAGAATAATTTAAAGGTACATTATACTAATAATGTTATATATATATACTGCATAAAATATGTTACGTAATTATTATACACAAGAAAATGTTGTTATGTACTAGTGACAAACAAATTTACGCGCATGTTATATGAGGAGGATCATCTTGTTGTATTGCCAATGCCATGTTATAGTTATGCAATTCATCATCAAAGAGTTATACAATTTCGATAAAGGTGTATTGGGTATAGAAGTTTGCTGTTAATTTGGATGAGCACACGTAGGACTTGTCAGTGACATCGTGACATGCTAACAAATTGAAAGTTGAATTAGGTTTCCTATTTTAACACAATCTTCCAACTAGCAATAGCATTACCTATGCAGAACTATGCACAAATTAAAAAATGCACGTCAAATGTATCATCCTAAAATTATCATTATGATATTATGAAATATTGTTAGGAAAAATCTATTTATGCAAAATTCAACTAATCAAATATTGAAGGGAGCGTGTCCATTGTTGTTGTACTAGTTTAAGCCTTGCATTGCTCGCAAATTATGCTCTCATTCTCTTCGGGCGAAAAAAGTGGCAACCATACACTACTAGTAAATTTCAACCTTGTACAAATGCATGGCTACCAACAGAAAATTTATATCCACACATGGCTAAAACATGCGTTTTCCATCAAACAGACCAGCTTTTCAATAGGTTACTGAGTCTTAAAATAACGCATATCGCTCCTTGTTATTTATCATTAATAATAATTATAGTTAAACATTTGCTTAATATTCCATAGTATTAAGCTGTTTCGATATGACTATGCTGCCTCAGATAACGTTAAATAAGAGTAAATGGCCAAATTAATAAGTAGCTCGGGCTCGTAATAACTGTTTATTGTTTTTTAGGAAAACTTAATTGCGTAAACGTTTATTTAATATATTTTATATGTACAAACTTTAAAAGCAACGAGGTTCATCCATATCATATCAATTTTGTGTTCCACTCACAAACCGTAGATTTTAAGTGAATGGAAAAACTTACCAAACTCGTTGGTCAATATACTACTAATGGAAGACCTTTACCAAACATTACGTACTGCTTTAATTGCTTCAGTATGAAGGTTCTACAAAATATATATAATATAATTGTACTTTACAAAAGCGTCATTAATACATAACTTTAATGGTTTATGGCTCCGGCACTTATACGATTATTATATTGGATTTCTTATGATCATCAACTGATTAGTAAATTATATCGATCATCCGCAAAATATATCACTTCAAAATTCACTATTGTCAAAATTACTTCAGTTTTTAACTCTCCTTTTTGCACAATTTATTATGCTGATTTGACACGGTCCACAAAGCGGAAAAGACACAAGAGTCAAGTTTAGTTTCAGTAATTATTAATCATTACTCACGGATTAAGGAATATTATTGTTAAATTGCAATATCGTACTGAACAAACTGGTGTACCCATAAAAGGATTGTGATTCGGGAATCATTTACTGTGTTCGGTTTAAGTTAGGTACACAGAGGGTGTGTCATGAGTCGTGAACAAATGAATATAGCACAGTAGCAAGTATTGAGTAGTTTTCTGTCCTGTCTAAAGTTGGCAAACTCGTTTAATTCCGTTGACTCTTTGCACTTGAAGGTACCGAACCAAGAATACGATGATGTGGATGGTGCTACGTTAAGCAAAAAGCAATATTTTTGCTTGTTTATGTGTTTCCGCTGCAGAAAGTAATATAGGTGAGAAAGTAATATGGTTGGACAAAAACTTGCGCAGCTATTAGTGACAGTACATAGATGCAGCTTTATATAGTTTCCTTATGAAAGGCTCATTGAGTGCTGCTTTTGCAAAACGCTACTTACTAAGGAGCGAATGATAGGATCCATTTTCGAAAAGTTCAAAAATCAAGAAAGCAGGAAGGAGTACCAGAAAATATAATCTGAAGGCTTCCAATGAAAGGAAGGATTTGGAGGCTCTTTAAAAAGAATTTACAGTGAATACGACGAAATGTAATGACTTAAGTACTTTAAAAGCAAAAGTCCTCCTACTCAGGTCGTTTCATTAAGGCACAGTGCTTCATGTAGAAAGTAGGGTATCATTACCACTATATATTATATCAGGAAACACATATGATAGTCAATAGTTGTAAAAAATGGTCTATAGCAGCACACATGTTTTACCTTCAACACTCCAACTTCATTCGAGTTTTGGATGTCTCAATAATCATATACATAAAATAATACACTATCAAATTTTGGACGCATTTACCTGATAGGTTAAGGTAGCAAGCGGAAATGAAATTGGCATCTTTTTTGCATTTGATATGCATTCCGTATGCTAAATGCAATTTTTGTGCTTAATCTCATTTCATCTGTAAAGATACATTTCACATAACATTCCATTTACAAATCAATTCTTTTTTCTCCTGTCTTCGACCATTTAAGCCACCAAGCAAGAGAGTGAGAGCAAAAACGTTTCTTATTTAGTTACCAATTGCAGAACTTTTTTATGAAACCATGTTCTTTTTCACGAAGGTATTTTTGGTTTTTATTAGTTCTTTGATACACTAGGCTAGACACGAATATGCATTTTTACTTTTGTTTTTACGTTTTTTTGTTTCAGAAAGCATTTAAGTTCAAGTGTCATTTAACTCTACATGTAGTGTTCATGGTGGGTATCATTGACAGGTTTTCATTTCGTGAAATTAGAGCTAACTGTAAATAAAATATCCTTACTGACATATGGTGTTGTGAAACAAAGAAATATGCATATTTCATAGGAGGTTAAGTTGCGAAAATGCTCTAAATGTAATTAATAATAATTACTAAAATATACACAACATATTATATAATATGACATAAGTTGTTGAAAACTGTATGATATAATGTTAAATAAAACGATCTTATTTACTTAAAAGTTTTCCTTATGGGACTATGACTTACCTTCCTACCATTCATTGACAAAATTAGTAATTTTAAATTACTTAAAACAAGTATATAAGAAATGTAAAATCCTAAGGATTTAAGGAACAGCCATAGGAAACCGTGCGACACCGACAATATCCATGCCTATATCATCATGTCTTTACATTGATTTTATGATTCCTAAGGTACATTTAATGTACTACATTGTCCCAGTCTTTGGTTCACCTAATCAGGTAAGTAGACTACGATTTTATCAGGAAGAAGAATACGTTGAGTCGATAATTTTCCAAATCATGTTTTGTATTGCTATTTTGTGCTATAAACTTTATTTTACAACAATCTTCCTGAAAAATTCTTACCTGTTTCCTTTAATTTTCTTACTTCGAAATGTTTTGAAAATTCTTTGATTTCATACAAACTTCTTTTAGTTCCTATATTTACACAAAAATGGTTTAAGCAGTCGGTGTCGGTATTCGGTAAAGTGTTACCGGTGCTCTGATCTGTGAGCCGTCTAAAACTGACATGACAAATGTATGTGGTGGTACATTATTCCCCGTTGTGGAACCGTGGTGCTCACGCCGCACGCATTTACATTTTGTTAGAGATAATCCTTTGCTACTTTCTCCACTGTAATAACTACACGTAGCTCTACTGTTAACTCGAAAATTTTTCATCCTTCACTTCCTATTCCATTTTCTTTTACGGACAAGGTTTGTGATTCATGTAAGGTAAAAAGAGATCTGAAACTGCACATTGAATCATGCATAGTAATCATATTTACCACACAAATCTGCTTTCAAGGTGTGGCTGTAGAAGAGTTGAAACTTTCATCCTTTATTTGCTGAAAAATATTACACAAGCGAGAGTCTAATGTTTTAAATGGAGTGGCTCCCATCATGCCGAGCGCCAGTTTGAATACTAATGTTAACTGTTTGCAAACAAAAGAATGCCTAAATGTTGAACACAGTAAGAGGACTCAAAGTACCATTTTCGGTCGTCCTATAACGAATTTGCATTTGTAAGAAAACATACTTTCAAGTAAAATTCTCTTACCCCAGAAATACCAAAAATAAAAATAAGTACTAAAAATGAGGGATTCTTGCTCATTACATTCGCAAATTTGGATTTCATTTATAACTAGGTATGTATGACGTAACAGCAACTAATTTTAATTGGCATTCCAAAGCTTTGGAGCGTCACTAGAACCCTTTTTTAATTCCGACAATAATGCATTCAAAAAATGATTACTTGCAACTGTGAAAAACGTTTCCCACATAATTTGTACAAAACTTATTCGCAATGAATTATAAAAGTTTATTTATTCAAAACATACGAAATATAAGGCACAAATAAAGTTATTAATGTCAAACATTATGTATTATGTATGGTATATATATGCCTTTACATATCATACAAAACCATCAGTTATTTCCGGCATGAAACGGAGTGTTGTCAAATTTTCTCTGGATCCCAAAATCCAAGTTTGCTTATCTTGTTACCCAAATTCAACAAGCACTTTCTAACATGCTCTTGGCATATATGCAGATCCCTTAATGGAGGCATCAAATGTCGCTCCAGAAGTGCGATATTTTCCAGAAGAATTCCCAATCCATTATTCTCGTCTCCCTTCTCAATGAATTGTAGCGCCTGCTTGTATTTTCCCTCAGATTCCTGTAGAGACTTGAGGCTTTTCAAGACATTTACTGAATTTGAACATCGCCCACACTTGAAAAGAAGACCCATATTTTCATCAACTCGACATATGTATGTCCCGCATTTGTCGCATCTAAACCTCATCCCATTATTTGACAGCTTGTCAAAAGTGGGCCAGTCCTCCACGCAGGGAATACAGTCGCATTCAAACTTAAATAGATCCCTCAGTGTATGTCTTCTCTCGTTTCTTCCTGTTGTGGTGAAAACGGGTCCATAATTTTCTGTTATTTCCTCTCCCGGACGAATTGCTCGAACCACACGAACAACAACCGTATCATTGATAAAATAGCTGAAAATGATAAAAATACAGAGTTGTGGAAAATTAGAAAAAAGTCCTCATTTTATACATTATTTGTGGCGTTCTTTATTCCGGTATATTTGTGTTATATGTATCAGTAAATATATTAGGGAAAGAGCAATATAGTGTCGTTCTCAGTCAAAATATCCGCAGTACAGTGTATAATGGAGAAAAGAACTAGAAAATAATCGCATTATACCTTAAAGTTTTCAAATCCTATTAACATTAAATATGAGTTAATCCTCTTTCAATATGGAGGAGTTTAGAGGTAAACTACTATACAAACAAAATGTAGTACACATGTACACATATGTTATGTATATACTTTAGATTTGTGGTAATATTTTACTCCCCTATTAGGTAATCTACGGAGCGTTAAAACCAAAAATCGCACCCAAACGTTTCTCCTCTCAACCCACCGTCGCTACAGTTTTTATCATAGAATTATATCTCCTGTTAGGGTCAATATGGTGTATGTATTCATGCATAGGAATTCTAAACCTAGCAGTAGTTTATAGTACTCGTGTTTCTTGAAATTGAAATGTTTATTATTGATTTTTAATTGAATGTAGCGAAGCGTATTCAACCTACAAGACGTCATCTTTTATCGTACACATGTTGTTTCAAGTAAAGCACAGTTGCCCAAGGATTGCATTTTATTTTAGTATGTCTTGTTTAATACCATGTAATCCTGCCGGGTGAAAGTAAGAAAACAAATGAAGCTGTGGAGAAAGCTAGCAAAAATATAGCACATGATTTTGAACCTTTATCCAGTGAGACTAAAGATCACTGGATGGATATAGGACGGGTAGTGGACTGGGAAACAGTGAGCAAATCTTTGAGACTATATAATAATACACTACTGACTTTCTGACTTGGGGTTATTTAATTAATTTCTAATGATGTTATTACCTAATACTCAAGACCTCCAAAAACGTAGATTTTGATTTCGATAAATATAGGCTCAGCTCAAATTATGTGTCCAACTTTTCTGGCATACGCTAAAATGTACTTGGAAAATAATCTATTTTTAGTTTTAGTAATTGCTCTTGTTTTCAGGAAAAAATACAACTAATATAAAATAATATTTGTTAATGATCCTACCCCTTCTGTTTCCTACTGGCTATATTAATTAACATTATGTTTTCATAGTTATGATATACTATGTAAATAATCATGGAGAATAATGAATACCGGAGAATGGGAAACTTGATACTACTGATACTAACTGTTGACTGTAGGAATATTTTCATGTATAGCAAGAGCATATACCGTAGGATATATCGTCTTTCTTTATTATGTTGTACTACTCTCTGTTTACCTTAATAGCTAAATCCATCCATTGTACACATTTCCCTTTTTAATCGGACAGTCTAGATTAAAGACCATTGAGACCGGATGCTTATTATAAATGATCACCGAGTATTCCTTTCTATACTTAGAGCTACTACTGCGGTTTTGGGTAATGATTTAATATGTTATGTACTTAATTCCTCTTGCACACACTTCTGTGAACTGACATATTTTCAAAAGACGTTTTAAATTTTGTACATTTTAAGGATTTCGTAGAACATCCTTGTGTATATGAAACTGCTGCTACATAATATATATGAAATTTTAAGCTTTGCATTTGCTTTGTAAACGCGCATACACTCATTGAATCAGCAGTTCTACAAAAGCAAGCTATTCGAAATTTTAAAAAGCTTTTAATCCCTGCTGCTTTCTCCTATAGCCTGATCAAATTATATTCAATTACTGGGCATTTGTGTGTC
Organism: Entomobrya proxima; assembly: GCA_029691765.1. NCBI lineage: Eukaryota > Metazoa > Arthropoda > Collembola > Entomobryomorpha > Entomobryidae > Entomobrya > Entomobrya proxima. The sequence continues at coordinate 8,668,632 of CM056170.1, read as the reverse complement.
ACGCTAGGCTGCAAATGCATGGTTTTGTGTGCTTTTACTACTGGCTCTCTTCTAAGCCCGCATGATTCTATTTACTGTCATGTCGTCTTCATTTTGAATTACAACCGCCGATGGAAAACCATACGAGCACATACAACTGTTTACTTTATAATGGACATTGCGTGGCATCATGTTTCCTCCTAGCGGAGTGAAGTGGTTGAGCTCAAGGAGACAGCTTTCGCTTTCACAGCAAGAGGAAGTACTTCTTGTTCTCGAGTACTTTTTATATGTATCCATATCCATATGTAACGACATATCTCAACATGAATGCCAGATATATTCCATTTCCCTATCACTGCATAAAGAACCCTATTTTCTTTTTCCCATTTAGCGGAAGGGCTCGTCATTCTCTCTTCAGAACAACAATACATTCCACACAAAAACCAGACCACTTGAAGAAGAGAAGATATAGTGGAGAAAGCTTCAACTGATGCAGGCACGATCATCATCATCAACATGATCATCATGATCTGCTCACTTGCTCACAACCACCAGCAAGTTACATACCGTAGTTCAAAACGTATTTGTGCATATAAACTTTTCTCTTAAAACACATATGGGACCAACGGACCAAGAGCGAACCACATCAGTAGAGCAAACTAAGTCATACAATTAGAGATGCTGTTTTTTCTCGACCACCACTACTGATGTAATGAATACTCCACACAAATATTACAGTAACTACTGTATTTGTTTACATTCACAATGATTCTAACAATATTTGAGCAAGAAGGAATCCTACATGCAATGAAAACATTTTTAGCTGCACACTCGTTTTTGTTTGATATTCCCTACTGCTATCAACGAGTGCAAACACAAAAACGTAGTATTAACGTTAGTTTAGTAGCAACAGAAAAAAACTGCGCAATTCCAGGATAGCCGACCAACCACCATATCATTTCAAATTAAGCGTTTTTACCAGTTTCGTGCTTAGTTCAGAAACTGGAAGAGAAATACGTATATAGATGAAAAAATAACAAAGAAAAAATAACGGATTTTTTTTTTGTTTTAGACTTGATGTGACATAGCATGCTATGTTAACAGTATTTTATGCCTGGTCCAACCTATGCTTCCATTACCACACGAAGAGCAAAACTACTATAGTGCGGTGTATTTCATTCATTTGTTTTTGGATGGTGGTGGCGGATGATAAAACTTTTCCTTGTACACATCCAAGATCAGTACCTATTGCCAATTGAGAAAGTTTCCGCTACGTCCTGCTGAGTGTCCTGTCTGCTGTTCACACTATTGACTTTATGTATATAATACTTATATGTTTATACACGCTTCAGTGAAATCATTACTTAGAAGAAGAAAGAAAGTAGGGCCCACCAACTAAAAGGATTCTCAGATGCATTTTCCATTTTCGCAAGGGAAGAATCGCTTTTATCCTATTGAAGCAAGCCGGGGAAAATAACAGCATAATGTGTTTCGCATATAGCTTAGGTATACAAACTAGGTACTTTTTCAAGTAGGATTCTCTTACATAATCCTCAAACGTAATGGGCTTAGAATCTGTTTGAAGAAAATGTGTACCATTCAAATGAAGGAAATGAACTGCTTTTGTGGCGAAACGTTTTTCGTAAAGGAAATCATCCTAGAAAAGAAACTGTCCGACGTAAGATACACAAAAGGAAATACGTCTGCGTACACAATAAACTCCATTTCCTACAATTTTTAGAAATCTTATCAAATGCGGAGCGTGACACAAACCATGTACTTTGGCTCTTATACAAAATCAGATACATGGAGAACATTCTTTAGCTTATGAATAAGTAGGTATAAACCGCACTCATTATACATGAAAATCCTAATTATGCCGAAATTTAATAGTGATAATACGGTCAACGTGGAAATCTATACTAGCTGATTTTTGTATACACTGTGTAATGACGTATAGTGTTAAATATTTAAAAAATTTCCAATGATGAAGACAGCTAGATTATTTCAAATTGTTTGGAAAGGTTTTATAAAAGATTTGTGGAATGTGTCATACAAAATTGATTATTTTGAATTAGATGTACTTTTAAAAAATTGCATAATATTGAATTCGAAAAATATTGTAGTTATTTCACTGTTTCGATCCATTTATGACTGCAATAAATTTTCATAAAATTGCCAACTAATTGTGAAACTGGAGTATGGAGAGGGTAGGTAAATTAACAATCAGAGTACCAGAATTAGGAATACAAAACAGTGTTCAGCCGTGTAGAATAACGCGCAGATTTTCTAGCCGTAACGTTTGTATCACGTACCATAAAGCAAATAGGGACTAGGTTCACCCGCAAGTAATATCGAGCGGATACAATGTGAAGTGAAAGTACCCACAAGGCATACCATGTCCGTTGTGCAAAGAATTTTATCTAGCTGGGTTTTGGTACTGCAGTGTGCCAGTGTGTCACCACGCCACCACCAGTATACATAACAAAAGTGAAAGTTAAGCAAAGCGTGAACGACTTTTCCTGTGCAGCTAGCGTGGTAAAACTTAGGAAATTGTAAATGTATGCATACCGGACGATTGCGGGATTGCAAGAGTGATTGAATAGAGCTAATGTAGGGAAAAGACCACCCCCTAGTCCTATTGAGTTGTCTTTCTCCAAGTCCGGGGCCCACGCTGATGTCTCGTGCGTGTTGAACTGAAGAAATTGAAGGCAACGATGAAGCACAAGACCCATTTTTAGTTCAACTTCCCCAGCTGCATCACGTTATATAACAATTTTTATCATCAAATATTTTATACCTTAAGGAATTTGTTTATCGCAGATAAAAATTTGCAATTTATTTTTCACATACCTGACACCTTTGCTCCTTCAATGACACTGGCGAAATATTCCGAATTTTTCAATAAGTTTACGAGATATGCTACCATCAGAACTTGGTGGAAGTCAGCTTCAGCGCTTTTCATATTGGAATGGGTTACCAATTCAAACAAGGCTGTATGATCCGTTTTGTATTCCTCCGTTGATATATCTGTTCAAGTGATATACATTACTTTTTAATTAATTGAATTTTGTCTACACAATTGGGGAAACGGTCAATATAAATATGTATAAACAATACAAAAATAGGGTAAAATAATGTCCAATTACTTTGATGATTCGGCAATTTTTGCACTCCATTTGCTAAAGTCTCCGCTTTCTTTGGGATAATTTGGCTATACCATTCCAGGACTTGACTTGGCTCCATCTGAAAAAGATTTCATGTTTTAAACATGAACATATTAAATTATCATTACACTAAGACTCATTAATTCCGAGATAATTGCCCCTTCTAGCAAGTTGTCACATTTCTTTCCACACAGATCACTAGATTCATGTCATCTAGCCTTATCCAATACTCTAGATGGTGGGTAACCTGAGTAAGAATACGCAGTGCCATGTAGCAGATGACAGATATTCCAGCATGTTGTAAAGCCCCAAGGATTCCACACTCGTAACGGTGGTGTGTTTTCCATGCTTTCTCCAAGCACTGTGTTGAACAGTATGAAACGTAAATACAGGTTTTGCACATCACTGGGGCTTGCAGTCTAAAAGTATGGGGAAACATAGAGCACACGATCATTATTGTTGCCATTTGGCTTTAAGCAAAGTTTTTAAACTAAACAAATTACGTGGAAGTGTTTTCAATCAATTGGGATTGTTTTTACAGAGGTAGTCTTATCGTTAAACCTATGTTATCCCACATGCTACCTTCTAAAGCTTTGAATAATATTCGGGAAATATACTGACGCATGATGTGGACATAGTGTACTGCTTCTCAGTTCCTGTTTTTAGATATCATTTTCTCTTTATAATGAGGATAAACTTTGACATACCAGTCATAAATCATGATATGAAATGATCTAGTGTAACCGTATCGTTGTTGTTACGTATGGGAGTATTGCATGACCGGAATAGGAACTGACTTTTGGGGGAACGAATATTATGTACGTGGTGTCTGCATTTGGAAGGATGTGGTACTTGAAATGAATCAAACTGTGTAGAGGTCCGCGTGTTGATTCTTTCCCTTAGATATTGAAATATTTTTAGTCAAGTAAACATTTGTGGGGTGTTATATTACACATTGTAAAACAGAGGATATAACAAACATACTATTTGCAAGATTATGAAACAAGCGGTATTAATGCAGAAAACGTAAGACTGGAAACTAGTTTTATGTGCGAGAGAACAATCTAAAGGAAACGAGACCAGTTTGACTTGGAAATTGGAAAGCTACAACAGCAGCGGAAACAAATTTCAACATTTACAATAGTATAATATAATATAGCTTCTATTCATTCAGAAATTCTTTTGTTCAATTCAGATGGCAGACTTTTGTCATACGATAAACAAGTTATTGCGAAGCTCTACAACACGAAACACGCTCGTTCTATGAAACACACATTTTTACAAAAACTGCTTCATAATATTTATTGCTAGAAAATAAGTTCTATAGAATGTTATATTAGTCTACGTTGAAACCCTTCTCCAGCTAAATATTCCTTATAAGTAAATACCTTTTGAACTTAAGTACTTAAGAACTGTATTTATTTTATCAATTTTGAATTAGCTATTCCCATTCATAATCACAACGAATACGTCATTAAAGCTTTAACTACATATAGATATGTTATTGTATTATTATTATTGTATATTTTATTCAAGTGTTTCATGTAATGTTTCATGTTGCACTTTCGACTGTATCATGTAATAAGTGAGCTACCCAAAAAGGTACTTTTTAGTACTAGGTCGCTTGTAATAATTTTCTATAATGTAATGTTAATACAGCAGCCAGCCTCTTAACAGGAGCACGGCATAGAGTTGTTATGAACATAAGAGACTCATATCATCGGTGTTTTGACAACTTAATTAATCTGAGGTTTGGATGATGAAGAGTTCTGGTTTGAAATTAATCTTGCAGATCTGTCTACTCCAAGTTGCAGATAGTCAAATTGACAGAAACCAACCTTCGTATATGATGAGAAAATGGAGTATATTGTGTGAACAGTTTTGCACGTTTTGGAGTAATTATAATCATGAAAATTCACGAAAGAAAGAATCATTTTGAAAGATTCACGATCCCCAAGAAAAAAATGTATCCCGGTGTTTCTTCCATAGTTTTTAAGTATACATTCTAAAAATTATGCCTACCTACTACTACCATTCAGCTGAAACAACACATGCCTTCTAAGAAAAGTGCACTAACACGGGATGTTGTTAGAACGGGAGGTAATTTATGGTGCCCTATTCATGACACTGAAAAAATCATTGGGCTGTATGTTTCTAAATTTTCTGTTCCAAGTTAGAACAGAAACTTGCAAGATAATGTGCAATATAATATGATATAGTTTATCACTGCCCAAAACCTCCATTCCTTTCTCATAATAAGCTATAAACATGGGAGAAAATATGTGTTTTCATGCAATTGAACTTGTGCTATAAGCTGCAAACACATTTACTTACGGAGAGTAGCATTGAAAGCATTGAAGATGATAATGTTGTGGAAGGAGAACAGAAACATATGCTTTTTCTACAAGAATCACATCTCCTGGGCGAAATGCCTCGTTGGCCACAACAAAACGACCCTTTTTCTCATTGCTGAGTAGTGTAAGGCCCTTGGAACAAGCTCTGAGGTACTTACTGCGACCGCCAACCACCTCTGGTAACTGGAGCTCACTTGCGCTGCCGTTACTGCTGATGCCGCTGCCAAATGATATATTGTCATTCTCTGAAAAACAAACAGAAGTATGGCTGGAGCTTTAGTTACATAAGCTTACATGCTGAAAAACAAGTTTTCCAAGGGAAGAGTAAAGAACCTTGGCCGGGGACTTTTTATCTATTTTCACGCACATAATTTTCACATTCGTATAAGGTTCCTTGTACATTCATACATGGAAAATATGGAAGCTATCACATTGTTCTTTTGGTGCTCTACATTTTGCTGCAGACAAAAAAACTTTCCTGACCAAGAAAAAAGGAAAAATCCCTGTTGTACACGAATTCATGTTCCTTCTGCCCCTCTCTTTCTCTCCAGTTTCACGTAAGCATCTGGGAAAGAAGAGAAATCAGCTCAGGAACAATAACTCTGACATATCCTATTGTGATAATGTGAAACTGGAATTGCGTCTGATGTAAGGGAAAATTCACGTACACAAAACGTTCTTATATATTATTGAATGGTGAGAGTGTACATAAAGTAAAAAACTACAAATATATTATGGCATCAGCGCTCATTATATATAAGCTTTTACGTTTTCACCAAACCCTGCACGCCTGCACCCTTAGCCACTGCACACACTCACGAAAGTGATGGCATTTCCTTTTATTTTCTCCTTGAAAAAAGTGAAAATTAAATGGGCATTCTGGGAGTGAACATAAATTACCGTGTTGAAGAAAAAGTAAGCTGTATTTATAAATGCCTAGCCGTGTATTTTATATATGCGCTACATAGGTACATGCTTGCCAAATATTGTCAATATTATAACGAGATAGAACAAAATAAGAAAAAGCTTACCACAGGATTTAGCGGAACCTAACTTGAGAAGACTTTCAAGCGTTGACCTGGTTTTAGCAAGTTTCGTTTCATCAAGTCCTTTAGCCTGACTTAGAGACTGAATGGCTTTCTGTAAGTACTTTGATGCTTCAGAGTTCCTTCCTCCTTCAAAGCAGCAGCGTGCTAAACGTTCATAAAGCTTGTAGTGAAGCTCTTCAGGATATCCCAGCTCAAACGCCAGCAACGCGTCCCTTTCGGATAACGAGAATTGCGAAAGGTGAAATAGAGCTGCAGACCGGTTTGCGTAGACGATGGCAGCATCTGCTCTTCCGTTACAAAGCATAATGAACAAGATTTAATAAGGAGACTGAGATCTATTTATTGTCAAAAGAATACGTAGATAAATAACTATATCAGTTTGAGCAAAATGAAGACGATATGATATGAATGAAAAGTGTAATGTGAGCAGCAGCAGCAATGCAGTAAAACGTTTATAGCATCTAATATATTAGTATTGTATTCAAGTCATAATGATAAAGAACTTTTGGAGTGAAAATGACAAAAGATAGGCGGGTGGAGTACTAACCTGAGGATCCAGCAGCCTCATTGTGAGGCATCCATGCTAAACACTTTGTGTAATATTCTGAAGCTAATTTGTTTTCTCCAGCTCCAAACGCTTTATTACCAGCATTTTTCAGTGTCATCGCCTTCACTTTATCTTTGCGAGAAGGATGCTGGCTCAACATGCTGTGGACAAAGGATTTGACCTGCTCATTTTCCAGAAAGAATCCTAGCCGTACTGGTGTCAAGCTTGACTCAAAATAAGCCCAGTCTTCGGTACTGAAACCGGATCTTAACTCTAGACATAAGTTTCTTAGTTTGGATTCAACTTCGTTAGGTGTTGCAGTAACAAAGGACTCGCTACCCCCAGTACCCGCAATTTGTTCCAGAGACAACATGATTACTTCTGGGTTTAATACAATATTAACTACCTAACACAGCTAACAATAATACGCCTTTCAGTTTGCACTTTTTACTATATAGCGTCAACAATAAAAGCTATTATCTAGTTTCTTGAAGTTAAATAGGGGATTAACATATGGGAAACGTGTAAAAGTATGACAATATACTAGCTGAGCTGAACCGATTTGTAAGAAGTACTGTACTAGCAAATAATACATTAGTTTATTTTTAGAAGCTTTCGAACTCGGAAATCCGAGTGTTTCATGTGGTGTAACTTTTACAGCCCAAAATGCTCCCCTCCTCCAACATGGACACAAATGTAGCACGATATTTTATATTTAATATGCATTTGCATCTATCTTGATTTTATAAGATTCTCTGAGAAGCAAAAAAAGCATATACCTATATTGTACATGTGTACATGCTCGGGTTGCGGCAATTAATTAGACATGTTTATATGAAAATAAATAGCGTTCATCTTCATTAGGAAAAATAAATTAATATATCAAACTTTATTACTAGCGTTCAATTTAGTATTAAATTACAAACGTTCAAGGTTTATATATACGTACGCGTTATATTTCATCCTTCTATATAGCTATTTAATACCTGAATCCCATTTACTTCTTACAGGCAGAATTTCAGAACTCGGAAAAATTAACAATAGGAACTGGTTCCGTATATTGTAAAAAATATATAAAATGAAGGTAACTGAACTGAAAACAAACAAAACTACATTTTGGGGGTATGAACAGAAAACTTTTGGTTAGTTATCAACTTTCGCTATTTGTGACTGTATTCTCCGTCCAGGGATTCCATTTTTCCCAATTGCATTTCAAACTAGAACATTTCCAAACTTTCTTCGATTTCCTCCCGGGAGATGAATTAGGTAATATAATAGGCTTGACATTGAGTCCCCGTAGAAGCCTGCAAATAAGTCGCAACAAAGAAAAACAGGAAAAAACACATTTTTGAACAAGTGGATTTCGATGTACGAAGGAAAACTCAATGTGAGGAGTAAATTATTGTAGAAAATTGATACAATTGGCAAAAATGAGAACATGAGTCTTACTGGAGCGTTGCCTTTCTTCCGATTATGCTGACTCCCCCGTGCACCAAAATTTCACAAGCAAATCTTTCCACACAAGTGTCATCGTCCCACACATCAAAAGTAAGCCCATCTCTATTTGTCAACGAAATGGGAAAACCATCACGATCCGCTTTGTAGTATCCAGGAGCACTCGCATCAGAATTCGAAATGATGCTACCGGAACGCCTTCCAGCAACAGCGAGACCACTTGTGCCAAACACGGAAATGACAAATAAGGCTATGCCCAACAAAACCATCAAAGGAAATAGAATGGGAAACATTATGAGGGCAAAGACACTTGCTCCTTTTTTCATTCCGAATGCTGTAAGAATTCCACCGACGTCTATGATCAAAGAAGAGAGGAATAATTTTAAACACAAAATGCCCCACACATTTTCACATTACATTACAGTAGTGCTTCAAAAAAATCAGCAATCTTTTTTAAAGTTCATTAGTTTCTTAGAAGTAAGACCATACTACATGCATTCTTTTCACATGTAAGAATTTCAAACTTTGTAAAACTTTGAAAAAGTTAATTCTGGGTAAGTTGTTAGCATGTACTGCATGCCAAAACTATTCAGAAAGATTTCTTTTCCAGTTTTAAACTATCTCTCTGTGTAGTTTACGCAGAATTTACCAATTACCAAATCGTGAAGCTCCTTGGGATAACTTTGTCGGAGTTTCCAATGTTTTGGTTTCCTTCTGCCACATTCCTTCCGCAGTCACAACGGTTTCGTCATCAGATGAATTTGGACGATAAATGCTCGCCGAACTGAAATTGATGAAAAGTATGAAACAAACACTGTAAAAATATAGTCCCGTGCTTGGAATCCAATATCGTTTTATTCGATGTCTAGTCATTTTATAGCTGGGCTCAGACAATGCTTTAGCCAGTATGCTGTAATAAATGCAACGTAAAAGTACTGAAAACTTAAATTTGTGTATTTTCAAGCAAAAAATCTTTAAAACATTTTCAATTCAATGAGTCGTTTTAATCAAAGTTCAGTAAAGTCTAGAATAGTTTTTGTCAAACTTTAAAAAGAAACTAACCCTGAAAGATACTTTGGCAGTCTATTTTACCGTCATGATTATTCGGTTTATCATTAGCTCTCGAATAAAAAATCCTAATTTTAGATAGTCGGACCCATGAATGCCAACTTTGAATCATGTTTGGGTTTTAAAGTAAAAAGTAAGTTTGAAAATAGCTTTATACTTATACGTAAAATGCAAGAAGGAGCTTTTCAATAGAATTTGATTCAATATTGTTTATTTAAATACGATGGTTAACATGTGTGTAGTCCTATTCATTTTGATTTTGTGCCCTTTTCAAATTCTATTCACACGCAGAAAGCGTTGCACTTTGCATACTTTCAGTTCATCATTTATTTATGTTCATGTTATTTTAGAACAAATTTTTAGTGAAAATGTGTTGTTAGCACAGATTTTTTAGAAAAGAAATAGGTACGAATGTGCCATATAATAAACTTCAATAGTGGTGGCGATTGAAGGTGATGACGGAGTACAACAATGACTCAGCAGCTTCTTTCTCGAAGATGAAATAAGAGTGATTAGGTCTCATAGGTAACTTTAGAATTTTCACGCATAATCTCAAATACAGATAACATTACATATTTATTTTTTATTTTTAGATAGAAGAAACGTGATGAAAGCACGAGGATGATAATAACAATCACAAAAGAAGCGTTGAAAATGAAGGCGGATGCTTGCCACACAGGTGCAAAAGGAAAACCTAAAAAATGAAACATGAATTGGGCTTGATAAAATACCTACACCAGCTTTTAGACTTGCGTTTATCGCACGACTGTCAGGTTGTGGTTCCCAGCTCAAATAACTTTTCGTAGGAATTATTATTAACCTTAAAAAGAGACATGTCTGAATTGGAAAGAAAAATTGAAATATGTCTCGTGCTGAACTTGAGTTGGGTAACGTGGGCAAGTGACAAATTACTCAAGTTTTTGTTCATGCTCAAGGGTTTATACATATCCATCACTATCTTGAAATTTCTTGCTGATAAGTGGTAAAAAGGATACTATAGTTCAGAGTAAGAGGAGACTATTATATAGCATACTACGACAACCTAGTCGAAACTCTGTATGATGTGTACTTGTAAGTGTTGCAACAATGTACTTTTGCATATCACAGAGTGACAATGTGGTTAGTCAATGTCAAGCAGGAGGCAAATTGAACAAAGTTTATAATAATGGTTAGCGAAACTTTATAATTATTTGAAGATGGATGTGGTAAGGGTTGCCTATTCAAATTGATTTGGCAGGTATCGGCGTATGAAGCTGAACTCATTTTCCTGCTCGTTCGACGTATAAAAATTAGCCTACAGTTTCTGTTATTCACATTTGTCATTCATCATCGTCTACTCTAAAGAGATCCACGCACGTAGTAACAATGACAAAAGGAATTTACAGAACATTGAAATTATGTTTATCCGAGTGCGACTGTTTGCTTATATGGCATAATGATGGGGGAATGGAGGTTGTACTGGCTTATGTACACGTACTTTGCTTTATATACCTTACCGAAATTATTCTGCGTTTTTGGCAGTCGAAAGTTTGAATCAGGGTTTTCAGTTCTCTTGAATCTAAATTATATATAATCATAACGCAACTATTACGGTAAAGCGTGTAATGTGTGAACTTGTGTCACAGCGGGAGATTACAACTCAGCATGAATACGTCCGCTTTTATTGAATGTGTTCATAAATTTAGCTTTAGATAAGTAGAATATTCGAAATGTACTTTAGAAGCTGCTTCCTTTGCAACTTTTTAGCATGTAAAATTAAAAACTTTCAGATGACAAGTTTCATGAAAATTTGCAAGTTGGAAAGAGCTAAACAGCAAACGTCATGTTTTGGATCATGCTATGCAGTTTGCTTTTATAAAATCCCACGTCCGTGAAAATGCCATACTTAGATCAAACTTGAAACCTTTTATCAGGAAATTTAAAGGTCTAATAAGATTAGTTTTTACAGTAATTGTGTGCAAAAAATGTTAAAATAGGATCGTTGTCTCAAATTTGTAACTACATCACAAACAACCCACAACGGAATTCATAGGCGTTTGCAAGTTTTTATAGTCTAGGTATAGTTGACGATGATTTGTTTAAGGTAATTTAATTTAATCTTCCATTTTGTCACCTTATACTGACTGCAAGCTATAAATGTTTTACGTTTATAAGCAGAAAGCATTAAACAGAATATACAATAATATACATACAACATATAACTGATATTTATGTTTCTAAAAATATAAATACTATGACATATGAGCGTTTTATTTATTCTGTAAAATATAAAAAATAATATATGTATATATAATATGCTATATATAGTGCATATGCATATATCCTTGTACAAATTTCACCAATTCTTTGTAACAATATATCTTTGAACTGAAGCATTATTCAGCAAGTTTCTTAGCTGCTTGCATGAAGGATGTAACTGTGGAGCATTGAAATTCCATGCAGCTATTAGCCCTCTTTCCGGTTCTCTGATTTCTGCTGATTTTACTTTCCCTCCAAAGTGTCCTCGAAGCTCGTTTTGTCAGATTACTCTTAGCAGGAAGAAAATTCATTGCTCTAATGTATAAAATCCAAAAAAAGATAACAAAAGGGTTTTACAAATTATTTTGTGCTATATTATTAAATTGCTTATGATGAGCAGACAGAAACGAAAAGCAGTAAATTACTGCATTCACTAGTATTGAGACTTTGAGGGAAGAGGAACTCGGAGTTAGTTGTCATTTGTTAGTAAAGGTCCACATGAAGGATTTAGAATAGTGTTTATTATTCGCATATCCATGAAATGTGTAATTTGTCGGAATGTGAGAGCGAGAAAGTTCCAGTCTGCTAGTCATTTCATTTCACATAAAATTAGAGACGAACCTCAATATCCAATTTTGTGCTTTATAGCCTTTGGCAACACGAAATAGTTCGCAGGAGATCCTCTCGACACACTGCTCGCCACTAAGAACATCTCTAGCAAGAGTGGCAGAAGAACTGAAATCCCTTGCGAAAGCGAAGCGAGTCGGGACATCATGCCGACCTATTGGGCTTGCACTTCCAATAACGGCAGCTGAACCAACCACAGCGAAAAAGATGAGCAAGACAACTCCAACGAAAACGATCATTGGAAAGAACAGCGGAACAACTGGAGAGAGCAAAATGTTTGTTATAACAGAATATCCTTCCAAAAACATACTGTAGTTTTGTTATTACCAACATATGAAAAATGAGTTTTATAATAGGTCTTATACGTATAAATATGTAGATTGTAAGCTAGTCTAAAATCTAGCGTTTGTGTTAAACCAGAGCTGCACACGTACACCCACCAATTACAGCGACAAATAAAAAAGACAGTGGAAATGGATCCTTTTAAAAATTTAAGATCTCGCATCGACTTGACAGGTAATAAAATGATCCTACGTTCCACCTTAATGGTCTGTATAGTAAAATACAGACTATCAAATGGAAACGAGAGAGTAAAAGCAAATCCAGCTCAAGCTCGTGTTGCTTTCGAGAAGGTGATTGTCCATGAGAAAGGTTGAGGAAGCTCTGTGTGCATTATGGTGTGGTAGTGAAATCATGTAATAAAATGTGCATGTTGTGGACTAACCTATACCTGTTCTAGATTCTGTTGGATATCCAGCCGTTCGCGTTTGGTGATTACGATGATACTGAGTAAATGGAGGTGTTGATGGAGTTGAGTATCCATTATTATTACTGCTGGTTTGTTGGCTCTGTTGGTACTCCTCACCATTACAGAATTGAATACAAGAGGTGAACACCACTAAAGCACAGACCACGGCCACTAGAAGTTTGAACTTGTCGAACTTAATCATTTTTACAATGTTCTTGCTGTCCTTGTGTCCCACAGCCTGTAGCAAGTTGAGAATAAGATGCCTATCCAGCGACAACAAACTTCGCAGAACTCATTAAGGGAATAAACAAATTGTTCAAAAATTTAGAAATTTCTTCTCAAGACATTACAGAGTTGTCTAACATCAAAAATTAGATTTTGATAAATGGGAAAATTAGAGAGGTTTCTTGGCCTTCGTACTTGGTGTGTTCCTAGTCATATCTTAATTAAGAGTAAACGGGGAGTTTGTCAGCAATTTAGTATTTATACAGGATTATAAACTGGGTGATGAGGTCAATTTACAAGCGCAGTACTGAGTACTCAACCAACTCCGGAAGAAGATTACAGGGAAAAGTTTATGTATATCTTTTATATTTACGTCCATTCTCTAGACCTTTTGACGATTTTGGTATAAGGAAGAATTCGTTATGCCCGAATAAGTAACATTATGTGAAAACTCATAAAGGCTGATTGATACATTAGTACATGAGTAGCTGCAAAACATTCGTAAGCGCGTATATGAAATATGCGTGTGTGTACACATACAAACTGCGAGTTTCAGCTAATTAGCATTTGGCATGATACTCTCATTCATAATAACTTTTCGTTTCTTTCTTTAAGATCATCACATTAAATATCATCTTCGTCAGGATAAAATTTGATAGGTGTACTCACATTTACAGCAGACGATTTCGGCGTTTTGTTTCATTCATAAAGTAATACAATGGATGGGGCATGCATTTTTGCAGTGCAAACCTACAACAATAAAAACGTAGTTTACTTTCCTAACTCGACGAATACGTGTGGTGGTGTGTCACTTCTGACAAATGTAGGTAAATCCTGGCAGGAGAAGTATTATCATAATGAGAATAATACACCATAATAATAATAAAAATGCTTAGGAGATGCACATTATACTCAAGCAAACGCGATGAACCAAAATATTCCGTTCCTTACGGACTATTTTTTTTACTTACAACCATGTAGGTGTATCAAACGGATCGAGACGATTATAAACTCAGATGCAAATTGCAAACCGAAAATTCAGTGTCAACCTAAACGGACAGTATAAAAGTATTAACGCATTAAACAACGCAAACTTTATTTTATGATTAACGTCTGTATAATTTCTTCGTAAGAGTAAAGCGGGTAATAATTTTTTCATAAGAGCAGATATAACGTATTTTCTCACTTATACCGTTCCCATTTGTTGGTACCTCTTGATTTTGTGTCCACACCACAACTTAACTTTGCTTACCTAGTAGACAATTTGTATGTTTGCGCTTTACAAGAAATCGGATTGCAATTAAACCTTTCAAATTTTCCCATGTTTCACTTTTATTTTTTATGAACTTTTTATAAGTAAACATTGTTTTTATATTGTGTACATAAATCATATTTCGTGCATGTAGTTTGAACGCTTATATTGCTCATCACGAAACAAAAAGAAGTTTAGTACATGTGGGGGCGCATAAACGTTTTACGATGTTTCATGAAAGTTTTCTTTTCAAATTAGTAAAATTTATTAGCTTTCCCACTTACATTTTCTTTGTTCTTCCAATTCTACTATGTTAACTGCATTGCTTTAGGTGCTTAAAATGCGAGGACACATTTTTCTGACTTATTGTAACAGGATGTAATGTGAAATACAAAACGACACATAAATGACAGCTCGACAGGCGTCTTCATGTGGCAACGATGTGAATGCATGCCTACGTCGTAATGTCATTTAGAAGTATCTTCTGCACGAAAGCTTCATGTGCGTAAGCAGGTAGATTAGCACAATAAATTAAAGAATAATGCGATCAAAATGAGGACCAGTCAAAGTAAAAAATATGAATCTTAGGGAGAATTGTACATATAAGAAAGCAGAAATTTCAACTGTGGTAATTTCGTTAATTACTACACTATTGTTTGATGTATTCTTAAATCCCCGCTAGACATTTGAGCATATAGAAAACTCACTTTCATCAGACTAAGGTAATATTTTACTTACATATTTCACTGTTTATCATTTCAGTATGTCTTTGCACCAACTTTTGTCGTAACGTGAAAGAATGTAAAATATTTCAGAAAATTATATGTACAGAGAGTGTTGATTTTAATTTTCAATTGTAGCACTTTTAACATAAGAAAATCAAGGACAATAACAGTGACAGCACAGAACCTACTGCAGTGGTCATAGAATGGCATTTTACGACTTCAAATATTCACTTTACCTTTGTGGAAAATCATTGTTCCTTAAATATACTTACTGCCTTGATCAATCGTAACCAACAAATTATGTGGGCATGAGCAACATATTGGTTGGTACTATATGCAACTCCGAAACGGCATCCTGCCGAGGTACCAAAAAGGTACTGCTATTTTAACATTCATAATGAGCTCCGAATCGAAGCCCTCAAGATCATATTAATTCCAAAACTGTTGACAAAGATAAATTTGGAGTAGTCGAATTGATGAAGGGTAAGTGATGATAAATGTGAAGGACATTAAATAAGTATATTTATAGATGACAAACGTGCTTAAAAATATGATATTGTGCAGCTGTCGTTTGTCGGACGAAACTATACCTGAAGCCTTTTAACCGAACACCGACTGATCCGGGATATTATATTTGACATGACAAATATTTCATTTTGGTTAGCGACTGTCATCGACTTGTTAGCGTGCGTTAGTGAAATAGTATGAGTATAATCAGCGTGGCGTTTCATTTGCATAAAATCAATGAAAATAGGCACCTTCATTTCACTGAATAATGGTGCGTTTATTTAAGGATAATGGAGTACATTCACAGCACAGCGCCCATTATACTGAAAAAGTATATAATTATGATTCACGTACAAAGCAATTATTAAAGTTTACTTTTTGGTACGTAGTAAAATTGATCCCCATTATCGCACTCAGTAGGAGCCGCTTGTAATGCTTCCTTTATAAGTTCCGCCGTTTGTAAAGCACAGCCCCAAAAAAGTGTCAAACCAGATCCACCATGTCCATAATTATGTATTATCTAGAGCAAAGTAACACAAGAAAATCATTGAAATTATTTGCAACTTATACCATTTCAATTTGCAAATCAGAAATTAGGTCTCGTCGTACACCAACTATTCTGGGTCACACTTGTAACAATTTATGTACACACCCATCTAACATTCAAATTCCATTTGCGGATGACGACAGGAGGAAAGCCAACAGCAAAGACAATGAAAGAAACGGAATATATTCTACATCGCATTGGCATTACGTTAGCTTTTACCTGCCACTCATGTCTTGTTGAAGCACAAAAAGCTTCACATTTGCATTTTATTTTTCACAAAACCAACTTCCCAATGAGAGCTTCTCATTTCATCTCTTAACTAATGCAAAGTGGTTAATCAATCAAATACAAATTGAAAGTGACGTATGAAAAACGGAAGCGTATTAAGTTTATGCACCTCTCAGTATTATGTGTTTTGCTAAGAATGGTTTTACGAGAAACAGAAAGTGTAAAGTATTAAGTAGTATTAGCAGAATCCGCAAAAGTTAATAAAAAAATTCTATAGAATAAACAAAATTTGTCTGCCTGCAGCTGCGTAAGAGATGAATCTTAGGATCTTTCATTGAGCTTAGCTCACATTAAGGTTCATAGTCATATTGTACTTGTGTTCTCTTATTACGCTTGGTAGAAAAACCAAATCCCCCAACGGGAAGGAACCGTTTTCTTAGCGAAGCATCTTTCAATGTGTGTACTGTACGTTTTTGTTCTGTAATTTTATGTTGTTGATGAGGCAAATGCCTCTTCTACTCTCCTGATGAAAAAGATGCCATAAAACAATTTCCCTTTCATCTTGTCATCTACCTCGGCACACTATTTATTTTCTCATTATATGAACTCAATAGCAAAAAAGTGCCTGGAGAAATGAGAATTTCTGTAGCAATTATGCATGTGTCACATATGGTTCATTCTTCGTCCATTAACTAACAGTCAAAAG
Source organism: Entomobrya proxima (assembly GCA_029691765.1). NCBI lineage: Eukaryota > Metazoa > Arthropoda > Collembola > Entomobryomorpha > Entomobryidae > Entomobrya > Entomobrya proxima. The sequence continues at coordinate 8,651,210 of CM056170.1, read as the reverse complement.
AATGCTTTGTTAGTTTGTTTCACTATTTGAGTATATGAAGTAAACTAAAAACTCATTATTTCTTGGAAGGCAGGGTTTGTATCATATACTTTCTATTTCTCTCGAACGAGAAAAAAACGCTTTCGTTTTGGTTCAGTTGAACGGACAGGAGAATTTCCCGTGAAGTAAAGAAACTTTGCTCTGCAACACGATTGTCAAGAATATACCATTGGACAGGTCTGACTGCCCATAGTGTTCACGTTGATATCTGACACAAGCACGATTGCCGCGATAAGTAAAATGGCCCTAAAGTTTTAAAGTGCGAGAAGAGAATGCATGCAAGCATGCAATTTACCGTATTGAAAAGAAAATGTAAAAAAATACGTTAAGACATGTAGGCAAGCAGATTTTAGATATCGTAAACTGGTACAAAAACAAACCAAAGAAATGACGCAATACAACATGTCGTAGGCCACGGTATTTCTACTGTTCTATTTGCTGCTATAAAGAAATAATTTTGCTGCAAACAAAACATCTACCAAAACTTAGGAAGACAATATTGTTTAGCATTCATTGCCAACAACTGCGGTTGTCGTCAAGTCTAAATTAGCTGGTAAAACCAGTCGTTGTCCTATACAACATGATAGCTTTTGGTCTGATCATATTTTTTAAAAATAAAATGAATGTTTGCTAGGATTCCTCCTACAAATATTTCACGTACCCTGACCACAGTCGATGAAAGTTTGCATGGCCATAAATGATTTTGTGCAAATAAAAATGTATATCAATATGATAGTATGGAATATTATGCATTCTAGTTAGCTAACAGATCTACCGAGTCGCATTCAAAATATACAAATACAAAGTTCTAAAAATCAAGGCCAACCACCGTGAACTCCACCAACGTCACTAAAAGTGAAACAAGTTAAAATAATTTCATGTTTTTATCGTTGTGGGGTCCCGAAATACAAACCCAGAGGTAGCAAAAACACAACAAAACTTTTAAACGCATCTCATACGCTATTCACACAAGGCCTGAAGCAGGATCTGATGTGTATGAGGAAACCAAGAATTATACTGGAGAATGGTATTCAATCCATTACTTCCCGTGGTATGCTATCTAATATTTAGAGCTTGTGAAAATATGTTTTTACATATTCTGCCCGATTGCTTGGATTGATCTGAGACTTAGTATCTATCGGAATCACAACTAGAGGAGTCTTTTTTTAAAAACTTATAATTGCATATTTGGCATATTTTGGGTTTTTAGCGCATAGGCGCATATGTAGCGACATATTTTGCAATTTTTCAAAATTCAGCAAATTTTTTACGGTTTTTCTGTTTTTCTCAGCCAAAAGTCAGGCAAAATACTAATTTATTACATTTTAGCTGCATAAAACACGTAATATTGACATATTTTCCAATCTTGTGTCACTTTCGCGTCATATAAATTTTTTAAATTCCCTTCGCGTGCGTTTTAAAAAATCGAGAGAGATGTGCCGAAACCAAAATTGTTCGTAAATTCAAGCTTGCATATCGATTGTGTTACATAAAATCAGTTAATACAGACATTTTACTATTTAAAGTATAGAAAATTGAACTTCCAAATGCTTCGAGGTTCAGTTTTTCAAAAAAATTCCCAAAAATACCATTTCAAAAAATTTTTAGGTGCATATTTAACCGCATATTTTGCCATTTTTAAGGGCATAGATGCATACATATTTTGAGGGTTTTAAGTGCATATTTTCACAAGCTCTACTAATATTCTTTTGACTTGGCATGAACACTTTCAACTTTGTTTCGTGTGAACGTGTGAGGGAGGTAAACGAAAATATTTTCTTGTTATCTTCATACCATTCCTTACCACCTCACGCAGCTAGAAAGTGATGTAAAAAATTTCACTTACTGTGAATGGTATTTCTCCGTTGGAGGAAATCCCAATTTTCTCCATTTCTAGGCGCACTCGTGGTCTACCAGGACGCAGCCCGACTGATTCTTTGTAAACCGGGGCATGCTATAAAATATTCCGCAACATCCATTATGATCATTTCCGTTTGTTCCAGATTCTTGAACACATACCCATTACCCATGGTGCACTTATATATTTAACTTGTATGCAGAACGATACTCATGTTTTGGTTAATATTACATCCTCACGGCTGTCTTCTTCTTTTCACTTAAATTTTCAAAGCGTGCTAAAATTCAATACTAAGAAAATCTTGTTCGACAATAATTTTAAAGCTTAGTCTGGGTGTATTTTGGAATCTCACACAAGAAAGTCAAGACAAAAAGTAAACGCAAAACGAATAGGGCAAAATGGAATGGCAAGGCCTGGCCTTTCACACAAACACACACTTTCTTTTTTTTTTAGTAAAGTTTCATTTTTGTAAAAAAAAGCAATACATACATAGTATAATACACCTTTGCAAAAAGTTCGTTTAGAAGCAAGCTTTGAGTTGTTTCTTGTATATTATAGTTACTTTTTGTCATTCTGAATTAGATGGACGAACAATATAGATAAGTTTACAAAGTTGTAATAATGTAAGGCGACATCAGTTGAAACGAAGTGAAGGTAAAAATGCACGCGAGAATCTTTCTTACCTTCAAGCTTGGAACCAAACGGAAACATCCAGTTTTAATAAATTCCCTGTCTTCGGGATAGGGTTCTACATTCCAGTCACCCTCTTGATGAGTTCCGCCTAAAACAACCGTGTCTTGGCTGCAATAGCGTAATATAAATTTATGAGGGTATTCTAAAAACAACACAAATTTCACTACCAAATACATGCCTATTTATATAAAATTACACATGCATATTGCAATATGTGCAATGTTCTTAACATACATAATAGAATTGCCCTTTTTAAAACTTTTAACTACATTTCTAAGTAAAAGTATAGTGTGCAAAATTTCTAAAACTCACTTTGGAATAATGTAATTTCCGTCATCATCCTCTACTAAGATCACTGATTTAATTGCCGGGGCTATTACCTGGAAAGTGAGTGGGTAATTAGAAAATCTTTCTAGGTGATCAGATAGGATACTTGACTATATTAGAAGAAGGCCATCAAAACTATTGTTCATATTTCATTTACTTAATGCCTAGTGTCTTTTGTAACAACAATTTTATACTGCTGCTTGTTTGGAAAACTATGTTAAAACATTTTATATGTACACTCTATTTGTTGTTCACTTTTGCTTAGTCTTCATAGTCATCATCATCATCATCCTCTCCGTTTCGCCTATGCCAGTAAATAAATCCAAAAATACACAACAAAGCCCCAGCGACTGCAAGTCCAATGAAAATGTCTTTCTTTGACACAGCCGCAGGGTCTTCACTACTGGGCCTGCAAAAAATTGGTTTATAGAACTTGACAATATCAGACGGAATGCTTCGCATGAACGCTTGGAACTGCAGATCAGCAAATCTTATAGTAAACTCGGCAGATTTTAATTCTTGGTATTCGCACCGATAGGAGTTTTCAACCGGTGTGCTAAAATTGTCCAGGCTTTTGTTCTCTACTAAAAGCATTTCGTCTGGATTTGACGCATTTGGCAGATTGGCAGCGGGGTAAGTTATACGAATGTGAGAGACAGCAAACGTATTTGCTGGTGGGGCTTTTGTAGTCACCGGTACACTTTGGTAGTAATTCACAAAGAAAATCCAAACAGAACCGTAAGCTATTGTATTGTTCGATAGGGGAATGGGCCAAGTCAGATTTATGAATTGACTTCTTTCCTCACAATCTCCGGTGGCATCCGCTGATGATGACGGCAAATCTATTCTTGCAATATAACGTTTTCCGTCCGTTTGAGAATAGCTGATATCAAATTGAATGGCTGCTTGAAAAAGGATGCATGTACGTTTCCGGGTACCATTTGTAGTGACGTTCCAGAATCCTACGTCGTCCTCCCAAGACCTTGGGGATGCTGCTTGTTTGGTTGATTGAAATAACTCTGCTTCATTGATCAAGTCAATGCCAGCTTTGGGAGTTAGGCTACTATTTCCAAGGCTAAAATCTTGACGTTGTTCTCTCAGACGTTGGCCTAAGATCTTGCTGAATTCTTCCGAGCTGCTTTTAGAAAGCCCTTCAGTTTTCGGTAAACGGACAACTAAAATGCTGATGACAGTGAGAGTTTTCAAATTAAAACTTCTCAAAAACATTTTGAATAAAATATAGAGCCTATATAGCTTTCCGGAATGCCAGCAATGAATGTTCGAAAGGAATTTCGTATAAAACTGAAGCGCCGTGGCAAACTATAAAATGCATGACATGCTCGCTTGGAATTGAAATATTAACAACTTTGTCTCCGTATAGGTTAGGCAAAAGAAGTAATCTTATCTGTGCGTAAAATCAATGACACATTCACATCCTCCTCTGAGTACACAACACTGAAATTGTTATATATAAATTTGTTATGTAGGCAAGCCTGTTGTTTGCACATTTGTTTCGTTATCAAATAGTAAGCATGTACATTTAAGTATCAAATCGTGCAATTCACCAAATCATTTCTGTAGCAAAACTTTGTTGCGTTATTTTCCTGTAAACCAGCGGTGACAGTAAGGAACTGCCAATAATAAATAACTTATAGCTATATACTAAAACTTTGTTTATGCATATTCCCCCAAGCAAATTCTGTAGTATACTTTTCCGGACGGAATTTGCCTTACCCGCATCACTTGCCCTCGTTTAGGTTGCATGGTTGAATCAGGAACTACATGTCTAGCTTGAAGTCCACTGCAATTTACAACGATATCAAAGTGTTTGCCGAGTTCTCTTATGTCTTCCACTCTTTTGATCTCCACTTGTCCTCCATGGCCCTTGAAAACTTCTAAGAAGTGGGGTAAGAGTTTTGAAGCTTCACAAGTGAATGAGACGAACGAGTACCCTGTTCTGAAATCAAGAATTTTAAAGATCATGACCAGTGAATTAACTGAAAAAAAAACCGTTCATCCTCTTCATCATAAGAAGATGCATTGAAGCTATAATCACCATATTATAATGGCTTTAAGCACTTTCCATGAAATTTTCATTGTTTATTGGGTTTGTATGTCCTATATACTCAAGACATGGTAGAGTACCTGAATGAGGGGTTTCTAAAAACTCTTAACTCGTCTGGGTTCATTTTTCGAAATCCAAACACAATATCTTTCCAAATTGGCTGCGACGTTTCAATTGACGACGCCAGTGTAGTGACTGGTAGCATGGATATTCCATTGTAACCTCCGTCTTCTGTTTTCCAAAGCTCATGAAGAAACTTGAAGGTTGCTTTCCCCCACCTACTTTAAATAATTCATTAATCATCTCAAATACAAATATGTAGCGTACATTTAAGATGCGAGTAGTAGACCGACTTCATTCTTCATTATTCAATTGAGTTTAGTTCAGGAAGCATTTCTGTTACTATGCTACTCTTTTCTGGCACTTACTAAATATCCTCTTCCGGAGTATCACCTAATAGATACGGCAGCCATACACCTGCAGCAATGTCACTAGTGGTGAGTGGTGACAGTTTTTCCGTTATAAGGGTTATCTGCAAATCCGGGCAGCTCCGTTGAATGCAGATTGCAGAGCTGAGCCCAATTATTCCTGCACCGACGACCGCTACCTTTACCATTTTATTTAAGTGCAAAGCGTCTTTCTCTCGTCTCTTTATATGCAAGGTACCCTTTGAAACGTGAGGCTTGCCTTATGTAGACATGCGGTGGACGCGCGTTTGTTAATGCAAGTTGGTGTGAGAATGAGAGCAGAATATTGATGACTTCTTTGAATATTATGAATGTGCAAAGGGATGATGTTTTTGCAATTTTGTCAGCCTATACTCTGGCAATCCAGAATCATTTTTACTCAGAATTTGCTTCTAAGTACATGCATGAACGTATGTACACAAAGGACATGGGTAGTTTATGTGGAATATGGTTTACGTAAGGCGATCTTATGTAATTTTGTTTGTATTCTGCCTTAATACACGTATACCTATGTGTTTGATATGTGAAGTTTTGGTTTCATTTACACATTTTAATTTTGAGGACAATGTATGATATTTTCTTTACAAGCTTCTGAATTTGGCAGGGCTAAATATAAGCTTAAAGTTACTCAAACATTTACACGATCCTCTTAAACAAGAATCATGTTTCATCTATGTGATATGTTGAAAATGTTGTTTTACTCTACAAAGTTGTCCTTTGGTTTAGTAAGCTATCCACTAAAAGGTAGAGGTTTAGTTTCAGTTTTAATGTGTTATAATGCATTATTATTATGTAGAAGTTGTTGTCTGATGAATTCCCTCAACGTAGTATTGTGACATTAAAGGTCACTTTGTGGACAGAAAAACAACGTTATCGTATGTAAAAATTCTTATCACATCGATGCAAGGTTAGCAAGCACCAGTGGATGTGGTATATTTACAACTATTGCATGGAAAAGTTTACCACATGAACTTATACCAAGAGATTTAAAACTATGGATCCAGCACATAATATGAAACATATTTTCGTACCAACTGAGACGCTCAAACAAACTGGAGTTTCCCATTACACTGCACTACACTACTGTAGTTGCTTGAGTTCCTGTTGGAGAGCAAAATCTTCTTACGCAAAAAGTTGAGTCAAACGTGCGAGCCATCTGCCTGTGCCTGGTATAAAACAGATTTGCGTAGAGAAAGCTACAAACGAGGACTTTCCCCATTTCCAAGACAGATGCACTCCGGGATGGATAATGTATTGATGAAAATCTAGTGCTGCTAGTAATGTTACTTTATTAACGCGTTATTGTATAACTGCAAACGTGCATGGTAAACAAAAGCCAGCACAAGCTGACAAATATTATCAGTAGTTAATACAATTTCATTTAACAAAAAAAATAAAAATCGGACCCAGGCAATAATTACACTCGCTATTCACAATGCAATACAATGTAATCAAGTAAATAGCTTTTCAATAAATATTCTAAGGTAGAAGTCAACCATCACATTCCTCATTCAAGCACGTTCACGTTGTACACGCATTTATGCCTTTGGATGCAACTTCCAATTTTTATTTCGCATAAATTTTTTCTCGGAAGCCATATTGGCTTAATGTTTTCCTTCATTTGGCATAAAAAGGCAGTTTCCCAAAATTATTATAAAATGTTGTCACACGCCCAGTCACAACACCGACATTAAAACGGATTTTTTTCTAGTTACTTATATTTAAACCAATAAGTTAGTCAGCTCATTCAAATATTGCTTTGATGTACGCCAGCATATTATAGCTCATAATTCAAAACATTTAGTATCAAGTATTACATGTTTCATGATTAATATCAGCAGCTGTAAATATACACTGATGAAATTGATAATGTACAAACGTTTGGATGTTACGTATATTTTAACCCAATAAATCGATTATAATTCAGCAGTCCTGAGAAACATTAATTTATTACCAACCATTGTCACAATGTCATGGCTTTCATTTTAATATTGTTTATACTTCTTTGGAGCAAACTACAATGGAAACACTGTTTTTCCCAAGTAGGTAGCAGGTTTACCACAATCTGATGTCTATGATCAGTGCAATTAAGTTGCTCAAATTTCGATGAACTCAAAGTTGACTACATTTAAATACATTAAAATCAGTTTTATATATATTATGCTGAATCATATATACTGTACATGAAACCCTTAATGGATGTCAATTTCAGTTACATTTAATGTTTTCAAAGATACATAGGCTCTGTACGCAAAATCAAAATTCAAGAAGTGGTGAACATTACTATCAAAACAATATTATATAACACAGTATGTCTGAAAAATCGCCTATTTTAACTACCTAAATGTTTTCACTGCATCTGTGCCGTTCTTACCTATGTTTCAACTTGGGGAACATTTATCTCAGGACTGACTGCCGGCATATATATAGTCAACAGCAAACCTTACGTTGCACTGTATGGGGGTTGAGAAGGAAGAGATTCAGTATTGATCCGACTCAAATTTCTCTAGATCTCATCTCTAGGCAAAAGTCTCACAAAATTATTTGGGTCACATTCACATGAAAGAATATAGTGTTCGTTTGTGATAGTAAACAAAAGTGAAAGCTAAAAACAAAGAAAGCTTTTAAATGTCACCTCTGGTATATATTTCCTGATTATTTCACAATGGCATACTTAATACATTCGACCTGAAAAACTTTTTTGTGAGAACGTCAGGAATAGCTCATGAGAATTTGGAAAATAATGAATAAATTATTCACGTGGCACGTGGTAAAACATTGTATGTGTAAAACATTGGTTACATTGTATACTGTTTCCATCATGGAGGTGATAAATACATATAAAATGGTTACTTATTTTGAAAGAAAGAGCAGGTAATTAAATATGTATACAATTTGCGTTGTGAACTACATACTGTAAAGTCATAATTTGTTGCTCTAATTCGAACCTTCTGAATAAGCTATTCAGTTAACTTAAATGCTACATCGCATCAAGAGTAATGTGTAATTTCAAATACTAGAATAGTTTTTGCAGGATTTTGGCAATTTCGTATTATCTTGAACTAATATGAACGGTTTTGATTAGCGATTCGGTCACGGTCATCTTTAGCAATTAAACATTTATTCTCTCACTAACATTTATTCTATCAGGAAAAGTACGTAAAAACTACAACGAAATAAACCGCAAGCCATCAACCATTGGAATTTCTCCATGAAATCATACCATGCACAATATTAGTTATGCATTTTTTCCTTTTATTCTGGAATTCAACATTTAGAGAAAAGTTTCGGACAAGGCATGATAATATTACGTACACTACCCGGGTTTCTTCCCATGCATACAACATGCAGCATGATGCTCGTCTTTAACAAGTGATACGTACAGAAATGTTTCGTTTTTATTATAATAGCAGAAAAAATGAAGGCACAAGGTTACTCGACCCGGTCTTTGCTGTTTGCATCATCATCAGCGGAATCCAATCCAGCAAAACTTTATAACAAACTTAAACCTGGTGAAAGCTGGTAAAAGTGTGCATGCTGTTTCAATGCATAAGCTTTCCCAAGCTGTTGGATGACGCATATTATGTGTAGTGTACGTGTGCTATTTTCAAGCATCAAAACACGACTGTGCTTTTACTGTATATGTTGGCTTTCAGCTTTAGCTGCTTTTTTTTGCGAGAAAAGCAAACAGGCTCAGCAAAGACTTTTCCATTAGCATTTCTTCATTTTTGCAAGCAACTCTTCTTGCTTTTCTCTTTGGTCTCACCTACAAACTTCAAGCTATTCCACTGATGGGAATGCAGTGCTCTGGATAATGCTGTGAGCTTCCTTGGTCCCCATACTCCGCACTAGCGAATGGTCAAAACCAGACTAAGTCAACTTCTGTCACGTCACACTTATAGGCACTCAGTCTACAGGAAACACTTTCGGCTCTTCGATCCGACCAAAAAATTGAATACCTAATTGCAAAGGACAGTGTAATTACCAATAGCATCAGGATATATCTTTCATTTAGTCGCCGAGTGTACATGTGTTATTTCTTGTTCCTGAGAACATTTTAAATTTTAAATATAAAGCATTTGTGCTAAATTCAGGAAACAAAATATGGGATTTTTCACTACTGGTTCTTCGGTAAGCTGTTAAAATTCATACATACAGTTCATTATATATGTATTTTCCAGTTGTTAAAAATATTAGAGTGAATATGATGGACCTTGAATGAAAAATGAGCTGTAATGACTGCGCTTAATTTCCGTTTCAGGGCACAGTGTCTGGACCATTAGAATTCGATGCAGAGGCATCATGCAAAAAGTTGTACGAAGGAATGAGGGGTTTAGGGACGGACGAAAACGCCGTCGTTGAGGTTATCGCCAGCCACACTAATGAGCAGAGGCAGGAAATCAAGGACAAATATAAGACCATGTATGGAAAGGTGAGAAACTGCTTTAAAATAAGTTTTCTTCTTAAATCTTAGATTGTCGTGGTTGGAACTGAGAGTGCAAGTATACATTGTAATACAATAACACATACCTACTCAATAACTTTCATTTGTCGCATTTGTTTATGGGGTGATATGAAAGCCTAGGAAAGTGGTATAAATAAACAGGTCACTTTCACATAGCCATACTATAAACGTAATGCTCGATGCTTTTCCACTAAAAATTTCCATTCACATTGTAAGTGCCCCATTGGTATTCCAATTTAAGCTCGAATCATATTGAAATGATTATTATCAAGTCTCCATAGTGAAAAGACCACTATTCAGCTATATATAAATAGGCTACGACGATAACGTTCTCCTTTCTGACATTTTTGTACACACGCAAAACTTTATTTACACTACCGCACCGCGTCGAATACTGCGTAAAGACCACTTTCATAAAAGTCACCACTAAGCTTCCAATGAACATACCGTTGCGTTTGCTTTTATGACTACCAATATAACCTACAGAAAGGTTATTGTGTGGGTACAAGCACCTGTACAAATGATTATTATTATTATCATCGCCATAATGCACGTTGTAGGGTATGGCAAAAAGAATTTTCTTCCGAGTTGCCTTTTTGCTGGTTCGAAGAAAGCTTTATACTGTAACATAATTTTCCATATGAACAATGAATTCTGCATTCTAGTATGTGTTCAATTAAGTGCAAATAAATTTTTTCATTTTGTTAGTTGGAATTGGAAACAATAATTTATTCAAGGGTTTAAATATTTTATATCAATAGGCAGGACAAAATATTATTGTGTAAGTAATGCAAATTAACGTTGTCTAGTCATGAAATATGATGTTACGGAAAATTGGCAGTTAAAGTTTACAGTTAAATTTATAAAATTTATTAGTATGGTCCATGTAGTCTAAATATTACTGATCCACGATGAGTATAGACCTGCTAAAGTGCTAAACTATTTGCGAATTGCTTATTCTGTTAGGCGCTTAGGTATTAGAACGACTACTGAATTGTGAAATTACACTTAATGCAATCCCCCTTACCATTCTATTGATAAAAACCTGGTAAAAACTGCTGAAGCGAGTTAATTAATCGGATAAGCAATTAATTTCCAACTTTCTACTCGGTTGTACTTCACCTTTATAATAATTCAGTCATTAGTTGCCGTGCTGTATCATGAAGAATATTGTATTGCTGGCATTTAGTTTATAACAAAGAAAGCTCAAGTTGTTATATATAGTATGTTTGTCATATACTAGCATGTGAGCTTGTAAAGGAAATGGGAAACAATGCACAATTTATGAATGAAATATCATGGCATTATGAATATTTTGGCATACGTATGATAGTTAATGCTTGTTCTGAGACCAGATAGCACAAACCGTCTATAATGAACCAGACAGTGAAAAGGCCGTCTGGAAAACTGTCTCATTTTCAATATGTGTAAGCAGATTATATCAACTAGGCGCAATATATAGTTCCATGTTCCATGAATTACTCACGTCTCAGAAAATGCATTAATTCTTAGAAAAAATGCCCTTCGTTCTCTTTGGTCCTAACTAAACCTTTCATCTCTATTGTGTACTACGAGAAGTAGTGAAAGTGAGCTAAAGGCCCTTTTGTTTTACTTAAACATTCACGCCCCCGAAAATTGGCATAGGTATATAAACGGTCATTAGTCATGTGTCCTTCGGTTGGGGAGTGCACAAACAATACAAAACCTCATATATGAACGTCCAAAACCCCTTTAACAAACATAAAGGTAAAGGTCAGGTTATGCAAATATGTTTTCCATAAAAGTCCATGAAACGAGTTCAGCTATAAGATTTTGGTGGCTGATTCAGTAATATATCCCCAAATTCAACTGAATGTTTGACTAATCCACATAAAGCATAGTAATGCACCTAGCTAAAATGTACATACACATTATTCTAAATTGCGTGAATGATATATCTCTTAAATTATATTATTTCATATAAATGGCGTTCGTAGTGAAAGTCCTCACAAAACTTATTGCGTTCATATAGAATACCCATTTTTTCTTTTGTTTCTTTTAACAGGACCTTTCAGAAGATCTTGAAGGTGAGCTGGGTGGTTCATTTGCCAAAATTGTCCTTGCTTTGATGAAAGAACCGGAAGAGTATATTATTGAATCCATAAATCAAGCCATTTCGGTAAGTTGATCATAGGCCAAGCGTATTATATATCAAATATCAATATTGTTCACATCATTTCTAATTAAAGCTAACCATAAATACTACCTTTTAATAATAATATGTGGTGGGGTGTGTCGGCACATAATGTAAGAGTGAAAGTCAAGATAGCCAATGGTGAAAATGGATATACGTCTATGCGTTGTACGTTTTCTATACACCAAGGACAAGGGAGGTAGTAAAATGTATACTTCCTCCCATTTAAGTTGTAGGAATCGTGTGTATTGATTAGCTTGTTCATTTGTTTTTTATTTGCCTTTCAATTTTATTGTATGAATCATTCATTCAGCTAACGAAATGGTCTAAAACAAATCTAAATAATGAGATGAGCATATAATATTATTCTATAGAGAATTACTTTTTTTATCCATTCAGTTGTAGCACCGTGCCATGTTACTCGCCTATTGAAGTGTTTTTTACCCGTGACTTGTTGTCACTATTCTTCTTGCATGTCAGTTTCCATGTATGTGGTTTCATATAATATATAATTCATACAATCACGTTCGAAGCCTTTGTTATTATTTGCACCATTGTAAGAAAAAGTGGAGCATGCGAACACACGCAAGAGGATACTATCCAACTCCTGTGTTAATTTAATAAAATTGTATTCCTTCGTTTGCCGTACTTTTCCAATTTGCAATAATCTTGAAGTGCTGCATAAAGCATAGCATTTTTACGTTTATGAAAAACAACTTTTTCATTGATTCTTTGCTTCAAGCATTGCAGCGACAGTTTCTTCTAATACAAAGGAGTACATGCAGTTTTCCTTCCTTCAATTGCCCACAGTTTCTTAGAAATATATTAACTTTTTCTTTTGCCTTTATCCATCGGACCTTCTGTTTTGTAAAATTATCAAAGATGTACTTATAAAAGTTACATTTTTGGATGAACTATTAGTTATGATTGTTAATAGAACAAAATCTGAGTTTAGTAGTACCATGTATTTTTATTTTACCAATTCAAAACCAAGATTTAAGATATACACATTATTACTTACCTTAGTAGGCATGTTGAATTTCTATTTTGTTGGTATGAATATGAGAAGTTCTAAAAATATAGCACTTATGTTAACGAGCGGTGGGAATGGATCTCTTGTCTGTGTTTATAAATGCCACCATTTTTTAAATTAACAATATTTTTCTAGCAGTGCATTCTATTACATCCTCTTGCTTGTCCATGTCTGAAAAACAAGTTTTATGGTATGTCAAATGTGTTTTATGTGACTTTCTTACCCAAACATTAAGCGCCATAAAACAGCGTTTGGCCACACCCGACACAGAAAACAGTCATGCAATTGCGTGATGAGCATTTGTTCTAAAATTGTTTCCATTTTCATTGTAATTATTGGCCACTACTCTCTTAATCGAAGCAAAATGTACTATGTACACTGATGCAGACGGCAAATTAGAGAAAGCTAAAAACAGTTAGCAGCTGCAGTCAATTGAAAAGTTTATACAAAGTATGCTATAAAAAAGAAAGCTGAATGAGTGTATACTTTGTGGGCTACTACTAAGGAACTTTCACTGCAGTATTTGCGCATAGGTATTGGTAGACTGCAGAACTTGAAGTATACAAGGAACAATGCATGACTACAAAGTAGGTCAGAACGCAATAAAGCTTTAAAATATTTCATGTAAGCAACTAGTAAACGTAAAAACATGAAACCTGTAATCTGTTGGTTTGGGATTGCAAAATATCTGCGCAACCGGGTTTTTACATTTGTACTTTGATCTACGGCAAAGTTTTATGGTATTTATGACTTGCAGGGACTTGGAACCGATGAATATGCACTTATCGGCTTACTCTGCTCACGAAGCAACGATGAACTTGAAGAAATTAAGAAGGCATATAAAGAAAGTACGTAGTCATTTATCGAGAATTGAGAATGCTCACGTCTGTCCGTCTCACAAATAAAATATTGTTTTGTTCACATGATCGAACTGAATTTGAATTCATTCAGAGTACGATAAAGAAATGGAGGATGACATTGCGGAGGATTTAAGCGGTGACTTCCGCTCCTTAATCGTAGGCATGATCAACGGAGGGCGAGACGAAAGTGAAGAAATCGATCCAGAAAAGGTTCAAGAAGATGCAAAGGTAATAATAAAAATGGATGCTAAAGCGAAGATTATATTGAATTTGTTAGAAAGCTTGAAAGCAAATATGCTCTTACGCTAGAGAAAGCTCTGTAGGACTTACTGGATGTTCGATACAGATGGGAAATGAGTTATCGATTGAAAATGCAATTTTATTTGAATCACTATTGATAGAATCTGCTTGAAGCAAGCGAGGGAGCAGGCACAAGAGAAGAAGTGTTCCAATCTATTTTTAATCTACGAAGCTATGAGCATATGCGCCAAGTATTCGATGCATACAAGGAATTATCTGGAGGAAAAGAAATTGAAGAGTTGATTGAATCAGAGTTTTCTGGAAGTCTGCAAGTTTGCTACCTTGCAATGGGTACTTAAAACATAAAACTTAAGCACAATTTGGAGAAGAAAAATATGCACAACATTCGCTAAAAATATTTTTATTTTATAGTAAAAATATTCCGCAACGTGGCTGAATTCTTTGCTGAAAGGCTAAGAGCTGCCATCAAAGGAGCGGGAACCGACGATGAGACGCTGATTCGCATAGTTGTATTGAGATCTGAGGTAAGCGTATGAGATTAAATATTATGCTACTCCATGTTACTTTGGTCATGCATTTAATTTCATTCATGTTTCTTTGTATTTGACAGGTTGATCTAAAAGATATTGTAGCAATTTACTATTCAAAATTTGACAGTACCTTAGCCGAAGAAGTTTCAAGCGACACCAGTGGAGATTATAAGCTTATTCTAGAAAAACTGTTGACTCCATTAGACACCGAAACTGAGGTAGAAGAGGAGATTACAGCCAAAGACGCTGGGGAAGGCGAGGAGGTTGTTCCTGTTGCAGCGGAAGGAGAGGAGGCAGAGAATAATGAAGAAACGACGGAGGCTGAAGCTGGAGACGGAGGAGATGAGGCAAATTGTGATGCTGAAGAAGAAGGAAAAGAAGATGAGAATCCAGCAGCGGACTGTGAGGATAATGCTGAAAACGAAGCTGGTGATGACGCTGCTGCAATTGCCACAAATGAAGACGGGGAATGTGAAACAAAAGAGGAAGAAGCTGCTGTTTGCGAGGATGAAGCAAAAGACGGAGAAGCTGAGGAAAATGAAGCGAAAGAAGAGACGGCAACTGCAGATGGTGAAGAGCAACCTGCTGGAGGAGATGATTCTGCAGCTGCTGCCGATGATGCTGGAGACGCAACTGCTGACGCTGACGGCGGTGCGGACACAGGGGATGCAGCCGCAGCCACCGATGGCGTTGACGATGGTGGCGATGCGGGAGCAGAATAAACCGTGACTGGATATTCCATATTGTTAATATGCATAGCGAATATTTGATTTACCACAGTATGTTCAGTCAGTTTCTACTAGTCATCCAATAGATATTTAAGAGAACAAGAAAAGCAGTCTTCTTTATAACATTATACATACATTCATAACTATGCGATAACGACGACGATAATAGGAGAAAAATCATGTCGATACTATAATCTAAACTGTAAAAAACAAACATTTTGATTTTAAACATTGATAGCATATATGCAACATTACTTTATTTTTATGATATTTAACTAATAGTAGAAATTTTGAACAAAAGAAGGATGCTGAGTGCTGACTTCCCAGTAATACGCACATTATATAATATCTAAGATTTTTAGATTCTTCATTTTATGTTATTTAATATTATGCAAACGTTGACAGTGTCGCTATATATTATATTTTGTAAAACAGCGCTTATATCACATTTTTATTATCAATTATTTCAGCGAAAGTGGTTACTTTGTTCATTCAAAAATGTTAGGTAAGTAATGTTTCACAGATGCCATGTTTTCAATACACAATGTACGCTAGTCGCTAATGTCAAACTCATGAGGTGCAAATGCACCGTGCATTCCACAAATTGTGTCTTAAAATATAAAACATACTGTAAATAAAATAAAAGCTGAATTATAGTAGCCAGTATCCCATCGGAGACTTTTACGTACAGAGTAAATAAGACGGAAATGCATTGAACAAATTTGTACATCTAGACGTGAAGGGTAAAGATGTACTAATATTTTATTCATTCTTCTATTTCTGGAGACTGACTTGGCTTGACTTAAAAATGTACTTGAATGATGTATGTAAAAGTAGATGTGATTTGACATGGTCTGACTGATGGGAATATTTTAATCTGTCTCATACTTATTAGATATTATGCAAGTAACCGAATTCGCTATTGATTGTACGACTGCGTTATATTTGAGCTCGAAGTAGATGCTTATGGGAGATCCAACATTGCATTGCTGGATTTAATCTCGGAAAAGCCTTGTTGATAAAGATAGATGAATGAATATCATGAATGATATAGGGTTTTTGATCAAAGATACGCTAGAATAACGTAGGTAAGAATAAGCACGCTTTATTCTAAGACGCTTTAGTGATGGAGCTACGGTAAATATATCAAGTTTCGAGGAGATTGGATTTTCAAGTATGATACATAAATGATTGTATCAAACAGACAGAGCTATTTCCAAAAAATGCATACCTTACAAAGGTTTATAATACAATGTAATATTGTATCCTAAAATGTATGAATAAATGTTGCAGGTAACATAATAGTACGCAAATAAATGGTAATACTGTAGGAAATTAGTGATATTGATACTAACATCAATTTCTCTTTACAGTCATAAATAATATTTACAATTTGCATTAAAATATATTGCTAATAATTACATGCCATAATATGATACAAAACGTACACGTCAATAATGTATATACATGTCAAGTAAACACACGACATTTTTAGAATATGACTAAACTGACAATTGTTAAGAGCATTCATTGAGTTGATTAATAAAATTATGCCACTTCTGCTTCAACTTTTTTGCACTTTAATTCCTCAAGGTTAATATTCTGCATAACGAGTTGGAAAATGGAACGGTCCTTTTTATAGTATAGAATTATAAAATGAAAAATGATCAACGTATGCATACAAAGCATTGAGCAAGCCTTATGTCGGTAAGTATGATTTTTATCTGGCAAGCGTATAATGTACGAATAGGTAATGATTTTGGCTTTTATATTTAAAATTATAATTACGTGCTGTTTTATTTTAAAACAATACATCCAAGACTGTTTCATTTTCACCTTGGCATATAAGCTGGGAAAGCTGGTTTCGCTTTTTATGTTAAAAGCTTTTAAGGGATTTTCAGTTCATTCATCAATTAGACTGAACTCCATCCACCCCACCATTGCCTCTGATATAGACTAGGTATCTAAGCAAAATTTGTAGCAAATACGTATGATTCCAGTATAGTTTTTTTTTGAGTAACTTCTATTACAAAATGAATTGCATAAAGAAGTGACACTCAAATATATTAATGTGTTTTTATTTGATTCGGCTCTGCTTTCATTAAAGAACAAACCAAAAGTAAATAGTAATTTATAAATTACATGACTGCCGTACTAAATACACTGAACATTTTAGCAATAAAATCATTTACATCCGTAACAGCAAGATCAATTCATGAGTTTACACATCCAAAACATCCGCTTTGAATTGCAAAAGTATCAGTGCATAAACAATACATTGTGCTATCATCTGAAAATACAGAAAAAAACATTTACAATTTCTCAGGCTGCCCCAGTAAAAAGCGTTTTTAATATTTACACTTACCATTCCTAAGAATTGATATGTTGCCGTAAAAAATGTCAATCCTTTGAGACCAATTGTATTTCGTGCTGAAAACTCTAACAAGAGGGTCATATAGCATTCATGCTCAATTTGGTCCTGCTTGAGATATTCAAATTTGCTCTTATTGCTCTTCTGTGTGATGAGCTCTTCTTTAAGGGACTCCAACTTCAGACAGATAAAGGTTTAAATAACTTTCGAGTTATTAATGCGTACATGCGTATTTTTATATAAAATTCACCTTTTTATGCATTTTTGCGCACGTTTACATGTATTACCTTTGAGTTTGCAGATGCACTGCTTATCATTGACATTAAAAACAAGCCCCCAATATACACAGTATGAAGTACAAAATAAAAGTCGACTTGACCCAGGTTCATTAACAACTTTGCAAAGAATGGAACCGTTCCAATGACATAAATGAATAGCAGTAAATCAGTCATGGAATTCATACAATCATTAATCTTTCTGATGTGCAGATATCTTCTCAAGACCTAAACATCAAGTTGGAAAATAAAAAGCTTGATTGTCATACCATGAGTATTGTGTTTTGTCTTTTAAACAGTAAATTTACCTCTACTGAAGAATTTTTTCCAGTAGCTATTGCTAACCGTAAGCCTTCTAATAAATCACGTAAGTATATTCCAAAGAACAAAAAGATAAAAGCGACACTTTGGACTATCCCATGCTGGTATGCAAAGAGCAAGTGAAGGATTATCTGGGCATAAGGGCCAATTGGAGATAATAACTTTTCTTCACTACTGCTACTTTCATTTGAATGTTTTACACTGTCAAATGGGAGTCTTATAAAAGTTTCAGCTACCGCATTGTGTACGGAAGCGCAAGCACGAATATTAATTAATGTGCTGCAGGTAAAGGCAGTTGAGATAAAGACATACCAAATAATGCGTCCCTGTAAATTAATGTCATCATCTTTAATCATTTTCCATACGTAAAATAACTAAATACAACTAAAGTTTACATACCTTGCAATTGAAATGATTTTTAAAGACATATTTCTCCTGAAGGACTTGCACCAAAACTTGAATTTTGTCAAGCTTACAAAACACGGAGTAAGTTACAATAAGCGCGTAAGTTAATTCGATAAACGTTTCAGAAAATAAAAAGAACTGCGAATGGTCATTAGGTTTAGGCTGGCTTCGTTTAGCATTTGCAAATCTAACCCCATGGCAGAGTACAGTATAACAAGTATAGAAAAGATAATTTATGACGCACAATATCTTTTGAAGTCCGGATCTCCCAATTTTGTAGCTTTGGGTTTCTTTATTGAGTATTATTCGAAAAGGGATAAAACAAGTATAAAACAAGCTACTAAAATAAATTTCCAAGAAATATAAGCCTTTATGATTAGTAACTGGGAGGACAAAGTACTCGAGATTTTGAATTGAATGGGAATTTAATAAAGTCATATTATAATTATACTTCCAGGTTGAATGCAAGTGATTCTGAAGCCAATCGTTTTAAGGCAATGACGAATAAAATGTATAAAGTGGATCCATGATGGAATTTCCATCCATTAGGTAATTGAAAAATGTCTCCATATGATAGACGTTGTTAGTAAATGATAGTAAAGGTAGTTATGTAAAATAAACATTTGTCAACGTCACAACTGACAATTATTGAGTCTGCTAAAGCGACTGATACTTTAATGCAACCTGTAGGAATCGGGATAGAGAAATATTTGAAAATGAAATGCTAGCAAAATAAAAACAGAAATAGCTACGGCGATATAGTGAAAGATGAATGAAAACTAGCCCATAGAGAAAAGATGACAAATGTTACATTTATTGAATTTTGTGAACACATTTTCACATTGGATACTCAATTTTATTCATAAAATAGTACATGTCAAAATCCATTGTAAATTGATAAACTATATTACGTTTATCGCTAAAACTAATACATCACGCGGTTCCGATTCGCATAATTTGTATACTCTTTGTTGTTACAAATACAAAATTCTTTCAAAATTAAATGCATTAAAATATATTTGCTATACTAATAAACTTTAAGACGGAAAGTATTTATTATTACGATTATTATTCACATTGTCCATGTCACGAGCCGACGAAGAAATGGGAATGCTGGTTTGTTAGAAATGTTATACACACTAAGGAATATAATTTCCAAAAAATGTCGGCCGTAAGCCTATTAAAGCCGCTTCTTTGTTACCTTCTTCAGAATTTGCGTCAGTTTCACAATAAATCATCAAACATGGTTATTCGTCCATTGTGGCAGTAATAACCCTTGGTTGGTAAAGGTATATCCTCATTGCCATTTGCAACGCCAATCTACAGTTCATGAATAGAGCAAATTTCAATAAGATAATTGCTATAAAATTGAAATTAAGTAGTCTTTTGCAAGTAACACACCTCCAAAGATGACGTAAATTCGGAGAAACGTTGCGCGAGGTCACTGTTGGATTTTAAAAGCTGGTTCAAGCTGAAAAAATAATTAATCCAATGTTTACTTTTCTTAATTCATTCATTTATCATTAAAATCATTAAAATCATCAGTTCATGAAATATTCATTGATTTTTATACCTTTCTTCCTCCCACAATCCATTTGACAAAATTTTTTCGCACACTATTTGGCTAACGCCTCCATCGAACAAAGGAATTCCAAAGTGACAATCTAGTAATGTCCAGTCATCATACCAACTTTTATCACATTTGTCTTTATTTTGATGCGTACTTCCACTTCGGCCACCGGGAATACCTGAAGCTGTTTTTGATTCTTTTATACTCAGATCCAGTCGCAATGACTCAATCTTTTGTTGTCTTGAATCAAAACCAGTCGGCTTGATTGCATTTGGCTTATCATTGGACGCGTTACTTAACTCCAATTCCAATTCTTCTTGGTACAATTTGGCACACTGATCACTTTTAAATCCATTTTCAGGTTCAGCATTTGTGTGAGTAACTGGTATTACATGGAATTCTTCATCCTCCTCATCATCACTATTTGGCTCTTCAGGTAAACTACTTAATTTTATGGGCTGTTGGTTATCAGGTACTGCTGAAATAGGATCACCCAATACGCAGAGGTAGTTATCAGTCGTACTTCTGTTCGATATAGAAGAAGATCCACGAATATTCATCATTGTTATATATCCACAGTTTTTCTCTAAATCCAACACACGTGCCAACTTGATGATAGCTGGATGCTTAGCCCATTTCTTGTACGACTGAACTATTGGCGAAAGGGAACTAGAGTTTTCTTTATTGTTTTCTGATTTTCCCGGATCCCCGTCACTAAACGGGAATGGAACAATTACTACGGACGATTCTCCTTCAATGCCATATGCCTTAGGAATAAACAATGCAAACGATTTTTGTTAAATAACCAGAACATTGGAACACTACTACAAGTCGACTCCTATAAAAACCTGTTACCTGAACAAAAACAGCCGAATGTGGTAATGCATCGTTGAGTGTAAATAAAGCACTAGATGCAGGCATTACACTGGGATCGTGACCCCAAGAGGTCACAAGATATTTATCACTGTGTTCCAACTCTTCAGGGAGTTCATACAAAACAGATCCTGTGTGTTTACGAAACAAATTGTTAGTACAACATTCCAACATACAAGGAAAATTACTTTACAAAATTACAAGGAAAAGTATAAACCTTTTGGCATAACAAGTGAGGTGGGACCACTATTTGTTACTGAGTAGAGAAATAACTTGAACCACACAGAGTTGACTTGCGGAATAATGGGACCAAAGTGCGGGAGCGTATCGCAACATATCGGGGTCACTTCGTAACTCAAAGGAGCCATTGACACCATAAAACTATTATGAACAAAAAATATTGCATTTTATACATACGATTCATATAGTTTAAGTTTCATATTAATTTTATCAGAAGCATTATCTAGCTAGGTTTGCTCACTGGTAGTTTTTGTTAAGTAACCGCGAGCAGGTTGATCTATCCAAGTTGAGTAAACTCTCACATCGTAGCAAATCTACCCCCATTGATCCCATGTCTGGATTATTCCTCAAAAATAGAATCGCCTTCCGAAGTGTCATTGCATGTTCAAAGTATCTTTGTGCTTCTCCCTCTCCTTCCGCACAAGATACGTTATCAAGTTCAGAAAGAAAACTGTCTAGGGACTCGTCTGTCATTTTTCCTACTTCAAACATCGTAACCGCATGGTTTTTCAAACCTGGACTCAGGTTACCCATCATTAAAAATGCAGTCAACGTTGAATCGTATAGGAATGCTATGCGTTTGTTCGGATTACAGAAACTATTTGAATGCGTGAGGGAAAACACTGAAGCAGTTTCAGAGGAAGAAACACTGGATGCATTAGTTCCAGTATTTGCAGTGTTTGATTGTATTATAGCATCATTATCACCAGTAACCACCGACTTCAATTCTTTATCCAACACAGACTCATCCGGTGCAATGTAATTGGATCTATGTTGAAGCAAAAATGTAAGTTAAGACTTCACTTAAATTCTTTAACAAAACCCATATACCAATAACAAGACGCAAACCTACTTATTTCTGGTGGTCATTTGGCTTTGAAATTTTTTCCAGCTGGGGTCCATTGTGGCATAATCGAAGTCTAAGTTTTTCTTGTACGCAAACCCCAACCGACAGTACAAAGACACGGCGTTCTTCACTAATTGCGAGTCTATATCAAGGACGTCTGCCAACTATCGTACAACATTCCAATAAATACATGTGTACAAAAATGTTTCAATTAAATCACTCTTAAGCAAAGCTTACCTCGCCAACGGATGTGTGCTCATCAATTGAAACAAAAATTTTGTACAACAGAGTTTCAAAATAATCTCCTAAAACTCTATTCATCACAAAACCCTCCAAGGGCGGAACTACAATATAGTCTTCGTTTTTAATAGGAACATCCACGTAAATCAGTCCTTTCTTGTACAATGTGTGTACACAGTCGAAATCCACAGTTCCTGCAGGTTGGCCTCCGTGATCTATTAAGTGGTCTATTATTTTTCTCTCCGTTGGTTTTGTGGCAGCGATATCCTCTTCCGTGATATAGCCATGTTGGATTACAAACCAAGGCTCGATAATAACATTGGTAGGTTTTGTTGGCAACAATTCTCTTGGTGGCTTTCTACGAAACAATTTTCTACTAGATCGATGCTGATTCATCAGATCAATATACTGATTTCTTCCTATTCCCAAAAGTCGCAAGCCTGTAAAACAAAAATAATCAGATTAACCAGTGTACTAGTAGTAAATTAGCAAGATGAATTAGTTTTGTGTATTTCAAAACTGTATACTCACAGTCCGCTGCAGTAAAATTTGGCAATGAATCGTAACTCTTTTCCTGCTCCATAATCTTTTCTATAATGGATATGTAGTACTGGAATGGAGTTATCCTCAGACCTTTCACAATCCGATCCGAAAGATGATATGGATAAAGCATTAGCTTATTTTTACTGTACGTAACCACATCCTCGTAATATTTTGGCTCATCCTTCAAGATAGTTTTCACTACAAATCAAAAGTAAAATATGAACAATTTAAAGAAGCATTTTACTGATCACCACAAAGTTTGGTGGTGCTTGTTCGGTATTCACTACACTCCAGTAGTACCTTGCTTACCTAAGTTTTCGGAATACCTTAGTTGATTTCTTACACTGTAGAGTACCACTGCTTTCTCATAACCCTTCTGTGAATTCCCCAGAATCTGTCAATCAATCATTGGTCTCAATCAATTATATAACTCAATATAGACATGACTTTGATTAGATTAAAGATTCGGAGAAACCAAGATAAGCCTACCTCCTTCACTTTCAGTGGGAGATTACTCCAAGGAACCTTCTTCGTGATAAACTGTTCCACTTCCGGATTGGAGTCCATCTTTCCACCAACATTTGCTACATCAACCTTTTACAACATTTGACAATCTATTCTGTCAATCATCAATTCACCAATTTTTCACACTCAGTCTTTTAATCTCATTGAAAATTTGCACAAGTTACAAACAAATGTCAAACTTGTCGATTCGATTGTTTCCCTTTTGTGCATTCACATGCATTTACTTTACATGCACCTAGAACAATTTGTACATTTAAATGCCACTTTTGTTAGTTCCAAAATTACAGCTCAAACTTTCCACAAATCTGAGAAACTGCAATTATTTTGGCCATAAAATTCTTGGCAATTTCGCCTACACTCACCCACACTTGGATGCAAATTAAGAGAATTGGGAATTGACTACGTAAACAAAATAATTATATTTGTAGTGTGTAGCCGTAGCCCATCATTAGCATCAAAACAGCTCATCCTTTGATCATGTGTGTGTCGTATTTATATGCGAGGTGTTGCTTGTTGTTCACTTTTGCTGCTGATGATGATAGCGATGAAACATATGACAAATACCTTACCTGTCTCGTCTATAGGCTCTGAAATATATATTGCGCTGCCCCTATTAGTTATATCATAAGGTAAGCTTTTTAGGCTTTGGATTATCTATATAGCTTTACAAAAGCCCACCGCTACTGTCAGTTTTTGCATGAAAGAGATAGAGAATTCATGTAAAAGATTTCAATTTATTTTGCCGATGATGCTATAACATTATGTTACCTGTGCGTTAAAAAGCTGCATGTACAAAGCCTTAAATTATGTTTGTAGGTGAAAGGCTCGCAAGGACTAGGATTAACGAAATTAGGTGTTGTATCAATCTAATGTAATTTGTAAGTAGTAAGTACCTGTATGTACATAAGCCATTAGCAGTATATGAAATTGGAATAAAACACTATGTAAAGGCGTTCACAGGCAATTTCATATACTGTGTTTATAAATAATAGGTAGGTGAAGTACATGATTTATAATGATAGCAATCTTAGAATGTATAACGAAATGTCTGCATATGAACGGACTGATAAAATCGATGTCATCAAGAATTTTAAATTAAATATGGGTTTGAGCACTGCTAAAAAGGCTTTCTGGTTAGCATAAGTGTTTTTCGATGGAGTATAATTTGCATGGTTGCATAATAGCTTATTCCTAGTACAAGAATATTATAGACTATATTAAAATATCAGGAAGCTCTTTGTGTATCTTTTTTGTAAAGCCAATCATTTTGAACAGATATGCTAGATAATGCCCCGGGATAAAACTTACTATTTACCCTGCATTCAGCATTCTTTGTTACTTCTTTTTGTGATTTCATGGTTTAAATGCAAACAAACCTAAAGACTGCTTAGAAGAAGCTTATATACAGTAATGGTTAGGAAGGATAGTTAGCACCTTGTTTGCTATACCAAATTTCCTTAAAATATCTTGAAGTTTGAAATGTAAAAAGGTCAGTAAATATATAGAAAATAGCAGCTACCAGCAAGTAGTAACGAGATTTGGTAATAGTTGTTTTTAGTAAAACAGTAAAAGTCATGAGTCATGAAACATATATAATTGGGGCAATGCGAAACATGGTATTACAAAAACAAAATGCTTCAATGCTTCAAATAACGAACTAAGGTAGCATTCTCAGAAACTACTCGAAATAATAGGTAGCAATTGTACTTATCAATTCTTTAAAAGTAGCAATGGCCTTCCATTTTAGGTAATGGCTAGGTAATAAGAAAGCAGACAAACTACTTCATTTTTCAGACAAGCATGATTATTACCTACTTTGCACATTCAATTTGATGAAAAGATCTTTTATTGTTTTACCGGCCAAGTTGTAAACTCACAAAAGATATAATCATCAATAAATCGTTCATTACCCATTATAAAGAACATTTTCGACATTTTCGAATTTTTACACACAACACCTCATGATTTTTGGAATACTACCCATTAGACTAGTCTGGCCATAACGAGAGAGAGAGAAAGACACCCCGATGAAAAATTCTGAGAAAAATGACTACATGACACGAGTACCTATTGCTCAATGCGCATTACCGTTCTGCAACAAAGAACACAGCAGTTGGCTTGCCTTGTCTTATAAATTTTCCAAAATGTCGATGCCTGCCTTCATAGAAATCCAGCTTGTTCTTGCTCCATTTTTTAGCTGTTTACAATTGAGAAAAACTTTCTCCTACCTGGACTTATACCTTGTACCAGAAATCCATTTGGTGATTGGTGATGGTAGTGGTGACTGGCTATTATTATTGCTTTAACATTATTACACATTGATAGTGTAAACAAGCGTTTCGTGCAACAACATTTTTTCATGTAACTTTCTACACGGTAGGTGATCACCAAAGTAGATTATATTGTGGTGGTAGTGTGTCGATGCATACTAGAACACTTTTCCATTAAAATATCTTACACTACCGACACATATAACGCTGAGTGGCAGTGAGTCACTTTTCCAATTCAATGTATTCCCCTTATAATATATGGAGAAATGATGGTATTCACAAAAAAAAAGAGAATAAAAAATAGGCAGGTGAAAGCTCCTGTGACGACGGCTGCATAGCCACTTGATCGTCGTGCATATAACGGATAATACATACCTAAAATTGATGGTTGTCTACTTTTACGGTTATACCTTTAACTATTCATAATATATAAAAAGCTGCAAATCTGCATTCCCAACACTGGTTCTCACGAAAAGTATAAAAAAACAAGATGAAAACAACAACAATAGAGGAAAAACTATATTATATACCGTAATGACAGGACAGCAGAGTGTGCAGCATGTGAATTGGCTTGGCTGATGAATGCATGCATTCTATATAATGCTGGAACGTGTTGTTTTTCTTCTTTACACCCATGTAGTAGTGTAAAAAGAGAAAATGCTTATATAACACCATAGCTCAAAGCTCACCTTTGTTACTTTCACGTACAAACACAAAACGGAAAAATGGAATAATATAAAAGTCCACTGCGGCAAGCGGTAAATTGTATCCGGTATTTGGTCGTACCTTCATCATGGACAGTTTTTATTCCACCTCTCTCTCTCGCAACTACCATCACCAACTACCACCGCCACGAGTCTCAGCAACTGCATTATTTTTTTAACTGAACAAATGTCTCTTCTTCCTCCTCAACGTCAGTTTTGGTTTTCACTCCTTCTGCTTTCCATCAAAACGGTCTAATATTACGTTTTCATTCATTCTCCTCTCTCTGTGTTGTCGCTATATAATGCTCCCTTGATACGTTGTTTGCCTTTTAAAAAAGCTATTTCTCGTGTGTCCACTTTTTCATGGCATGATTTTTCCTGCTCATTTACTCCTAGCACGAGAACGGTTCACTAGTTATTAGCTTTTCTAGTTGGAAGCATGAAAACATGGGAAAAAGAGGATGCACCATTTTTGGAAGACTTAAGTGAAAGCACACTATTAAGTTACACGTAGTATAGTTTCCTAACAGTTTTTGTGTTAGTTTACTCCATTACCAATCTAATAAGGCACTTCAGGATTTGCCTCGCTTAACAAGTCTCGGCTTTTGCTGTCGAAATTGCAAATTCTGAGAAATTTCGTTTTTTGACTTTTATAAATCTGTTCTGTGTCCTGTGCTCAACATGACTTGCATAAACATACTCTTGGTTAGAGATGATACGTTTGTTGAAAAAGTATATTGAACGTATTAATAAGAGTGTAAAATGCGTTCCGCATGGACTTGGATAAGTAGCGTCTGTCGACAAAAGCGTATCCTGATTATCTTGTGCACGTTCGGAAGTTCATTCATCGCTTTCAACTACTCGCTGCTCTCGACCTCTACAACCAATCCAACTTTAAACTCGTTTATTAAAAACAGAATTGTTAACAAGGACAGAGTCAGTGCTAGGTATTTGGGAAAAAATAAAGAGCTTGACAGCATTTCAAAACAACAACCTACCTTTCCGTCGGAATTATCTCTCGCGTCATCGTCACAAACGTCAATCTCATCCCATGTATTTACCTTTCCCCGGAAAAGGAGAATATCGCACGCTGATACCGAAAGTCGAAGTAGCAATTCATCGCAGTTTTCACATAAAGTCGAAAATGCGTTTGCAAGTCAACTTTCTCGTTTGCAACCATCAAATTTGCTCCTTACATATAAAAACACACACAAAGCAGAAAATCGCATAAAGGAAACTGATATGGTTAGGGCGCATTTTCCAAGTAAGCAATCATACACTAATAACAATAAATACATACAGCCATTGAGCAGTGATTTGCCACAAGACCAAAGGCGAAATAACAATTATTATTCCAGCAAGAATCAAAATAATAACGCTGTCAGTATAGATTTTTCTATAAGTGAAAAGACTGATGAAATGAACGAGCCAATCGTGGCTTCGTCATCAACAACAACGTCATCACCATCGGAAATTAAAGAAACAAGCATTATTATAAGCAGTAGCAATAAGAATAAAATAGATGCAGTTACGCCAGAGCTTTCTGGCCGTATTCCTCAGCTTTCCTCATCGAAATTTCCTTTACCAGCTAAAACTACATTAATAGAGTTCTCGTCATCTAAACCGCAACCGCTTACATACTTTCATACGAATAGTAGCAGTAGCAATAATAATAATAGTAATCATCCAAAGCCCTCTCCGTTGCCCATTTCTGGCTCGCCGAAAAGCAATTTACTTTCTCCATTTCATATTCCGCCATGTAACACGACATTTCAATTAAGGAGGATTCAGAAGCGCAAGAAAAATTTAACAGTGATTGAAAATTTTATCATGGGCTGGAAACACGTCAAATGTAATGAAAGCATTACTTATACCACGCACGCTGACTACCGCTACTTTGACAATTTGGTGCCCTTGGTGGATCGTTGGAACGGACCTGTGTCACTGGCAATTTACTGTCCAGGAGCGGATTTAGAGGAGTCATTAAAACTCATAAGTTACTTAAAATTGTGTACTTCATCAAATATTGATAAGTGGGTCACATTTCATCTCATATATGACACTAAATACGTGAAAAGACCAGCGAAAAGTTACACAAAGCATGGAGACATGCCTTGGCTTGACACTTTGTACCAACAAGGTAAGTTGTAGAACCTTTCAATTTTTAAGAAATTCGTCTTATAGAAAAATATGTATATAGCTTAACAACAAGGTTATAAACTTTTATTTAAAAGGCCTAATCACCTAATGACAAGCGGGTGAAAGTAATGTTATGCCGGACAATGTTTAGCACGACATGCAAATCCTTTAATAATCATTGGATTCGTAATCTACTGAAAATTTCTGAAAATTTCTTTTAGCTTGAACTATTACTTGTAATAATCTCCACTAATTTCTAACGATCCACTCTAGACCTAGTGGTGATTGCACATGTTCGCATGATACGCATACCAAATTATTAAGACTTTTTTCGGATACCTGAAACAATTTTCATGTTTTTGTCCCACGTGCGTAACATGTATGTTTTTCTGCATTTTCCTTATCAATTCACAAAGCTGCTTATGCTTGTACATGGATCAAATACATAGCATGTACAAGTCCTTGATAAGTAAAAGTACTTGGTATTATGCTGATCCATTTTTGTACCGTGCCGGTTTAAGCTCTTTATATTTCGTGCACACGGTTTCATTCAAACATTTCGTATAAATTTTTTGTTTTGCTAAGTTGTAAGTGTTGTTCCCAAGAAAAAAAATGAATTAAACACTTTCCTTTCAACCCAGGTAAATGGAAAGACTGCTCCCACAAACCCATATTCAGCAAAGCCAACTACACATTTCGTATTCAAAATGGACTGCTGTATCCCATCAATATTGCACGGAACATTGCTCGCGCCGCTGCAACAACGTACTTTGTTCTGGCTTCGGATATTGAACTGTACCCCAGCATTAATTTGATTCCCAGCTTTATGGAAATGCTGGATAGACTTCAGAAGGTGGAAGAAGAAAAAAATAATTATAACACAAAAAAAAATAAATTCACTGCAGCCGCTGCCGCAGTGGCAAATCTTTTCTTTCCCATGAGTAACTCCAACAGCAGCAGTCCCGATATAAGTAATGGAAACGATGGTGCTAATAAAATTGCGGAACAAATGCACTGGTCTAGCTCTGCACCTCACCCAAACACAATTCAGCAGCAGGAACAAAGGTTATCTGATCTCCATCGTCAGAGTTCCAGTAAACACGTGTTTGTTCTACCTGTTTTTGAGGTGAAAAAGGAAATCCAGCCTTGTCAAGTTGAAACCAAGGAGCAATTAGTGTTTCTGCTTAAACACAGGGCTGGAAATATTTTTCACCAATCTATTTGCCCACAATGTCATACATTCCCGAAGTATAAAGAATGGAAAGAGACATACACGACTAGTGGTGCTGGGGCATTAGAAGACTATCAGAAGCATAATTGTAGCAGTCATAGACCTACCAATACACCATCTCTTACAACTAAAGTGATTATGCAAATTTTTCACAAGTCCAAAAGGAAGCACCCGCATCAACTTTGGGAGCCCATATTCATTGGCACCAAAGAGGAGCCCTTTTATGATGAAAGACTGTCTTGGGAAGGCTTGAGGGACAAAATGGTTTCGGTAATTTTTACTAGTACAACTATTGTTATAAATATACATCTTCGAAACGAAACGAAATCTCCATATTATGCAAATTATTTTATAATTTTTATTTAATCATCTTTTCTTTAGGGATACATCATGTGCGCACTGGACTATGATTTCTATATATTGGATAACGCATTTTTGGTGCACAAGCCAGGAATAAGAAAAGTCAACCATTTAGTAACAAAAATAGTGATGAACCAAGACCGATTAATCAACTACAGAATAAGATCTGAGCTGCTAAAGAAATTTGGAAAGCATGACGAATGTGCCCTTTAACTTCAATTGCATGTATTTTTATGGAACTATATATATCATATACTATTAAGTCAAGTACTGATGTATTAAAATCGCATAAATATATTCGCTACCGACATGAAGTTTGTATAAATTGTTGTACATGCATCATTATATTTCAGATTATGATTATACACGTTTTACAGAATACAACCAAGTACATAAGAAAGTTGCTGAAGCAAGTCCGACAAATCCGACATATCCAGAACTACATAAAACAAATTATGCCTATCATGTGTAATATTTCATTTATGATTCATAAATGAATTCTCTCCTTGTAAATCAGAGAAAGGTTGCAATAAAGATAGTATATGTTGTTAAGTATGCAAAGAATGCAATTCTATCGAGAAAGCGAGCCAGCCATTCCCAATCTTCCTGAACATCACTGTTCTCCTTTTGTACTAACTCAGACACGTCTCCATCATCTGCAGACGTCTCTTCTAGTTTTCTCTGTACCTGACCTTTACTCAGTGGACGAGGATTTAGACATAGCACTGTTGCTGCAGTACTATCAAGAAACGTTTGGATAAAATCAGGAAGCGGAACCAGGGATCTACGCCTAGTTTTAGCCATGTAGCGCATACCCACTGTCCATGCAAATGCCATTGTGGTCATAATAAGAGAATCCCGGAAGAAACAAACTGAAATTTTATAACAAAATCATTAGGCAGGCTATATATAATAACATCTGCGTAGTATTTTGGCTTTATACGTTTTATTAAAGCATCTAGCGCATATTTATTTGAACACTTAACTGGACAGGGGAACAGTTTTCCCGTTGTTTGGAATGAGTGCATACAAGTTCTGTAGGTAAATGGAATTTATTAGTAAGATTAACAAAGTTACAGGTTGGCGTTCATCTGCAAACGGATCTAACCAAAAACTTATAAGGACTGCAGTTGCAATGCCTGGAATAAACGATTAATTTACGATATTAACTATGCATGCTGTTTGCTAGTTTGCGCTTTACTTTATCTCATTTTCCTTAGTTTACACTTACCTAATCCCACAAGTGTAATTGCCGCAGTATGTGTGGACGATCTTCTTTGAACATTCACAGTAATTACTAACTCCACAATTGGAATTGCAGGGCAACAATAAACTACCTTGCTAAATCTTGTGACTGAGGTTCCAACAAGTTTCCACTCTCTGTTCTCCGTAAAATGGTCTTGCCAGGTTGGGTCAATTATAAGCTAGAATGACATTTTATTTTTAATAATTCGTTTAATAAAAATGAGAGTTAAATTACTTGAATCACCTCTGTTGCGTTGTCCCGAATGCTCCAGTCTATCTCTCCACCGTGGTAAGTCCATGAGGAAAGTATTAATTTGCATGTTTGTGTATCATAAGGCCAAAGACGGAAGTCAAATTGGCAGTGGACCTGGAACTTGCTTGGGGGAATCCACCATATCTCTCCGTTCGGAGTGGCAATAATTAATGAATCTCCAAAATGATCCATCTCAGTTTCATCAAAACTGTAAAGAAATTTCTTTGGTATATTAGATTTGAGTATAATATATGCATTTATACATATTTAAAAAATTAACCACATTACTCGTTGATCGCTCGTATTTCTGGCTGCCATAATTCTGTATCGGTAAATGTGATTTCACTAAGATTTCCGTAACCCAATGGATCCCATTTTACGTGCTGATCTTCCCATGTCTATAACAGTAATAATATTACTTTACAATTCGTATGTTTGCAATAAGGTTTTTCAGTAGGTTTTTAACAAGACATCAAAAACTAAGCAGGAATTTCTTACCATCACTGTTAGCAAGTGTAAAGTGATCATATTTCTTTGTTCATTCTACATTGAAATTAAAAATTAAAATGGTGTCGGAAGTTTGTATGTAATATCCAAAGTTTAATCAGTTAAGGGTTTTAGGAACTCACTATTTCAAATCCATTAATCAAAAAGCTCAAGTTCACAAGTGTCGTGTCATTCAGTTTTTGAACCGGTCTCATATGAGGGTCGTAGTCTTTCAAAATTGTTGCTCGCAAACGATCAATATCTTTAAATACAAGCAACAGGTAATCAAACGTTACTACTAATTGTTACTGTACATTTATGAATTTATGAATAAACTCCAATGTATGTACTAGTTATAAAAATTCTATACCCGTCAAGTCCCCCCAAACTGCACCCCCTAAGTATTCAACAAGAATCATGGCAATTATCACAATCCGGATTGTGTATACGATAAGCATAGTGAGCAAGTGCAGGTCTTAATTGATATATTTTTAATTTATAGTGACTAATAATAAATTAAAAATTACTTCGCACAAGAAATAATGAACTTTCTACACCAATGGACAATTCAAAATGTTTTATACGTTTGTAATGAAATGTAAAGGAAATACGCCCACGAATGTGGGCTGCATTTTATGTGCACTGATATAAGTTTGAGTTTAGGTAATGTATGACTTTAATATATAGTTTTGATTTTTTGTAACATGAGAAGTTACCTTATATGAACATAATGCAATGAACCATTTTAAGTAATAGTTCTGTTCAATGTGAAGTGTTTGATGTGAAAGATTCCAATACTGGGGCATTGTGAAGCATATTTCTCCCCTAACAGAACAGATTGTGTCTTTGATTGTGTTTTGTTGTATGTTTCGTGCTTGTTTGCCTAAAAATTTATGTGTACGCATTTTTACCGCACAATTGCCTGGGAGTTGCACAATAGAAACTATATTATGTTTGAATGCAAATTATATACCGGTTTAATTGGTTTAATATATACCGATTTTCCACAATACCAAACTTTAGCACACTAATTAATGTAACAGCTAAAACAACTTACTCTTACATCCGAGATTGCAAACATTACAATTTATACGAAACATGAATTTACTTATTTCACAGCATTTTGACACAGCAGGATTGCATACATTTAAAAACATCAAATACATTAAAAGTACATAATTTTTGTAACTTTAACGGAAAATACAAGTTTGGAATGAATATTATATGAATAGGTGTAAAATAGAGTACTACTATTTACAAAATATGAAAAAAGATTACAGGCATTTGTTGCTTACCGCTATAACTATACTCATAATATAGTACATAAGTCATCTGTGAACACTTGATATTAAAAATATAAGAAACATTCTAAAATTCCTGTGAAAATGTATGTTACTCTCCTTTCGCCGAACTTTCCAAGACTCCTTTAAACAGCAAGGCAGATGATCGATAAAGCTTATCTGGGAAAATATAAGTGTACAAAAAGAAACCATAATGTTATAAAAGAAACATTTCAAGCAAGGTTAGCTTCGTTTTCCGAAGTGCAAGTGGTTGTAAAATTAAATTATTACCACTTATTGCTTTCACAAATTTTGGCTTCCTTTTCCACATCACGAAAAGAACGTATACAGGGATCCCAGAGAGAACTATTAGCACAGCAACACCAATTTCAGATGCTGGTGACGTTACAATAGGCACTGCTATCAGGAAGACTGAGATGAGTGAGAATAGGATGGGAAGTATAATAGGCATCTATGAAAATGATTAATAATTCATTCATTAGTCATTACAACGTTTTAAACATGAAAAATTGAGTTGCATAGACCAGTTAGCAACGTTAGCAGCTCTGTACGTCAGTTTTATACCACGAAATGAGTGTATTCATTAAAAGGGTGTCAATTTATCTAATTAAGCTACAAGAGTACATTTAGAATACTCTTTTAATTACTTTAATCGGTCTCTCGGCATCTGGATCCTTATAGCGAAGCCACAACAAGCCAAACACTGAAACTCCAACAGCTAAGGCTTCCACAAAGCTCATGTAATTGATGAGGGTATATACATCTTTAATCATTAGCATTCCTATTGACAGGAATCCCTGCAAATCAAACAGTACAGTTTGCATTTGCAACTCCAAGAATTTAGATTTTTAGTCATTGATTCTCAGTACTGTAGCTCACCAGAAATACCAAGGCTGGAATGGGTGTATAAGTATCAACATTAATTATCGCTAGTGCACGAGGCAAATGACCCTCTCGAGCTCCTACAAATACAAGTCGTGAAGGGGCGAAAATTGCTCCATTCAATCCACCAAAGGTTGAGCAAGCCACAAAGAGGGGCATTATGAATGACATAACACCCAACACTTCATCTCCAAATGTCTGTTGCAAAGTTAAAAATTGTACTTTAGTATATTATGCAGCTAATGAAGAATGTCCGAGACTACTAGAATGAATGAACTTCATACGGAAAGCATAGTTAGTCTGTTTCTTGATAGTACATTTATAAATTGTACGTAGTAAGGTACTAATAACTCTAAATTTTACTAACCACGGCCACTGCAGCAGATTCTAGTAACTCGGTTTTTGATAGAACAACAAAATATGCCAAGTTAGCTAGTGTATAAATGGATGTAACAAGAGGAAGTGATATCCAGATCGCCCTTGGTAAGTTCCTGAAGAAATTGGAAAAAATGTATGAAAGCATAAATATGTAATACCTGCGGATTCACTGAAATGGAAGGTGGTATGCAGCTTACCTAAAAGGATCGCGAATCTCTTCAACTACAAAATTTAAATAATTCCTAGCAAATTCAAAAAAGCAAATGTGATTTCGGCCAAAAGAAGAGTAAAGTTCAGAAATATATAATGTCATTTGTAATTCATTTTTTAAAAATTCTCTGCGTAACATACCATCCTGCATAGGAGAATAGCCCAGAGTACAAGGCCAGAGACAGTTCACCTGGATCCTTTAAAGTGCCTGCGAAAGGGTCTGAAAGATTATCGAATTTTCCCATGCATAGAACCACAACTCCACATATTATTATAAGCACAATGGCTAGAACTTTCATTGTGGTGAACACTGTCTGCAGTCGCGCTCCCCATTTGACATCGTAGCAATTGACAGCAGTTAAGAGTGCTAAAATGATGATAAAAAGTCTTTAGTGCTATATTTGGCACTGATGATGATAGGTTCACTCAGATATGCTTCAGAAAGGATAACTTACCAATTACGGCTGCACTCATAAGTCTAACCGCCAAATCTGGAGGACCACAGCCAGGGTAAAATGGTTGCAGAAGGTAGTAAGAGAAAGTTAGTCCCAGAATGGCATTACCTGTAGGTACACATGCCACTTTGGAATATTACATGGTTTAGCAAAATTTTATTTCTATTAAAAAAATTACATAATATGTAATTAAATAGAACTACATATTACGTACGATTATATTAACCTAATCATGTTTATGATTATACTATTGTACAGTTTCAAGACTTCAAGATGTAATCACTTAAAATGTAAAATTAATACCTGTTGGGACGATCACTAGCAATGCCACCCAAAGGAATAAGAAAGCCGGAAGACCACCAAATGCCGAAAGAATGTAGGCGTAATCTCCACCAGACTTTGGAATCATGGTTCCTTAATAAATATTTCGAATCAAATTCAGGTGTTGGAAAATGAAAATCAGGCATACAAAGTGACGGTAATCTTCAAACTTTGAATGAAGGATTAGCCCCATAAATATACAACCATTTTTCTACCTAATTCAGCATAGCACAAGGCACCCACCAGGCTGGTCAATCCCGAAAGTATCCATACAATGAGAGCTAGACCGATAGAGCCGGAATGTATCAGCACACCCTTCGGAGCAACGAAAATTCCAGCACCGATAATCACTCCAACAATAAGAGCAACTCCATCTTTAAGTCCCAACTCTTTCTTCAATTCGATACCCCCTCCATCTCCACTTCCCTTTACAGCATACATGCTTTTAGTTTTTAACATACATTAGTAAGTTTATTTGATCTAATTAATGGAGAGAAGGGTACCTTTGCGGATTGACCTGTGTCTTGAAGTGGCTTGGCTTCTGCACAGTTTCCTGATATGTTAACTTTCCCCATTTTCCAGTACCACTTTCAGTATGAAGTATTTCCTTGAATGAGTTCAATAATGATGTAGAAAGGAGAGATTTATCAAGCATAACCTGCAAATTTCCAATTCAGCTTATTACTCTGTTCAGCATGAAATCATAAATTATATCCACTCAACCCATTCGCATCATCATCAAAATTCTTGAACAAAGTCGATTCAATGATGAAATGATATCTCCTAGTGTATCAGCAAGTTCTGAGTATTTCTGTAATGCTTTCACTAAATGATCAGGATGATGGCAATGAGTAATCCTTTTGTGAAGTACGTGTAAATTAACTTTTTAAGACATGAAGAAAGCTCAAGTAGCAGAATACCGTTAGGTTGAATCGGCAGATTCTTTTCATATTTACAAGTCCATCTTTGCAATGCAAATTTTGGCTGATTTGTCAATTTAAGTCTTATTAAGCAGAGAAATCGAGTAAAAAGCGGCATTATGGTGACAAACTTGTTGAGTCTATATTATGTTATCAAGCTATTTGTACACAAATCATATATATATTTTATGACAGTTGGTCGTATGCAAACGTTGCATATTATTGCATAATATACACATTCATATCAAAAATTGGTGTCTGTTAGCTGGGTTAGAGGCAAGGCAAAGGTATAGCAAGTAAAATTTCCATCCATTATCTTTCTTCTTGATTTATCCGACAAACTTTACTCTTATTTCTTTTTGCAAAAGATAATATGACAAATATGCTTTTCATCACTTCATTCTCTGTTTTTTAAAAAGATTTTGATGGTATTATTGAACAAATAATGTAATATAAAACGGCATCTTTACAGATCCGTGATAATTACTCACTTGATCTGTCCAGCTTTTAATTGTACATTATTTTTTAATGCAAAGAACACTGACAATAAATTCAGTGGGTCAGGACAGCCAGGAGCAGATTAAAAACGTGGTGAGTGTATAGATAAAATTGCTATCCTATCATCGTCTATATCAATTAATCCCGATTAAGATGGACAAGTCACACACTTTTACAGAAAATGAACTTGATAAACGTTACGTGGTAGCTTGATGACATAAATAAAGCATGGATATTTCTTCAACTTCGTCTCATTGAATGTAACCTTTTGTGACGACCCTTTTCTTGTGGTACGAATGAATGATAGTTTATAAATGATAAGTTCTAATTGTGGTAAATCACATAATCTCTGACATTTACGACTAATTTAACTTGAACAAGACAGGATGGACGAGAAAGATAGCTATTTGAAACGTGCAAGCTAAAAAAATGAATTAAACAAACGCAATATTATGTGCTGACCTGAACAAAGTGCTGGAGTAAAGTAACTTTATCAAAATACCTATTCATACATTCAATAGAAACATTGGTATATAGTCACAACTTTTCACTCTTAAAACCAATTTGTCAAGAAAAAATACTATACCAAATCGTAAATTAGTTAACCACAAGGCGGCTACTGTATGAACGTTTTATGACTGAATTTACCTTCTTGAATTCATTTTTGATAGCAGGGAAAAGGAAACCCATTCATCAGAACAACATTTTTGCATTAATTACCTGGTCTCATTTTCTTTAAAGATGCACGATTTACAAAAAAAATGTTTAGTAAAATAAAACTGTTTGAAAGCAATAATGTGCTGAATTAGGTTATTCATAAATGCACTGTTCGCAAGTAAATGTTGTAAATTTTCGATGATTAAACATTTTACACCAATGTTGCGTATACAAAAAAAATATATTATGCAAACTCTATTTTGCGATTGGGAGAATTGTTGTTACTCAATCTCTCGTTTTACAACATTTAAACTGATTCATGGTCAATCAAACTTATACAATATTAGCAGTATACCATATAAGGATAATATATACCAATATACCATTATATATGTTTCCTAATAATTTTCGTAAAAAAGTTTCACAAAACATGAAGTATGATCAGCTATTATCAAATATTGTTAATTTATTACTTCCGTTTTTGTTTGAACGAATCATAGATGTGATTGATACACATTCTGATAATTGTATGACAGCGAGCATACTTTAAGTCTATCTTTTTTTTCTAATATCTATTTTAAGTAGCGACATATAGCTTTGCAATTATGTAAAATATCAGTTTACCTGAGGAACCAACCGTCAGCTTTTCGAAGCACTCTTTTTCACTTTGTTTCCGAATTTTCCACAGTTTTTAGATTCTTTTCATAACACCAAATAAGAGCCAAGACTGATATTCAGGTATTGCTGGTTTTCTGAATCGCGGCTCGTTGCTCTCAATGCTACACATACTCCTTCGCTCGTAAACGAAATAAATGAAAATTGTTACGTTATAACCAAGAAACCCACATATATTAAAAACTTTATTTCTTATTCTTCAGTTTGTTTGTATAGAAAAGTGGAGTTTTATTTCTCGCACGTGGAGCTTTTATTATTACTTAATTTTATACCGTCTTAGACTCCATATTGGTTTCTCTTTTACAAAGATATAGACTTTGTACAACACTAACAAACAGTCATTATTTTTCACCCACCATGATTTGTATATGATTGTGCTCGCACTTTCTTAACAATAAAAATTCTCAATCACGACTGTCATCAGTTTCCCTACATGAAAATATTTATCGCATGTCACACATTTCACAGCCCAACAAAGCCAAAAAACTCCACCAACCACTCTACCAACACTATCCGCTTCTTTTCATCTCCTCTCCTTTTTCACACATTCTCTCGGTCTCTCCACATCACGCTGAATATTAAATAGCCAAAGGAGTAAGAATCTTTGGTTGGTTGCATGAAAACTGAAAGAGCGTGGTCTCTACTTCTCCACATTTGTTTTTATATAAAAAATTGGATCTCTAATTCCTGATCTTTGGAGCTTGACAATAATTTCGTCATGCAATGCTTATATACTTGACATGATTGCTTCTTTCAGCTTCTTTATCGACGAACCAAGAATAATGAGATGTACTTCCCACTATTGGAATAGCGAACTTACGTCGAACGAGATTAGATAATGTATGTATGCGGTATGGCTCCATTTTGAAACGGTAAGAAATTTTAAAACACTACGGAGGACGTTGATATGTAGTGAACAAACATGAAACTGAAAATTGTACTTTTCATGTAAGACACTTGCTAAATGGACAAATATTTTAGTATTTCCTTTGGTGCTTTCTCAAGTATGAAATGATGACACGAGATTGTGCCATGTTTTTCTGTAAATAAGTAAACTTGTTGAGATACCAGAAACCTTAAAGTGATGTTTTAGTGTGGTTCGAATGCAATGACTCCGACTCCAACGAAAAATCGTTTTGAAAATCCATGAGTTGCACACTACGACTGCATGCAATTGTAATGCTTTGTGCTTATGTTAAAAATGAACCATCCGAAGAATCCGCATAAGGCTACTTGATTGTGCGTTGATGCTCGCACTATGTCTGTTAATGTCGCAGCAGAGCACGGCAAACATACAGTGAGATAAGAAAGTTTCATCAAAAAGTTAATAATAGCAACATGCTGGACAAAAAATAAAGTGCAATGTGCATTACCTACATAGATAACGATACGACTTTCAACGCATACGTATTCCAAGATTTACCAGTATTCTGTAATGTATTATGTATTTTTCACGCAAGTCGTAGGAGGAGGAAGTTTTGGGGCATGGGGTAATATAAAAAGGCATATTATATTAGTATGCTGGTTAGGGTTTCAAGTTTTATAAATCAGGAAAGTAATAGACAACAATATATGGTATTAATGCTCAGATTCACAAGACGATGAAAATAGTAATTGCATTACGCAAAAGCAATCACCCAATATAAAATACTGGACTGTTGATATTAGGATGTTTATAATAAACACTTTTATGAAATGTACTCTACTTGGGTTTAGGAGTGTTTGTCAAACTATCCATCTTTGTATATTGCTAAAAAATGTAAATGTCCCGAATCAATATTGTATTGGTTCATGTCATGCTACTAAAGATAACAATTATTTTTGTCAATTTCTCATCCAAATATCTTATCAATTATATGTTTTGAAATTGAATAATAGAGAAAGCTGAAAATTCAGAAGAGGATTCATTAAAAGTATTTCCAGCATATTGTTTTATATGGACTGTATGGACAGTTATAAACTAAAGAGTTAAGCTAACGTTACTTTCATATTCACGTGTTATATATATTCTCCGCATCATAACTAGTTCTCGTATTGCTTATAAAGCGATTCTAATTGCAACTTCAAAATCTATGAAGCTTTCACACTTACCAGAATATAAATTGCAAATGAATCGCATTTTCTTGAGCAATTGTATGATGGTATGTGAACTAAAAACATAGCAAGTAATTCGACCGTTTGGTGTTTGGTGAATGCAGTCTAGCTAACCTTGCATTCACTTCACACCCTGAGTGTAGATGATGATATCTTCTCCTGGCATGGATAAATTGCATTTTAATAAAACGGTGCTTTGAAAGATATAAAAATTGTGGAACAGATTGTCTTGTGAAGTATAAGACAGTTTTCAGTGGCTTGCTTGTATTTAATGATTTTGTTATGTACGTTAGGGGTTACGCCTACGTAAATTCACGTAGCCCCGAAGTTATTAGACAATCAAGTTCTTCAGATTTAATGATTCCAGTTTTAAAAAACAAGTATGCAGATCTACATAATTGCATGTTATGTGCCTATTGTGCATAATATGAAGTGTATGCTTCAAATGAGCTATTG
Source organism: Entomobrya proxima (assembly GCA_029691765.1). Lineage (NCBI taxonomy): Eukaryota > Metazoa > Arthropoda > Collembola > Entomobryomorpha > Entomobryidae > Entomobrya > Entomobrya proxima. The sequence continues at coordinate 8,609,966 of CM056170.1, read as the reverse complement.
CACACCAATCGTTAACTTGCACGTGTCCCGCAGCCCGTCACATACTTTTGTGTCCTAAAGTCGTCGCTAGCTATTCGACCAAGCCCAACAAACAGACTCATAAACGAGTCATAGTAAAGTTGAGAATCGTTTATTGTGGGTAGCAAAAACACTAACATAACCGTCATGAAATATTCAACGTCTCGCACGAAATAATTTAAGCAATTGTTGAGTGGAGAAGCTGGTAGTGTGAATTGATTATCTAAGCAATTTCTTACCTACAATGATAATTTGCAGGTAGGAAAGGAATTCACATACTGTTTGAAAATATGCGCTATGAGAATAACAATTCCATCGGACTTTTTAGACTTTTAGTCTGTCCTCCCGGTAAAAACCTGAAAAGCCGAAACTTCACCATTAATAAGCATAAGCAATGCTTCTAAATAAATCGTCACCAAAACTGTATACCGCCTGATATTTATCGGATAAGAAATAGGTAGCAACAATGCATCAATTCTGGTGACTAATCATGGCGAAACACATAAGCCATACTCAAACAATAAACTGATTTGTAACAGGCAGGGTAGGTTTTTTGAAGTCGCCATTTGTAGGAGAATTAAAGTGTGTTTAAGTAGACATTTTAAATGTAAAACAAATTTTATTTTGACTCGGTTTTAGATTTACACTTCACAGCAATTATAATAAATAAAACCATCACATGAACCAACCATATTAATTATACATTCTTTACTTGCCGTTGCATATATTATATTTCGTTTTGTTTTCAAAATTAATAATCATATTTAAGGCATCATATATAGCCCATATTGTACAGTTCTGTGACTTACATAGCGTACATTTCACACATCAACATTTCAATTCATCATTCGTAAATAGTGCTAATTAAGGCAAAGTACTCTGGTAATGACAGTGACCAAAGAGTTTTTAGGCAGATTCTGAGTGTATGTAATTTTATTTTATTATCTGTACTTAAATAACAGAATATTGTACAGGATACATTTATACTATGCAGTATAGATGGAATAACAGGATGTTTTTACACAAAGTGTATATGCATATAACACGCTAAAGAAAGCTGGAAATTTTTCAGTGCTGTCACCATCAAGTGGAAGGCACAGTTTGAAGGTTATAAATAAATACAGAACCATCCTCAGACGCGGACGCCATTCTTGAACCATCTCTAAAAATTTAAAAGTAAAATATATTTTAATATTAGGTAAATAATATATTATGTGAAAGTTTAAAGAGTTTTTATGACGAGTAGGTAATCGAGTATCTTTCGTACTTTGTTATACAAATATCGAGTATTTCCGTGCGATGACGTCCCAACAACCTTTCAACCTTGCAGGTACGAACATCAAGTACTCTGATCACCCCGTCAATCCCTGCAGTATAAATTAATGGAAGCTTAGGATCCCATAATAACTTTGTCAAACCAGCAGTGTCATCCTGATGTACACGAAAACGTTGCGTCTGCATAAAATACAAGTACCAACGATTATTGGTCAGACCATTTCAATTCATAAGAGTTTATAATTTGATAATAAGAAGTAAAAGAGAAAGATTAAGATTACCATTGAAGCGATATCCCAAACAACAATGTTTCCATTAACGGTTCCGCATGCCAGATAGTCCAGGCTCAGCTCTGTTGGACTAAAGGCAATGCTTTCGACAGTTTCCTGGACGGAGGAAGAACTTTCATTGTCAGCAGATGCTGCCATACAAGAAATGGTGTGCAGAAACTAACAGAGAAATTATTTCAATTTAAACAAAATAGTTCACTACTTCAGTGTTCATTCACTATGAATTTTAAAAATTTAATCACAATCTACTTTTGGTATTGCGTTTCTTACTTTTCCGTTCTGAGAGTTAAATAATTTGACCGTTCCATCAGTACTTCCGCAAGCCACAATATGTTTGGATGGGTGAGCAGCAACACATAGAATTGCACTTGAGTTTGGAATACTCTTTGTGAAGTTGAATAAAGTATCTCCAGATTTCAGGTCAAATAATTTCAAAGTTCCACAAGCGTATCCAGCTAGTAACCTTTTACCTGGAGATTTCACCAAAAAAGTTGCATAATTAAGAATATTAAAACTTTGGTCAATACGTGTCTTTGAAAGGAACAAATAGAATTTCCTTTACCATCAGGCATTAGCACAGCACTTTCACACTTCTCGGAACTGCCTGTGTAAAGTTTGCAATCTCCGGTAGGGATTTTCCACATGTACACAGAGCCATCATCACAACCAGCAAATAGCACATTGCTTCCGAAATGCCAAAAACTCCACTATAAACACAAAAGAGAAAACATATGAAATTCATGCAAATATAAATTACAGATTTTACCATTCAAATGGTTTACAGACTTTTCCAAAAGGCAAAAAAACTTACGGACAGTTCTCCTGTTTCAAACGTTGCAACTAGCTCATTATTTGCAACTTTCCATACTTTAACAACACCAGAAAGGTCCGCAGTCGAGCAGAATGTGGAATCCCAACTGAACGACGCACTCACAACGGAATCCTATGAAAAAATTGTATTTGATATTTGTGACGTAGTCTAATTACGCTAAAATACCTTGCGATTAACTTATTACAAACCTTGTGCCCTCTGCAGATGCATATAGGAGATTGGCTCTTAATGGACGAATCGTCCCAAATATTTGCAACATCATCTTCCCCTCCACTAATAAGTCTGTTCCCCGTTGAATCGAATGAGCAGCAAAACACAGCAGATTCTAAAATAATGTAACGAAAGATGAATAACATGGCATTATACCTTCCAAAATCCAAATAAATAAATTGATCTAGACCAAATAAAATAATTTGCAAAATACCTTGATGAGTTGTCAAGATAAAATCTGGCTTCTGACCAGTAAAACCTTCCATTCCTGGTCCCGGCTCACCATCCATATCATCCTCCTCATCATCAGCAAAGTCTCCTAGATCTGTTTCATCGTTTTCGTCGTCATCGTGTATTTCAATCAAGTCATCCTCATCGAACGTGTCCTCCATGTCATCAGCCATAATTTCATCCTCATCATTTCCTCCGCCTGCGCCAGGATGTGGAGGGGTACGATTCATCTTCATTGTAATACAGTAGCAGAATTTTCAGATCAGAGCAGGAAACAACTTTATACACAAAAAATTAATTGCTTAAGCTCAATGATATGAAAATATGAATTCTATAAAGTCATAACGGTAAATAGAGAGCATAAGTACTATGCATGAAACTATGTATGTGTATGTTATCGTTTAAAAACCCAAAATGCTACTTTAGGAAACCATTAATGCCTACATATAGTATATAGTGAATGCATTTAAAACAAATAAAAATGCAACTTGACTAAAAGAAATGTAATTAAAGTTTCTACATATAATTTGCAATGTTTCATTGCTTTGTTGTCTCCTAAAATGAATAGCAGGAGAGTCCTAAGTAGCCCCAGATTTCTCATTTTATGGCACTAAAGCAAATATCAGTGACTGATACAATATTATAAATCCAGATACAAACGTGGAAACTGGAGCTTTATAGCTCTTTTTCTTTTTGTGCAGTTAAAGGTACTTAAGCAAGTTGCAACCATCAGTATCTTCAGACATAATTTTAATGAGGTTTATAATATAATATAAGGTCAAGTGAGACTGGACAATGTGAATCAAATAATACTCGTATATTATGGGACTGTGTTCACCGGTTTCCATTATAAAAAGGTTATATTCAAAACAAAAGTCATGTCATGATTAACACAAAATACATTTACTTATAAGTATAATGCTTTATATTCAAGTTATTACTTATGCGTAAATGTTTCGATTGCCAATACCAAAATATATATTAACAAATTGTATTGACTAAGGTGGAAAGTCTTCAAATGCAAGAAACGTTAAACAAGATAGGCGATTAAACTTACTTTCTCAGTTTCTCACCAAAATCGTGGAACAGTGAGATTAAATATCATAACGAATTAGTCAGAACCAGTATTTATGCACGTACCAAGACCCATGATGACGTACAATACAGTTGCTGATAAAAGTTAAATATATAAGAGTGGAGGTCATTGACTATGTAACCAGTGCCGTTTTCGAAGACCCCACACGTCAATTTTTTATTTATCAGCCAATCAGAAAATAGAAAAATGATGCTTGCATCAGCCGCATCAGCTAAACGTTTTCTGTGCGGTGTGGTGCCCGCTCGTTCGGCGCGTTCAGCTGATGATACGTCATTTTTCTATTTTCTGATTGGCTGATAAATAAAAAATTGACGTGTGGGGTCTTCGAAAACGGCACTGGTTACATAGTCAATGACCTCCACTCTTATATATTTAACTTTTATCAGCAACTGTACATGAGTTAAGCTGAAGCTGGAAAACCCTGAATGACCTTATTGTTTCGCCCCAGAAAGATAATTACCTACTACTCAGTACACATTATGCATAAAGGATCTGATAAAATGACACACGGAGGTATGTCCCACATGTCGGTAAAGAATACAACGTGAAAACCTTTCGCACCGTTCTTCATGAATCCCACAGCTTTACACTCTGATCTTAACGTTCACAAAGATATCGTCATAAAGTCTAGTTTAGTTTTAGTTGATGTCAAATGTCTTTTATCAGATAAAGCCAAGTAATATAGGAAAAAGTGACCAACACCTACTACTACACATTATATATTAAGTTAATGCCAACATTCAACATTAAATCATATTATATGAATCATCGAAGTGACTTGCATTGAAAACAAGTCCATCCCTATAATGTATTCCTTCAAATGTGACCTTTTAGCCTTTTTGAGTTATCTTACAAAAATATGAAAGAACTTCTCTCACAGATATGAAGCACCAACTCTTAAATGGAATCACACAACTTCACTTAACTCTGTAGTTTTATAAAACCACGTAATAACTTTTGTGTGAAACTAAAATCATTTTACTTTCCACTTTCCACAGCAGTTCTGGAAGAACAGTTAAAGTTGCCTTGATTCAAGTCCAGCGAAATCCAGATAGTGTGCCATAATACAATTCATTGAAAAGGTACGTGCAGACTAAAAAAATATTTAACCGTTTGAAAGTATAACTGTCTTGTAACGTTATAAATGTTCTAATGCTTGAATTGCAAAACCTACAGAAACTTAAAAACCATCGCCAACATCATGGGTTTGGTAACAAGAGCTGTTTTAAATTTGGCACGAGCAAATCCAGCCAAATTTAAAGTACCTTCTGCAATTAATCATTGCAGAAGTCATAATTTTTCAACAACCTCGTACAATGCAGGTAATATTTTACAAGCATAAACGGCTCAAATTGTGAACTGTGTTTTATGAATTTTGAAACCAAACTAACCCTGTAAAATTTTGATAGCCCGAATGTTTACCGATAAGCATGAATGGGTGGACCTCAACGGAAAAATTGGAACTGTAGGAATTTCAAACTATGCTCAAGATTCCTTAGGGGATATTGTATACGCACAGTTGCCTGACGTTGGTTCTGAATTTAATATGTTAGGTAAGATCATATAATGTAATTTGCCATTAGCAAATGAAAGGTTTGATCTAATGCTTTCAATATTATTCAGATGAATGCGGTGCTCTTGAAAGTGTGAAAGCTGCTAGTGAACTCTACTGCCCTGTTTCCGGAAAGGTTACTGAGAAAAATGGAGAAGTTGAGAATACGCCTGGCTTAATCAACTCATCTTGCTACGACAAAGGTATGCATTTATATTACTTCCGAGAATACTAATAAATCATGTACCATTTGAAATCAAAAGGCTAAACTTATAAAACAATATTTTTAATTTGAAATAGGATGGCTGTTCAAGATAGAACTGTCCAAGCCAGAGGAAATGGATCAACTAATGGACGAAGCTGCCTACGAGAAGTTTCTCAAATCGCAAACTGACGATGGTTAATCCCCTTCATGTAGCAGTTATTATTGCAAGTCTACACACAAATGACATTGGTGCAAGCTCAGGATGCTCATAAAATATAGAATTAACTTGAAAAATGTAGAACAAAAACATCAATAAAATAAATTTACATAACAAATATCCAAGTAATATTTCATATTATCTGATGTTTGAACTTGTTTTCACCAAACAATCAATTAGTAAAACTACACATTTATAAGCTCTGCATAAAACAATCCAGTGTCCATTGTTTAATGCTGTTTAGCATGACATGACTATTAACTATGAAATTAGCACCACTACAGGTATCACTTTTCATTTTAATCAACTTCAACAACACTTTCTTTCACATCTCTCGTTATACTTTTATAGCCAAACTAGTTATTTTCTTTCCTTCTTTCAAATAAATTCTATACCGGTAATAAATTAGTGTGAGCCTGGAAGACTCTTTCGGAAATTCATTCCGCAAAACTAAGCACATTGTCACGTGTAGGTATCATCCCTAAAGCTGTTCGTGTGTCAACCCTGAATTACTAATATTATGTTTTAGAAAAACCGTGATTTACAAGATTTGAACTTAAATTTATGCTTTCAGGATTAATAAGCAACCCAAACGTTATGTAACACTTTAAACAGAGCTATTTAAAATCTTCCATATGAAAACTTACCTTTTAAGCGTTTCGATGAGCAATTTGAAACTGTCACCAAGTTAAAGGCAATTAGTTAACTTATACCTATTCCGTTTCTAAAGTGTAGCTTCTAAAATTATGGTGATAGTTCTAGAAGCTGTCTTTTCACTTTAAAAAGTAAGTAAACATTTAATAAGACACGAAATGAAGGTTAAGTCTGTGAGTGAGCACAAGTGTATATATACAGCTATATATGACTTGAGAGTAGCATATAAAACAGTAAAAACGTGCAAGCAGCATTACGTATCCCCTTTCTTCTAAATGTACCATGTGGTAATGCCTATGCTCAATGTTCCTACTTGACGATATACATTTTCTACCACGAATAATATTAGAAACGTGTATATAAGAACACATTATTACGTGCCAAAAGCAAGGTTTCTTTTTTAGTGCCATGGCATGGGCTGCTAAATTAGGTATATTATAATAACTTGTGCTGATGAATTCGATGGCGAAAAGGTAGTTGTAAGTAAGGCTATACTGCAGCAGTTTTTTTTGTTTCATGCAGTTTTGTAGTTTCCTAAAACTGAAACCATGAGAGAAAGAAATTTTCTTCAAGGGCAAATCGGAGAAGTCACGCTTTTTGTTGAGTTTTTCAGACCAACCTCTTGAGTCCACCTAGTCATTAATTAGTGTCGTAAAAATCAAATTTATTTGCAGCAGTATATGCTTACGTTAGAGTCTATGATGCAGACTTTGGACTTGGAGGTTGCAACCGTTAAGCTTTGTTTTGTAGATTGCAATATTGATGTTTTTGGCACGTAAACGTTGGCTTCATTATATTACTGCACTGGCATTTTTGCATACAAGAGACTTTCACTTTCTATCATAGAATTTCTTCTCGGTATTATGGGATATAGTAAAACTGCATTCAATAACCTCCAATTATTCCATGATTTTAATGAACTCACCAAAATCGAAAATGGTAACTAATCAGGAAGCAACCTGTAACTTCCATTTATAACGTAGGAATCTATAACTGTAAACGTGTGTTGATTGTGTGTTTAAAAAAGCGCATTGTCGAGTAGCAATGCACTAATGCACATTAATACTCATAAAGGCCTTTATGACGATTACGGTAACTGTTAATCATTTCCGTTTACCTTGTCATGTATTTTTTTACATAGAGATACACCTATATGATTGCGACGGATATATTTTAATCGATAATTTTTCACAAGTCCATGAGAACAACTATTTTTATGTGATTTGGAAATGAAAGTTTTGCCAGCCTATTCTTGCAATATGAACAAGGATGCGAATGGAATGACGTGCAAAGGTCTTATAATGCTCCTCTACTGGATGTTACAAATTATAAAACATGACTTGGATTAAAAGTTTTTAATATGTTGCCGTTGTAGAAATTTTACGATCCGATTCAATCATCATCAAATAGCATACAAGCTTACAACTTTCATTTTGATTTTACATGAATGCATTTTTATGGAGACATGTCCAAGGTATTAACGATTTTAAAAGTTGATTTAGTTGTAACGACAAATAACGTTTGTTAACAGGGCTTAACAGAATTACGTACGTCGTTCTAAAGCAAAACTAAAAATAAGAATTGAATAACCCTGTTGTACTTTGCATCAAATTTTTTATAGTTTGTAATCATGTTCCAAAAAGAAATTTCCATAAAATATGTGTTTGTCCTTTTGTTGACAATGCAGGAATTCACGACTTCGTCAGCACTTCTATACAGTAAGGTCTTACTGTCTTACATAGTAATTCTAATTCTACACAAAAAAATAAGATTTTTTTTGTTTTATTTGAGATTTCTAGATCTATTTTCTTTGTTTTAAATGTAAAAGATTTTTTTGCATTTTCTCATCTTTTCAGTTGTGCGCCAAAACTGTAACAGAGGAACAGTTTTCACCCCGGTGCCTTCCACAGTGAACAATATATGTTTGCAATGTGTTTGCGTGATGTCTAATATTTCGTACTGTAAAATTCTCATCGTTCAGTTAAGTATTATTTGTTCAGCGGCCCTTGTAACTGCTTCTGTGGCCACCACCGCCGCGCCAACAACTACTCGTCCGGCTGTAACCGTTCCCACAATTCCTGCAGCAACTGCCACGACATCAGTGGGCATTAATCCCAGGGCTAGTACGCCTGCAGCATCAGCCATGATGACTGGAAATCAATCGATGCTGATGCTCACTCCATCTCCATTGATGATGATGATAATGGCAGCCGCAGGAGTTACGGCTGCGTCTGGAATGGTAATGCCAGCCAACATGACCCCGGCTCCAGCTCCTGCAGGGTAGCAGCGAAATAAAACCGATTTTCTAGAAAAAGTTGTCAATTTTTGATACAAATAACTTATGGATTCAGTAATAAAAGTAGACAAACGATATTCCAAAGTGTATAGCTTTTTATTGATTGATTTATTGCTCATAAAAGACCTTGTCATAACTTTGGATGGCCAAAAAAATTATTTTAGAATCATTAGCTTTCGTTTTGTATTTTTCTGGAATTCGGGGAAAATGGGAGTGTCTTCGAATAAGTTATTCCGCTATTATGAGCATAGTTGATAGTGTATGAGCATTGTGGCAGTCGTCGTATTCGTAATGTAGTAACACTGGCTATAATGAATTTTTTGCCATTAACCACAAGTGGATGGAGAATTATTTCAGCTTTCTAGTTGAAAAGAAGAGCAGATATTACCACTGACGAGTATAGCGTTCAAAAACGGTCATGAATCATTAATTGGCAAGGAAAATATGGCAGATACACGTTGTTTTTTGGCTAGTTATGTTATGTGTAAGTAAATAAGGGGAAGAGAAGTCAGGGACAAGAAAAACAATAGAGAAGGTTGCATTTCAGCATTGCTCGCACCGTATCCTGCTTTCCCCATTCCAATTTCGTAGCCCTTTATACCTTCTGCGCTTTAACTTTCTCCGCCATCAGCCATTTTTACGAACGCTTGATTTTTCATTTTTATACGTCAAAGTCTTTATTTCAGTTTCTACAAGTTAAGCCCACGTCAGTTTGGCACTAGTGGTTCAAAGAGTCGTAGCTATTTGAGCAAAATTTATATATATTTTAGGGGCAAAGTGAGACCACTGAATAAATTCGCAGATATATTTTAATATTTTTAGGAAAAATAAAGTTTGAAGAGTGAAAACTCACATAAAAAGTGATCACCATGATGGAACGTTTGCCACATAAGTTAATAGGAGGTGGTACAGTGCTTTTAGCATTGACTGCGGCGTTAGGATGGGGAGGTGTCAACATGATAATCAGTGGACAGTTGCGACAGGTAAAAATCAGGACTTAAACAAGAATTTATTTAGCATCTTATAATTTTTTACAAAACATTTTTCAAATGCGTGGTCATATATTTTTAAAAGTATTTTTCGTCTTTTTATTAGACTTAAAAACATGGAAAATCACACAGTTTGTATTTAATTCATTTAGTTTAAGTATCAGACTGCGCTGCATGATATTGATTTAGAAGCTGCATAGAATACTGCTAATTCAATGCATTTCATTTCCTGTCACTTATTTTAAAAATTATGCATTCATTATCACGTCTATAGCAATAGCCAGGCTTAATTTGCATACCTACATACGTCACAGTCATCATAAGAAGTCAACTATATGGTAAAATCTAAAAAATTCGATTTGGTCGAGTTGTTGCTACCATTGAGTAGTAAAAGACCTTATACGTATGTTGGCATAACCAATATTGATTTTTATTAAACGAAAAATAATATGCAAAACTCAAATATAGTATAAACGCACAAACCAAAGCTTAAAGCTTTGCCTTCTACGCTCTTTAATTTTTAATTGACTTCTATACTGCCTGTCTTATATTTTTGGAACTATACTTGCCTTGGACATTAACCCACAAACCAATTTTCCCTTCAGCACTAGATAGCACAGCTAAAAGCTGGCATAGTTTTTCGTGCGTCTAACAGTTGAAAACCCCTTTCCCTGAAGTTTCGTTAATTGCCATCCAAATACTGTCTTTTTTCGATGCATCACATTACCCCAAAATATTGATCAGGTTTAGATTACATTATTCCATTAGAAGCAATTAATATGTATTTTTTGCGACGCTTTAAACACAATTATGTACTGATATGAACGCTTTCAGTCTAATATAATATCATAATACCATTGAATTTCGTGATTTTTGAAATATTCAGTCTGCCAGACTGTTCAATGGATCTGAAACTTGGCGAGTATTCAAAGAAAATCCAAATCCAGTTTATCGGAGCTTCTATCTGTTCAATATTGAAAATCCAGATGACCTTTCCCAGGGAAAGAAACCACAAGTCAAAGAGAAAGGTCCTTACGTGTACCTGTAAGGAATTTAACTATGTTTAGTATATAAATCTTATTGTTCAGATACATACAACTAACCAATTGTTTCGTTATTTAGCGAGAGCCAATGGAAGGAAGATATGTCCATTGACAAGGAAAATGACTCAATCACGTTTCGACAGTTTCGATCCTATGAATTTCAACCAGAAATGTCCAATGGTAATAAGGAAGAAGACATGATCACAATGCTCAATGTGCCATTGCTCGTAAGTTTGGGAATTTTCATAAAGATGTATCGTGTGGAAAAAGCATTTTCAGAGAAGTAATTTGTACATTTTCAATCAGGGACTTGCAAAAATGATTCAAGATGTTCCGGAAGCTGCTCGAAGACTCATGGCTAGCTTCAGTGATAAAATGAGCAAAGCGGATGAAAAAATGGTAGTAACACATCCGGTAAAGGAACTTCTGTTTGAAGGATTTGGGGTTCGACCATACCAAGAATTTGCAGAAGAGAAAAGTGAAATATTGACCGAAGTTGGGAGTGAGTTCCAATTTCCAGAAACTTTGTCCGATGGTCGATTTGGTCTCTTTGAAAAGGTTTGTCTTGCTTTCTTCATTTATTTCCAAACACCGAAAAGTGGTCTGTTGCAAACAATCAGAAACGTTCCTATGTATATAGAAAAATTTCTCTGATGATGGCATTTGGGAAATTATGGGAGGACGAAAACGAGGTAGTCTGTATGCCGTGGTCCAAAAAATAAATGGAATGGACTCTTTGCCTTACTGGAAGGACGACACCTGCAACGCCCTCAACGGAACTGTTCCTACGATGTTTCAACCTCCTCTGAAAGCAGGTCAAAGTTTGCAGACATTTGAGTTGGAATACTGCAGATCTCGAACATTCGATTATGTGAAAGAAGAAGACTTTCGAGGAGTTCAAGCATATCATTATGAATTCAAGAAGGATGATCTCTTCAGCCCGGAAAAGAATCCTGACAATTGGTGCTTTTGTCCATACCAGGAAGCATCTAGATGCGCCATAAATGGAATGGGTCACCTATCACAATGCATGGAAGGTATGAGAAACGTGCAATAGTCCACCTTGTCGACGCTGTCCCAAGTTATTTTCAATTATATTTATGTAATTATGTTAATAAAATGATTTCATTCATAATTGATTAGGTTTGCCTTTCTTGATCTCTGCGCCACATTTCCTCGACACAGACCAAGCGGTTCTAGACACTGTCGAAGGACTATCTCCAGACAAAGCGAAGCACGACACGTACATGTACCTTAGCCCGGTAAATTTTATTATCATAAATGACAATAATTCTCTAATTGATTCATTTTTATCGAGATTTTTATGTTTGTTTTCTCTGATCATATAAGCCTGCTGGAATCATTCTCGAAGCCAAGAAACGGTATCAACTGTCAATGGAATTGGGACCAGTGTCTGGAATGTCGATTTTCAATTCTGCACCGAAGGCTTATGTACCCCTCATGTGGGTGGAAGAGGTAATTAAACTTTTAACTTTTAAACTTGCAAAAGGTTTTATAAATAACTTGGCAGTAATCTGGTTTCCTTTTGTTTTTCAGTCCATTAGTGCAGCTAACTCAAAGTTCACGCTCTTCAAATTTCTGTCGGGTCTGCAATCTGTTGTCAACTTGGTTCGATGGGGGTTCCTTGCTGCGTCAGTCGGATTAATAGTTCTGGGCGTTTTTGCAGCTGCTACTCGTCGAAACGCGCTCAAATCTGATAAAATTGCTTTGATGCAGTAAAGCTATGAAAGTAGATGCTATGTGCTACTATAATAAAGTTATACCAAGATAATTATGACCGAGTAAAAAATGCACTATATAATATTCATATTTATATTACTATAATGACTAGCTTATAGTAGATTTTTAGACTGTCTAAGGCATGCTGAATAAATGCTTGTCGATGAGTACCTGGTTTAATCTTTAAACTAGGTAATCTGTTATGTTTAAAAAAAGTTTTCACTGGTTTTACCATCATTGGATAGTCAAAGTAGATATCGTATGTACCTTATACAAACTCATTTGTAAATAGTAAATTTTATGCACTAACGACTGTATAAACACAAAACATGAATATAACTTAAGATATATACAAAAACAAAACATTCGATAAGCAAGAAGAATGCGGCATTTGGAGAAAAAATATGATGCAAAAATTGAATAAAGTATTTACGTACATTATGTAAGTTGTATTCTTAAAACTGTTTTATGTTTGTAAAACAAATCTGATTACGCAATTCGAATAAAGTTGAAAATTTAGTATTATAAATTGAAGTTTAAACCTAATGTTGACAATGAAATGCATTACACAGTATCCAGTAAGTTGGTTTGGAAGAATACAAAATATTCATTAGCATATCAGTTTCTCATATCCATTCAATAAGGAAACGTAGTCTGGGACACGTAAACCTTGCATTTCTTCAAAACAAAGAAAGTCCTTATTCCTCCGGGCCACACTAGTTTAATAGTGATTAGTAGTTAGTTTGCTAGGTTTAAAAAATAACTCATAATCATTTTTAAGAAGCTTCGGCTTCAACTATCACAACTGCATGTCTGCGCACAAATGTGTAAGCTGATGCACCGTTTATAGTAGTAGGATATGACTTCAGTGGCTTTCAGCGACTTGCCAAATAAGGTAAACCGCTATAACTTGATCACAATAAGCTATTTGTATTTGTATAATGACTTGGCGATTTTAAATGATTAGGCCCTGAACACGATTTTTTCATATCTGAGTCAATCCGAACGCCAGAAACTTCGTGTTATATGCCACTTTTGGAAAAACTTGATGGATGATGAGTTTCCTATTGAGCTAACTATAAATCAAGGGAATTACGAGCATCTCTTTCAATGTCCCAATGCGTCAACAGTGGAAATCCAAAATCTGACTACAGAATACACTGGGAATGTAGCCTTTGGACCTCGGCTGCGATCTGTTCAATTCTCCGGGAAAGTGCTCTCATCTAACATCCTCTCTATTCTCCGTCACTGTCCAGATTTGGAAAAATTGACTTTCTCCTCTCTAAAACAAGTTTTGGGGATCGAAGGAGTGGAGTCGGTTAAACTGCCGAAGGCAACACTTGTCGAAATCAAAGTTCGCCCTGATCAAGAAACCTTTTCCAGTGACGATATCATCATTATTAGCACCCTTAGACAAATAATTTTTGGCTCATTGGAAACAATTGTGATCAGCACAGGGAGCCCTTATGAAATTTGGGAAGAAGATTCTGATGAAGTCGACTATAATCCTTCAGAAGTTTCTGAAGACGGAGAAACACAAAGCTTTACAATGTCAGCGGTATCTCCCATGTCATCAACATCAGTTCGTGTTGAGGAAGTTGGGGATGATGATGCCCTTCAACTTCCATTAGATGTGGAAGAAGAGCAGTCAATAGCAGTCATTGGTGAAGGTTTGGATCTGCAACAGCCAAGTACGTCAGGGATGCCTGGAGAAAGTGGAGCACAGACTACAGGCACGCAAACCGCTAACACGAATTTGCATGTAATTATAAATCGAGCTGCAAACTTTCCAAATGTCACTGGGTCTGAGGATGCTACGTCCATGTCACGAGCATCTTCTAGATCATCTTCTCGTCGTGTCAGATACAATATGTCGGAGTTTGAAGCAAGGTTATTTCATGCAAACCTGGAACTTCTATTGATGGACAGCACCGGTTCTAACGAGCTCAGCGTATTTAATGATTCTCTTTCTCGAACAAGAATGGACTCTACGACATATTTTGAGACTCCTGGAACTACTGCACCTGCTATTAAGCACACAGTCTTTTTTGAATTTGTGAGGAATAATCATTCGAGTTTGAAAAATTTGTATGTGAGGACGCGCTCTGATTTTATGTGCTTTGGAAATCTCAATGGCTTTATCAGAGATGTTCCAAGAGTACAATTCGAGGAAATTGATTATTCCTTTGGAAGAATGCAAATGTGCTACGAATATGTACTTTTACGTGCTCAGTGCAAACTGCGAAAATTGAAAATGCAAGTTTTGGATGACATGTGGAGACACTTGATGCTGGCAGTGGAAACCTCACAGCAAACCTTAACGGATCTGGATATTAAGGTAATGAGCGCTAGCGAGGATCGCGTGGATATTATTCCAATTACCCATTGTTCCATCCTGAAATCCTTAAAACTTCTCCACTTCTTCGAAAAGGAGTCGCTTTGTCGGCTTCCAAAATCCTTGAATAAGCTTGTGCTGAATGGTCCAGTATCTTATCAGGACATGACATCTTGGACTAATGAGCTTCTGGAATTGGCAGATTTAACACTGCTTCTAAACATTCGCGGTGATAAAATTGATTTGCCGTTATATAAACGGTTTTTAAAAATGCCAAACCTGAACAAGCTTACGCTAATTCAGTGTCCTACCGATTTGGATGCAATAAAAAGGTATATTGAACATTCGCTTTCTGCAAAAGCTGGGTTAAAATTTTGGATAAATGGTCCTCAAGAAATGAAAGATATGCCAGCTATACAGTATGTTTATACGGCGATAAACCCAGATCAGTTCAATCGCGAGCAAATACAGTTAGAATAAAAAATAATTAATATTTTAAACAATTTGACAATTTGTTCTTGCCAGAGATATCTCTGGTTCTTGCCCTTGTTTTCTTTGTTAATTGATGCTCAATAACATTTTATTAAGCTATAAAACAACATCAATCATAAGAGTCGCAATAAATTTCTTTGCAGTTTTGACGTTTTTGTAAGCCTACTTCATGATTCCAGGAGGGGTCAATTCGACAGGGTTGAAAATTATGTCTTGAACCTGTTTAAAAAATGTACAGAAGAGCTAATAATTTTAATCACTTCTTACGGTTCCGTTCTCAGTAAGAGTAAGTTTTACCTGAACATGAGGTCCAGCAGATAATGCATGAACCACGGCATCACTTACATCCTGTGGAGTCAAACTTTTCACCTGAGTGTAGATTTGTCGTGCTTTTTCTGCTTCACTTTCACCGAATGAAGTAAAGAGAAATTGCGTTTCGACTCTTCCTGGACATATTTGCTACAACAAAATTTAGCACGTGATGATGGGAATTGGGTATTCATTTATCTCAATGTAGGTTGAAAATATAGTAACAATTTTACTAAATCCTTCTTCTTACTGTAACTTTTATGTAAGATCCCTTCCCTGCAATTTCCTTCCGGAGACCTAAAAATTATGTAATGATGGTTTCATTCCAATATAAATGAGGATATCGTCCAGTTATATGTTTTTCAGGTAAAATCAGACATACCTTCAGAGATTGCAGTTACTGCCCATTTTGTTGCAGCGTAGAAATTCAGAATGCCATAAATTTGATGACCCAATACATTATGAAAAAGAAAATGATTTTCGACACTTGTCGCTTCTGAACCGTTTAATTTGCTTTAAAGATTAGTTAACCTGTTTATATTAATGACATGACCGTCCTTGATTCCTCGTTCTAGCATAGAATTAACAGCCAGCTTGGAACAGAGCGTAAGCGCAATGACATTCAGGTCAAGTTGCTTTCTCATATCCTCGACTTCGATTTCTAATCATTATTAAGTATCGGCCAAGATACTTGATAATATTGTGCTCCGGCCGTCCGGCCGTCCGTCCGTCCGTCCGTCCGCCCGTACGGGTTTTTCTCAGCAATGGCTGGACCGATTACAACCAAACTTGGTATACAGATAGTACTTGACCTCAGCCACAACCCTATTGAATTTCAGGTCAATAGGTCAACTCTAGGTCAGAGGTCACAGCAATTTCACAACTTTTCATAATAGAACCTATAGCATGCGACACATGATTTTAGGTCAGTTTTTGACAAGCATAACAGATTAACAACCAGTTTGTTAAAATTCGTGCATTAAGGGCCTGATTCAGGACCTTAACTGCCAGATACAGCAGTTTTACAGCGTACATGCTGTGCGACAGGTAATTTTACAACCAAACTTGGAGTACAGACACAATAGCACCTCAGCCACAACCCTATTGAATTTCAGGTCAATAGGTCAACTCTAGGTCAGAGGTCACAGCAATTTCACAACTTTTCATAATAGAACCTATAGCATGCGACACATGATTTTAGTTCAGTTTTTAACCAGCGTTACAAATTAACAACTGGTTTGTTAAAATTCGTGCAATAAGGGCCCGATTCAGGACCTTAATTGCAAGATATAGCAGTTTTACAGCGTACATGCTGTGCGACACGTAATTTTAGGTCAGTTTTTGACCAGCATTAAACCTGGTTGTTAAAATTCGGATTTTACGGCCAGGACGATACTTAACTATTCTCTCTCTTAGAGCTTTATTTCATTACAAACTGCATTTTAGCAAAGAATATTTATATGATTTCTGAAGGAATAGCTTTGACGCTAACCTAAGATCGGCTTCATAACCGAAGTTCCCGCATTGTTAATCATTACATCTACACCGCCGTGATTTTTGGCGATCCATGAAAACATGGTCTGGATTTCTTCGGGCTTAGATAAGTCACATTTGTATGGTATAAGCTTTCCTTTGCCAGACGAAGCTGTTGTCTCTTTTAGTTTCTGAAGAAGAAAGTCCACTCTCATTAGATTTAGTAAACATAATTTAGTAAATATATTGGCAAATTTTAATCTCACCTCGACAAGAGCAACATTTCGAGCACAACCGATTACAATCATCCCACTTTTTACCAGATCAACGGCGATTGCACCCCCGATTGTTCCATCACTTGCTCCAGTCACTAAAGCCACCCTATTGATCCAACGCTCCATGTTTTACAGATTATGATCGATGTCAGTGAGATTTAAATTATCGAAATTTAAAATCTCTTTGCTTAAAAGTATTTGTTTGGAAGTTTGGAAAACTAAAAGTTTGATCTCATGTTATGTACGGACCATGTATGTCTGACTGGTATTGTCTACAAGTTGTCTGCAACATTATTATAGCCAAAACCTGAACCTGACCGAAACATTTGTCCTTGGAAAGCAAAGCATAACCGGTGCAACCAGTGTTCTTTGCTGATCATACGCATCCATTTCTGATAAACTCATTTATTAAAGACCATTACGTAAAGCATTACACGTTTCTTATTATTACATTTCTTATGTTGAACCAGCTTGGGTAGTAGCTTTTAGCAATTTACATTTCATTTCTAGCTTGACAATGACAATCCTGCTGCATACGATTGCATTGAACTTTGCGATTTGCGCGCATAGCCTTACTGCAAGTTAATTACACTAACAGAGTTAGTGAACAACAGTAGTTTTATAAAATTCAGTTATTACGTAAATCAACGATTATGTGGGAAACCCCCAAGCAGGCACTGGTAGATCTAGAAGTGCAGACCAGTCACCAGACCAATGTCATGTGCACTCCGTTTGACGCTGTCGTCAATATTGCTTTGAGACATTGTCAGATAAATCATATTTACTTAATGATTAAACAATTTACACATTACAAAGGAAACTCTTACATAGCTCAGTCTTAAAGATTGATGAATCTGAATCATATGAATCTGATGACATAAATATTATGTTGCTATCCATTTGTAAAAAATGCAGCGTTTGTTTTGTGGAAACGGAAACAAAGAAAAATGTCTACATTACATGCATATTTTTTTATATATGCAAATGCATGCAATACACATATTTTCTCAATTAATTAGCTATATGTCTGGGGATATTTTCTTGAAAAAAGTAAGTTTATTGTATGCATTCAACATAATTATTATAATTTGAAACTCTGGGCCTATGGAACCTATTTAACGCATACAAAATCTGCGGAACCGTGGATGCCGTAAATTACGGCATTGCATTGCACTGATAAGAATTCGGCCCGTAATTCTTATCAATGATGCAATGCAATGTGTTCCAGAGACAGAGACAAACTCTTTTGTCATGGACAAATGTGTTTTTGTAACACTTTGAATCCATCTACTATTTCAGTTTTGCTTAGCCTATTGACGTATGGTTATTTCCATGCATGTCATGTCACCGAGGACAACGTTCTAAAGCAGCAGTGTTCTTTGTTCTTGAACATTGTTCCATTCCATCCATCCAGCGATCCAGCAAGTAACGAAACTTTGGGTAACTGAACCTGAATCAACATTGCCTTTGGTGAATTTTTTAATTTTCCTTAAAAGATAACCGTGTTGCGTCTCTGCATCTCGGAGAAATTCACAGTTTTGGCGTGAGCGTAATATAAATCGTTAGAGAAGAAAATGGAGAAGTTACTGAAGTTAGCAGAGGCGAATCCCTTCTCCAGCCTTTCTCCAGTGCAAAAGGTACACTGTCATGAAAGGAGTCCGCTAATACCGGAACTAAAAACGGTTGTACCGGGAAGGAACATTGCCGCTGCCGCTGCATCGGGTAAATTTCCCTTTAAGTTTTTCTGCCATTTAAAATCCGTGATTGTGTTGTCGGGTTTTATCTTTGTAATGATGATTTATCTACTCCATGGACCAACTATTGGTATACATATTTTCTCTGTTTGCAAGTTTTTTAAATGCAAGAAGCAAAAGTGGAGCTTAGGTCCACGCTTTCATTAATTGTAACGAATATTAACTTGTTTCAAATTTGTAGGTGGTTCTGTGGAATATGGATCTTTGGAGTATTACCTACTGTGTGCACTGGGTGGTGCTCTATCTTGTGGATTGACGCATACGGCGATTACTCCATTGGACTTGGTTAAATGTCGGATCCAAGTCGACCCAGCAAAATACAAGTCTTTATTTCATGGACTTAAAGTATGAACAAGCTTGGTCGAGAAGTTATCATGTAGAATATCCTTCAAAAGCTTTTATAATAAAAGGTTATCATAAATAGGTTACTGTTCAAGAGGAAGGACTGAGAAGTATAGCTAAAGGATGGGCGCCCACTTTCATTGGATATTCCTTACAGGTAAGTAAGGATAATCCTTATTCCTGTTTTGAACAAACAGTTATCCCGTATTTGTGGGGAAGGTTTAAACTATATATTTGATTACTTTGATATTTCATACATCATACATAGGGAATGTTCAAGTTTGGATTCTACGAAATGTTTAAAATCTTCTACGGAAATATGCTTGGAGAGGAAAAAGCATATCTGTATCGAACTTCCTTATACTTGGCCGCATCGGCATCTGCCGAGTTCTTTGCTGATATTGCTCTAAGCCCAATGGAAGCGGTCAAGGTAAGTACTAATTAACAAATATACATATTCTCAATTGTGGAATGAAATATAAACAGTCATTATTGATTGATATTGTTTGATGTATGGTATAATAGGTTAAGATGCAAACTCAGCCTGGATACGCTAATACTTTACGTGAAGCGTTCCCAAAACTCATGAAGGAAGAAGGCATTCCAGGATTTTACAAGTCGTTGGTACCATTGTGGGCTAGGCAGATACCTTACACAATGATGAAATTTGCTTCCTTTGAGCGAACTGTAGAAGCACTTTATCAGTGAGTTTCGAAACACACGGAAACACTATTAAATGATACTATACTATTTCATTGATTACATTTTTTTTCTTTATGTTCTTTTCCTCTTTAGATATGTTGTTCGAAAACCTCGAGATCAAGTGACTAAAGCAGAACAATTGGTTGTCACTTTCTCTGCTGGTTACATTGCTGGAGTATTTTGTGCGGTCGTTTCACACCCTGCTGATACCCTTGTTTCAAAAATGAATAAGGAAAAGAACGCAACTGCCGGGGATTTAATTAAGAAACTCGGTTGGAAAGGTTTATGGGGAGGCCTAGGGGCCAGGATAATAATGGTTGGCACTTTGACTGCTCTGCAATGGTTCATCTATGATGGTGTCAAGGTGGCTTTGGGACTTCCACGTCCTCCTCCACCCAGTCCACCTCCTTCTCTCAGGGGAAAGTAAATTTACAAGTACAGAGCTCAGTAATTTTTAAAAACTCTTATATTATTGCATACAATTCTTTATTTCTTGACTTGCACATGCAGAATGTATCAGTAAAGTAATAAATTCATCTTGCAACTAAAATATCATAAAACTTGTACATATTATCTGCTTTTATTGTCTGGTCGGATGATACTTGATTCATGATTAATCCACATTGTTACAAAATTATCTCATTTGTAAAACTTCGACTCAGTTCTTTGTAAGGCAAAACAATGGAATTCAAAACAACCACCTCAGAAGGCACTCGAACATGGCACCCTAATTCGCAATAAAGTTAAATGATGAGTTCAGCATTCAAACATACTAGTGTTTTAATTTATATACTTTTACATCTTACCCAAAATCGTAATGCTGGGGTTTAGTTTTCCATCTTCATTGAATAAAGGCACATTTTCCATTTTTGCAAAGGGTTTGTTGGGGTTCGGATCGCAAGGGGTACCCTCAACTCTACTCCACTTTCCTATGTAGCTATTCCATCCGACGATAGTGTATAAAATTAAGCTGTGGTCTTGAATAACAGTGTCCCCCAAGATAATACTTTCGCGGATTCTAACTCCGGGTCCGATTATCACATTCTTTCCAATGCTTACGTTTGGTCCAATCTAGACGAAATTAAAAGAACCGTTTTATTTAACAAATTATTGTTGTAAATAATTTAAAAAGTAAACATTCATAAACTCGTACAAGGCAGCTTGGATGCACTTGTGCAGTGGGATGGATAAATACGTCTCCAATAATACGTGGTGCCGCGTCACCCTTTCCTCGTCCTGCTAATCGGTCAGCCTGATTTCTGCGGTACATTGCCAAATACTGGCGATTGGCGTAGATGGCAGATCCAGCAGTTTTAACTTGAGACCACATGCGATTTGTGTGAAACACGTAAAGGTTACCTTCGCTGGTTAGTGGCATGATAATATCGCGTTCCAGAGCAATAGATTCCCAAGATTCTCCGTTTTCTTCAATTTTTCCACTGCGTGACACAACATAATAACAAAGATTTTAATTTAAGAAAGAAAAGCCGTGTTGTGTCCATAAACAATCTTTAATTTTGTGAACTTACGAATGATACAAATCTTGACGGTTGGCAAATATCTTGGATATAATAGGGAAGATGTCCAAAGAACAAACATAAACTCCGCAGTTAATTGTTGCGGACACAAAGGTTTCTGGCTTTTCCACGTAATGCGAGACTACATGGGTCTCTTTGTCATCAACAATGCATCCATAGTTGATTGATTGTTGTCGAGTTGCTTCAGTTGCCAAAATGGTTATCAGCGGAAATTTCCCAGAAGCCTTCAAAGTTGAATGGAACTCTAGCATGTCTTGTAGAGGAAAGTCTCCACAAACGTCGCCATTGATGATGATGAAAGAAGTTGGGTTTCCAGCTTTTATCTGATCACGAAAGTGATAAATCCCTCCGGCAGTTCCAAGCCGAGTGTATTCTTGCAAATATCGAATTCGAACGTTGCCATAAAGTGGTCTAATTTCAGAAATGAAAGGGGAAATTTCCTCCGTGGGAAAGTACCCCAAAATAAGAACCTCCTTGACAGATGGTACTTTCACACATGACTCTATTAAATGTTGCACGAGGGGTACTCCAGCAACGGGGAACAAGGGCTTTGGTACGTCCAGACTCAGTGGCCTAAATCTGGTTCCTGAAATACATCATGTAGCATGCTGTCAAAGCACTTTGAAATCAGTGATGATAAAGTAGCATGTAGCATCTATCCATTCTAGGGTACCTTTTTGAGGACCGCCAATCAAAATCACAGCTTTAGTGATCTCTGGCTCCAATGTTGATGACGCAGTCATATTTCTTCAGATAAGCACACCAAAAAGGATTACCAATTTCAAAAGTTCCGGAATCTGTTCTTATCCGGAAAAACTACTGTTTAAAGTGTAAAAAATTACAAACTATCCCTAATATTCCTAATGAATATACACAGGACGTGACGTGTAAACAGTGTGCAATGAAGCTTTCCTTTCTGCACACAATCTCCTAGTCAGTTTGTGTTCCTGTGAATCTCATTAAACTCCAGCTTCACAAAATTAAATGCTTCTGCCAAGCTACCTGAATGGTCCACGTTATCATCTCTTGTCACTCCTCACCTGTGCTTGTTTTAATGAGCTATAAATAGATCGGTTGGATATAACACGTAACTCATGCTTTTGCTTTAAGCTTTTGGATGGAGAGCTACTACTGCACCGGTGTCTATGCACTATGCACGTCAAAACTTAGTCCTGCTGTCACAACAGAACCCCAGCTGTCAGCTGTACAGAACTCATATACGCGACAACGGCATATTAAACGGAAAACGCAACCGACAAAAGTATATTTAAGGACTTTCGAAGTCATTCCACAAAGTTATGGCGTCAAAAGACAAGTACTCTGTTTTACTGCCAACGTATAATGAACGGGAAAATCTGCCCATTATTACATGGCTTATTGTCAAGTATATGGACGAAGGGTGAGTACAGCTTTAAAAAAGATTTTGAAAGTTGTAAATAGTTTTGTTTTGTCTGGAAAATGTTAATGCAGCTTGTTAACTTGACCATATTTGAATATTGAATAGCAATTATGATTACGAGATTATCATAATTGACGATGGCAGCCCAGACGGAACCCTGGATGTGGCCAAGGAGCTTCAAGAAATTTATGGGAGCTCTAAAATCGTAAGTAATACGCAGTATTTTTGATTGACAACGAATATGAGCAATAGAATGTTAACGTGTGCTCACTGACTTGTTTATAGGTTCTCAAACCTCGACCATCAAAACTGGGACTTGGAACTGCGTACGTGCATGGAATGAAGAATGCCACTGGAAACTTTATCCTTATTATGGATGCCGACCTCTCTCACCATGTAAAGATGCGTTTAATAAAATTTATGGCAATGAATTTTTCAGTAAATTAAAATTTGCAAATTTCTTATTTACAGCCAAAATTCATTCCTCAATTCATCAGACTTCAGCAAGAAAAGCAGTTGGACATTGTTACCGGAACAAGATACAGTGGTAATGGGGGAGTGTACGGTTGGGATTTTTACAGAAAATTGGTTTCGAGAGGAGCCAACTATTTGACACAATTTCTCTTGTGGCCAGGGGTGTCAGACTTGACAGGAAGTTTCAGGTAAGCTTTTCCGTTGTTTTGTTGATTTTCGAATTGAGTTAATACAAATTTTCATTCAAATGGGCTTACAAAACTCCTTATTTTTTTAGACTGTATCGGAAGGAAGTACTGGAAAAGCTTGTATCAAACTGTGTTTCCAAAGGCTATGTCTTTCAGATGGAAATGGTTATCAGGGCTCGTCAATTTGACTACACCATTGGGGAAGTTCCTATCACGTTTGTGGACCGTGTATATGGTCAGTCAAAACTTGGAGGGTCAGAAATTGTTCAGTTTGCTAAAGGCTTGCTGTATTTGTTTGCGACAACATAAGTTTACCTACAGCTAAAACTTGTATGATTCCTGGAATAGACTAATGCTACCTGGATTAAATATGTTTATGAATTTACTTTTTTGTATATTAAGCGGAAAGTGATAGTGTATAGTGCTACTATTCGCATAATATTTTACACTTGCAATTTCAGCATTTTTTGTGGCAATAAAATTTGAATACCTTAATTGTCCTTTTGATTTGCGTTATTTAATCAAAATTTTAAATTCATCGGATTTTCTGAAAAATATTTTTGAGTAGGAATGTTAATATTTAAAACACCTCAATAAGTTATTGTACTTTAATTTAATAGTTGTATGAATACATTTTTAAGTAATAAAAAGAAACCTTAATATTTAGTGACAATAATTTCGTTTTCTCATCTTCAATTTTCTCATAAAGTAATTTTGGATTGAATGAAATTCATAGAGGTTTTCACAAGATTCTTTTACCAAATCAGATAAGACAATGATTATGTTCCGAAACAAATTGACTTGCTGACTATTTCACAGATTAAGCCTTTTAAAATGCATTGCATTCTCAGAAGGCTTAATTTATTTGTACAATTATTACAATCAAGCTCTTCCCAATAGACAAAAAGCTAATTATGCCAACGGTTGCGACGTAGGCTTCTGCCTATTCTTGAGAAGAACTTGGCCACTAGTCAAATGAAGTGACGGTTTCTAAATTTTCTGAACCACAAGTTAACTGGTCCCGTTGGTTTATTACAATTATTCATAAGAGGAGCTTGGTCGGTCGACATGGCCATACTATGTTGACTGTGACTTGGGGGTAGCGCTGGCAGTTCTGATGATCGCTGCAAATATGACCCGAACAGTCCACTTGAAATGTTCTTTCGAATTCTGCAAAAAAACCAACATAATTTAATACATAGAAAATTATGCAGATTAAAGATAAATGCTAATTATTAAAGTTCAAAACTTACACTTTGAGTGAAAGTCGACGCTTCAATGTTCCCAGAGTGGATGTGGAATGTTCCTCTTCGATGGACAACTCCAACTCATCTACGTTGCTATATGGATTGTGTATATCCGAATCGAGTTCGATTCGTTTACGCATGTTATGTTGGGGGAAGCCTTTGCTACTTCCTGGTAAACTTTCCAAAGAACCTCCGCCTAGCATTTCATCTCCAAAAAAGCTTGCAACCGAATTTGCCTCGGAGATACTCTGCGTCTGAAGCCCAGAATCCTGCAAAGTCAACAATATTGTTAGATTGAACCCTAACTAATTGTGACATAAGTTAATCTTTTTTTCACATTGGCATTACATTTGCATTAGATGTGGGAAAGCTTCTGAAATATTCCACTTCATTAAACTCGGACAGTTCTTCATCTTGTGGAAAACTTCCTCTATGTTTTCTTCCTGCAGTGGGAGTAGAACACAAATAAGACCGAAATCCTTCAGTTGAAAAGCTTGCAGACGTATATTCTCCTTCTACTCCATCTTCTTCATCGCTTGTTGAACCTCCATTGTCTAATTTGCTATCAAAATTGTCTAGAAAGTCATCTTCATGCTCATCAGTGGATCTTGAGTAGCCAATGTATTCAAGCTCATCAATCTGGTGAAATATCCAACGAGTTTAAATAGTCAGCTTCGGTTTAGGTTAATATGAATTAAAGCAATTGTGTAGCTGCATATTATAATGGTTTGTTTAGCAAAATTGTACCTTGAAACCTGAATAGCAAGCTTGCATATCAAGAAGAGGTTTCCTCCTCCCGTTCGACATGGTTGCGTTTGGTCTCTCTCATAAACTTCCGAGGACCCAAAATATCTCAAGACTACTATTTAGGATTTTCAAATGTTTTGAGCTGTTCAATATGATTTATAATTAAATAATATGAACAAATATGCCACTAATCGAAGACACGAAAAAAGGCGATTGATTTTTTGAGGTCACTTTTCCACAATTCTAAAGACAAGAAAATACAGTTCCTTAGTAGTTTCGGTTGCTTTTATGAAAACTTCTTGTATCCCAAGTACCTATACAAGAAGTATTTGACAACTGACAAGCAGAAGATGAAGATGAACTATCATGCAGTACAAGCGAAGAAAGGCTTTCTTTCATGAATAAAGACATATAAATACTATATATCTTTTGAAATTCTCTCCATACTATTTCACGATTGCTTAAAAGACACATCACGAAATCACGAACATACATTTAGATTTTCCAGTTTAATGTGTAATGGTTGGTACAATTTATGCATGCATTTCCATTACCGATGGTTTCATCTTTCTATTCCACTAAACAAATACAATAAACAAAAATATTTCTGAGCAATGAAAAATAATAAATTTCATGTTCATTTACATAAAATGTACCAACCATTCGTGCCAAGCCTATGAGTGCATAAATAGTTATGTGCACAAAATGCAAACTCTAGATAACAAAAACTATAACTAGTCTAATGATGAATGAGAACTAATTTATGTATGTGTATCAATACCAATGCATGTCAACATTTGAAGAAATACTAGGCTTCTTATGGATTCTCTGATATGAACCACTTTTAGAGTACGATAAAATAAAGGCATTATTGCGTACTGTTACTAAAATTTAAGGATGCGTATAGGTGTTTAGTTATGATGCCCCAATGTTTGCATAAAAATTCATTTTGTTTATTTGGTTGAATAAATAATTATTAAATTAATAAATAATGTGGTTTACATACACCGCGGTTAAATAATTCATTCAACAACATAATTCTTATACTTTGTTAGGGCGTGAATCTCGATTAACAGTTTCCCAATGCTTCAGTACTAAGTCAGCACCTTTCTCCCCAACCAGTATGGCGGCCGCATTTGTGTTCCCCACTGGTACTAATGGTATTATTGAACAATCGATAACCCTTAAGCCTTTAGTTCCAAAAACTCGAAGCTGACTGTCCACTACACCGGTTTCAGGCGTTTTAGCCATTGCAGCCGATGCTACAATGTGGTGCAAACTTATGGTATAATGTCGTATGTAGCATTCCCAGTACGCATCGGATCGGAATCGAATATTTTCACAACCTGGAAACGGTTCAGTAGTAAAGCGTGCTCCGATTTTTTGAAGCGTAGTAGTATTTTCGGCTATTTGAATAGCCTTTTTAACTCCTTCAATTGTAACTCGCAGATCATGTTCATTATCCAAATACTTTGGATCAATTAAAGCAGGTTCACGGGGATCAGAGCTGCGTAGTCTTATTTCACCCCTGGCACGTGGTCGAGCATTGGAAACTATTTGTAGGAATGAATCCCTCCCCTTTGCATGCTTATAGTATTTTTGCAAAGTTTTCTCGTTTACATTGAAGGCGTGAGCAACAATTCGATCGCATTCTTTACATATGTTGCTTCCAATAAAAATTATTTGAATGTCAGGCCAATTTCCTTCACCTTGTGATTTGGCAATATCAGTAGCCAAAAATCCAAATGCAGAACATGATGCATGTGACAATGGACCTGTACCTTTTTTCAAATATTCGGGTAATTTCACAGCATCCCGATCAATGTCAAAAGTAAGTGGTTGATTGATAAAGAAAGGTCCCAGGTACGTAGATGCATGATCTTGAAATGATTTACCTACTGGCAAATCCTGTAGTACTGGAATCTATAAAAATACATGGTTTAGTTCTATTCTAAATTTTCATGTTTTCAAATAATCTATGAAATTCAAGGATCCCATACGCTCAGTTCTTCGAGATTATCTTTCGGACCTATTCCTGAAAGCATAAGAATCTTTGCAGAATTCAGAGCACCCGCAGACAAGATGACCTCCCGTTTTGCATGCGCAAATCTACGATGGCCATGATGATCGTAGGCCACTCCATACGCTTGGTTGTTCTTACCAAATAGCACCTAAAAACAAATCTAGTGAGTGGCTCTGGAGTAGCAAATGGATATATCTTTCATTTGAATTTTTCAACCTTTGTAACGAAAGCAAATTTCCTTATGGTCAAGTTGGATCTTCCTCTTATGGGTTCTAAAAACGCAGTGAATGTACTTTGTCGGCGACCATATTTTGATGGAGTGTACGTGTAATCAAAACCTATTTTAAAAAACGCATTTAACAGATAATGGGTGAATTCTGGTCAACACAGAGCCTCAAATATTTTGAAACCTTCTGTATAGCGTCCGTTTAAATCTGTTCGATTGTATCCAAGTTCCTGTGTTGCTTTTAAGTATTTTTCTGCCATTCCTGTGTATGGTGGAACTTCTATTCTTAATTCGCCCCTAGTACCATGAACTTCAGCTACATAATACATGAAAAGCCAAATACGAACACTGATAATTTGCCCTATACGTTCTTTAAATAAAAGTACATAAAGGTTTTAGTTATTTGGAGCATTAAACTGACGCTGGACGTAGTTCGGATTATTGTAGTCCGGTCTTGCCACATAATCCTCATGCTTCTTAAAATATGGTAACAAATTTTCGTAAGTCCACTGCGAATCTCCCACAATTTCCGCCCACGCATCAAAATCTACCATTAAATACGGACGAATTAAAGATGCCTTCAAAACTTAACATTTTATTATAAAAAGGGAACGACGAGCTCTCACCTCTGGGGTTCCCCCGACTGTGCATGAGAAAATTGATATTGGATGTGCCCCCGAGTGACTTACCCTGGCTGAGTAAGCTTTGCTATTTGGAAAATTACTCTTCTTAAATTCTGCCATGTAAAAGTCAATATAATCTACCTATAAAATACACTTTAAATTTTAAAGTACTCACTCTTTGATTTAATGCAAAAGAAGAGTATTTTTGTGGGACCGATTTGTGAAGCCTTATATTAGAGTACAAAATTAAATAATTATGAAATGATTATGAAGATATCATTAGATCATAATTGATTGAAACATAAAGGATCTATTCACCAGTCAACGTCTTTGTAATTTAGAAGGAATCCTGAAAATGCTGGGATGGAATGCAATGGGTGCGGTTCACCACCTATAATATAGGTATATATAGACTGAACTTTATGCGAGTGTTTAAAATATCAAAAAACACATTAGATGACGATTACATTTACTTGCCTGCTTCAAGTAATAACACGCTATAAGCGCCATTTGCAGATAACCGATTTGCAACAACACTCCCGGAACTTCCCGCACCAACTTTAATATAAAATGTTCAAGTTTATGCTATTAATTTATTTTAAAACTATTTGGCCTTTCACTTTTCACCATTGCGTTATCCAGTGCTTACAGCTTTCTTATTTTATTTTAGCTTACCAACAATGAAATCAAACTCATCAATCCCATTAAAAGATCCCATTTCTTCCAAGTAGTCGGTTTGTGCATCCAGATTTCTATAGGCTGCGAGATAGACACCCAACGAAAACACAAACCCGTAGATAACATTTGGAAACCACTTGAGGTTTACGGGATAGACTTCCAAGTATCGGTTAAGCTGCATTCTTTTTGCAACTTTGTATAAGAGATGCTCTAATGGCTCGATGGGTGAGATGCTACACAACAAAGAGTAACAGTAGTCGATACAGCGGCCGCGGCCAATCAGCCTTCTGGTGCCATATCACAAGCAAAGTTAGTTGCAAACTTCAAACTACGATTGACTGACTAGACAAGGCTTATTTATGCTTTTACTGACCTTTAACAAAAGTTAACTTATTATGCTTTCTTGGCTTTTGTTTTCGTTTAATAACGATAACAGTCTGCAATTGTAAGTAATATGAAGTTAAGTAATTTGTTAGTTGGTTTTGGTAGTTAGTAGGGGTAAAACAAAACATAATTCATCATCAAATTTTCAATAGCTGTAGTACGTCATCATCATCGCTGGCGGAATAAAGAAACCAAAAGAACGCTTGGTCTTGTTTTTCAGAAGGCTATAGCTTTGTTGTTTTTAGCTAAAAAAGTTGTATGCAAATAAAATACTTGTTAGGTAGGTAAGGGACGGGCAAGAAAACAACAACTAACCTGGTTTTTTATGTGTAACTGTTGGCTTTATAAATTCTTGTTGATAATATTGCCACAATTGTTCTTGCATACTTTATGCAAACCATAATGTTACAAGTTATACAAGTTGCATTAGGAAGTTTGGTACATGACACCCCATATCATCTTTAAGGAAAACACATCATGTTAGATCATACAAGAGCTTTTAACCATTTTCAATACAGCATTTTTATCTGAATAGGTACATATGTGCGTAATGGTACAGGAAATACGGTGGATAAATATGCAATTTACGTTTTTATGGCTATTCAAAATAAATTTAATGTTTGTTTAATATATGACTGTGATTTTAGAGAGAAAGGCGAAAGTAGAAAATCAAGAAAAATCTTCGTTTTGGATTTGTTTTTGAAGTAAACATTTTAATTTCCTTTTTGAGTACTGTTTTCATCCTTGTACTTAATTATGCATTCGTAATCATTCATCATCATATCATACATTTACGTTTATTGCACAATAAAATTTTTATAACAACTATCTGACAAGAAAAGGTATTATAATCTTAAATTGAATTGTTTTTCACAATCGCTCACTAGTATTTGTCGATGAACTATAAAAGGTACACCACAAAGGTCCATAGGAAGATACTTGACCACCCCACGTCCAACCCTTTGGGATAGCAAGATGTGAAAGACCTTCTTCAATATATCCGCTTTCTCCTGGATTCGATAAAAACAAACAATTAAAAATCAAACTTGTCTTGATTCATGTTCTATTGAATTTTGAAGTTTGCTAAAATGTTTTATGAAAATACCTGTATACTTGTCTTGAAGGCCTGGAGAAATCCACAAGCTATACGGATTTTGGCTATTGTCTGTGTCATGATGAGGTGATAGTCGATTTAATTCTCCTATCTTATCTAAACCTATTTATCCATCAAACAATGCATTATTAAATATTTCTCTTGGTTTAATAAAATTGCTTCTAAGTGCTAAGTGGACTGATTTAATATGTGCTCATTTATAGTCAAGTCAAACTATATAAATTCAGTTACCTTTCTGTGCTCGCGATGCATTAAAATATCCCATGATTATGGCACCATCAGTTTTCTCTACTAAAGTCTTTATGTATTCCGCAACATCTTTTTGTTTATTAGGATCTTGCGCATACCCATTGGCGAACTGAACATCCATTGAAGTAGATAGTACATTAACTAGCATCCAGGAAGTTGACAATGTCTAAAATCATGCAGGTAATGTACAACTAAAGTAACTGCTGCATTCTTATATTCATTCTTACAAAAAAGTAGACATACCTCCACTCTAAACACCGCAAACTGCCAAAGACTCCCGTTCTGAAAAGGTGTAAAGGAATCCGAATCCACGTTTTCAACTTTAATGAAGTGATCTGAATTATAGAGTACTCCTAAATGAAATTCGACCTAAAGGTCAAAGAAGAAACATCGTAAGATACATATTAAAAAGTTCCACAATACGCAAAAGTGAAACGAATTGCAATTTTCAAACTGACTTACTTGACCTAAATGAACAGATTTATAATGCAAGGCACATTTCCAATTGCCCCGATAACCTACCCACTCTTGATTTCTGGGCAACAGTGGATTATTTAGTTCACAGCATATCTTTAATAGACATGACATGAATCAATAAAACATTCTAAATGCTATCTCTCTACATACATGTAATAGGTATTATACAGGGATTTGTGGCAAACTCACCTTTTCTAACGCTTTTACATCACAGACTTCTTGAACCGCTAAAAGAGAAAATCTGTAAATATGCATTATACATTGGTCGTTAATTCAAAACTCACTCTTTAAAATTGCATAAAAACTAGCTAGCTGCAAAGACATTAAAATTACCCATTTTCTAAAATTGTTCGTGTAATTACTTCCATTACACCGGGGTTGTTGATTTTTTCTTTAGTCAATTTCTCAAAATTCCATGTGGCTACACGAAGCGCAGGTTCTCCATTGTGTTCATAGAAAAATTCTGATTCAACGCTAGGTCGAGATGTTTTTACTGACATGAGATCGTATATTATTTTAAGGTCTGTGGGTGGTAAATACTCCCTCCTTGCAGGCTTGGGTTTCATAAATTTCATACTAGTGGAACTAACTTTGGAAACCAACTCTTGAGATTTTATCACAGGTGATGATGCACTCATGGGGTTATCTGTTAAAAGCATAAATCATCAAACATGAATTGCAGGGATTATATAATCATTTTCTAATTAAAAATCTTTCTTAAAAAATATTTGACCAACCTCTATTTGATGCTGCTAGTCTTGCAATGCTTGCTGGCGTTCCAGGGGTAATATTGGACATGGCTGAACTTCGGTCGGAATCCGTTTCATACGTCGTCAGGTACATTTTTACAGCTCCAAGTCTTTTATAACTTATTCCTACGCGTTTCAAGTCGTCGACACTTTTATACGTGCCCTTTTTATCACGGTAGTTTACTATTCTAGCTGCTAACGCCTGATTGATCCCAGGAACGGTCATAAGGTCAAATATGTTTGCGCTATTAACATTAACTCTCTTAATAGGATACACAGAAGCGGCTACGGTAGTCGGAACTGACTCAGCTACACTTGATATGCTTTCCAGGGAAGGGGATTTGGATGAAGCAAGACTGAAAAATAATGAATGCAAAATATACGATACATCACAACGTAATCATGAACTATTTTTTCATTCATTTTCATGTGGTTATACCTCATCATTGGACGTCTTTTGGCAACACATACTTCAGGCCTAACTAGGTCCAATTTTGACGCACCCATACCGGAAACCAGGGCAAGATCTTCTATTTTTCGGAAACCCCCAATGATTTGCCGGTGATTTACAATGTTACGTGCGAGAGCTCTAGTCACTCCTGGAAGCGTCATGAGCTCTTCCTCCGTGGCCGTGTTTATGTTCATTAGTTCCACCTGCAACAAAAGATACCGACATATTATATCAAGCTGCTCCGCAAAGTTATTATATTATAGTGCTCCTATTTTTAGCACTGAAAATGTCAAACTATACAGATAATAAAATAACACTCTAATATTAAAGAGCAAGTAGTCGAAAGGGAGCTTCATTCCATAACACATATTTTCTCAGAATATCTTTATTAATGCAAAGTGACACACTTCGTTAATGATCCATAAACTAAGGACATTTTTACACTTTATAAAACACGGCATAGCTCACCTTGATATCGTTTTCGTTTATACTGAACGATGCACTTATTGAGCCCCTCCGCTTTTTCCATTTTCGGTTCATGAATATTCTGCTCAGCGAGGAGGTAGACTTTCTCTGGTGAAGATACGATGTTGACTCAAGTGGAGATGGCACACGGTTGTTATTATTATTATGACTAGCAGGGTTTCCATCATCCTTATCTGGATTGGGGTGATAAAGTGGTTCT
The DNA here is from genome assembly GCA_029691765.1 of Entomobrya proxima. NCBI lineage: Eukaryota > Metazoa > Arthropoda > Collembola > Entomobryomorpha > Entomobryidae > Entomobrya > Entomobrya proxima. The sequence goes on along the minus strand of CM056170.1, from coordinate 8,576,384 downwards.
GGATCTGTGTTCACGATGGAGCCATTGCTGTTGACGATAATAGCTGAGCGAGAAGGAAGGCCTCGTCTGGTACCATTATGATGATTATTATTTGAGCGACTACGGGAGCTTGGTCCCTGACCCATTGTAACCATTTGAAGTGTAACTCCTTCAGGTTGGTGAGACAAGAACGAAAAGACTATATCATCTAGACTTTCCTTGTGCTATAAGGCTGGCTGCTATTACATCTCCAAGATTCTTACAACTGCGCCTGTTTGTAATGCAATGGGAAGTGTTAGCTACGTCACACTGTGGAAAAACATTCAATAAAATAATTTTCATTATCAGTAGGGATGAACCATTAAATGTTGTTCACGTTTTGTATATTTCCAATAAAGCTCGCATATTGCTTTCAATTTCTGTGAAAACTACAAAAGAGCTACCAAATTTTTGCTCTGTCATCCTTACGTTTTATGGAAGATTGATATTTTGCAGCCTGCTTTGAATGTAGCTTAATGAATATTTTTGCAGGTAGTTAGTAAAACGTAACACCTGCTTCCGTTAAATCGTGCATAAAAGTAATATCCTGACACTATGATATTGTGCAAGGAAATGTTCAGACAAATACTTGCTTTAGTTTCATTTAATATTCAAGGTAATATACACTCTGCTGATTATAGGTTCTACAAACACACAAATTCTTATCATTATGGTTCAAATCCATTGATATGATAATCTTTGTGATAGTGAGAAACGGAATGAGGAATAAAAGGTGTTCGAATCGGGATTATTTAACTCATGTACATTCACTAGTCCAACTAATACCTATCTGTACTGGCACAAACTACAAATACCTCGCACCTGCAATTCAGTTTTCAGGACTAAATATGAAAACACATTACCAGCAATATAGTAATATGACTTTAATTAATATTTAATGTATCAGAGATTTAATCAACAGTCAAGTTCTACTCCTCCATGTCGGTATATTAACCTTACGCAACACCAGATCATATAGCATATCATCATATTACAATGAGCATTGATAAAAGTTCAGCTTCCAGCATTTACCCAATTTGATTCGCCATGCGAATTTATAAGCTAAAATTCTATAGCCTAAAAACGTATAATCTCAAACATCCTCGACGAAAAACACCGTTTTCCTAAAAACATATATCTAAGAACCTATAATTTTACTAGAATTTACAGTTTAAGATAAATGATCAGAATGCATTTCAAATTCCAAGACACTTTACTTTAAAGTTTCAATAACCTGTAAAACTACTTAGTTAACGCGTGCACTGCAATTAAAAAAGAAGAATATGGCATGGCATGCATTCAATATGAAATGAACTGAGTTACTCCTTATTTACCAGTTTGTTCATATAACTACTAGAAGTCCGCATTTTTTATTCTGTACGTTTTTACAATTATGATTTCATTGACATTTTAAGAAAACCACGAAATCCAGCAAGGCATGAATTGTCCACCTTGAAGGCTTGGTAAACCCAACGAAGCAAACCATATCATGGTTCACTTACTTGTCCAATGTTGAGTATTTGTTTAACGAGCATTTTCCGCTAGAGAGATAAGGGTTTATCATGTGCTTCTACTGTGAATGCAAACTGATCAAATTGCTAACTTCAAGAGCTTTTGTCTATATTTCAAATAATATATTGCATATTAGCTTCATATGTCCACCATGAAGCTTTCTTTAAATATCGGCATGTAAATAAAAAGGTTAAGTAAAGCATAAGGCTTTTCTAGGCAAAGCAAAATATGGTAATGGAACAGCTTGCAAAAACGTATTGAAAATAATTGTAAGAAATGGTTTTGAAATATTAAGTTTCCAGGTAGACAAGGACACATAAAATGTTCGAACAGCCCATTGCAAAAAAGCACAAGAAATGTAGAGTTGAAACTGATTTCAAGTTTTTTACTCTACATTAGAAGCTCAATTGTTATTGTTGTATATTATAACAGGCAATTTGGATTATTTTCAGTAACTGGAAGGTTTCATTATCCTGATATGAGCGATTGTTTTTAAATTTTCGATAATAAAATTCTAATATTCAAGGAATGTCATAAATTTCTGTTTCAGAAAAATCGGCTCAGCCAAATGAGCTTGTATAAATTTCTTTTGTTGAGGTACTTTCAAGAAAACTGGAAATTCATGATTTATGAATGTGTAGGTGTAACTGAACGGGAATCGGGAATGCAATATTATGACTTCTCGATAAAACGTTCTAGCTAATCAAGATATGAACTTATGCGAATATGCTAGTGATAAAATCCCATGTTGTCATAATAGACGCTATGAATAAGCAATAATACTGAATTCGAATGATTTGGTTCAAAAAGCTTACTGAAAAATCATAAATCGATTGCGAATTTTGTGTTATTATGTTTATCCTATATCTATAATTTAACACATTTCCAAATATTACAGTAAATCAGCAAAGTAAAAATTATACGTATATTATATAAGTGTATATGTTTTTAGGAAAACGGTGTTTTTCGTCGAGGATGTTTGAGATTATATGTTTTTAGGCTATAGGTTTTTGGCTTATAGATTCGCAGACCTAACCACCCAATTTGACCACGAAATAAACTTTTCCTAAATCTTCATTGCACTTTTGTTACATATTATATATTTATATTAAAAGTAAACAATTTAGTATTCTGGCTTCTTATTTTCCTTAATTTTTATACCATTTCAGGTTAATCTAAAAAATCCTAAGATAAAAGGCATACAATAATTAGTATTCATTTGTATTCCTTTTGCACGTATGTTTATTGTTCACTTTTCAGAATGAGTAGATCATCATCAAATTTTACTTCGCGTCAAGGTGAAAACTGAAGGTCGCATTGACAAAATGCAGAGTCCAAAGTGATCCTCAAACATTTTATATACATTATGTTGTCGAAAAGCATTTTTATGAGTAATGATCAGACAAATACGTTTTCAAGCATTTAAATGCTCACTTTGAATATACGGTTGTGAAAATATGAAATATAAAGATTTAAAGAACTCTAATATGGTGTAATGTGGGAATTGTCGTGACACGAGGAAAGATGTTCACACATGGTAGCAATTAAAATTAATAAAAGGCTGTAGTATTCATATTTTTACTTTGGCTGTAGCCAGAAAAACATTCATACATGCATAATGTTACCTACATCTATGCATTCATCAGTATATAAACTGGGTACTCAGCTATCATTACGCTTGGGTTTGTAAAAAATTATGAATGATGTCATCAAAAAGTTCCCAATCACGACTTCAAGTGTCCGGGTGGTTGTGAAACAATATTTGCTGGAAACGACATCTATTTGGTATTACAACCTTACTAAGAAGAGCACAAAGTAATATTTAATCTAATATCTAATCAATCTGAAATCATATATAATTTCTTACTAATCCATCATAAAGCTAATGCCCGCTTAACTAACAAGCTTGTAAAATAAACTTGTAATGATAATTACCTAATGGATTTATCATTCTCACCGTACAACTCAGCACTGTCAAATAATGTATATACATAATGTGCTTTCTATCAAATAACTTTAATACTAAACATAGTCAGCACTCTAAACGCTGACACTTGTGAGCAGCTAGGTGTGTCACAAAATATCTTTAGCTTCTAGGAGCTATATTTTCGTTTATAAATTACGTATTATAGAGTTCAACAAACACACGGTAAGTGTGATAATATTGTATTAGACATAATCGTCGCGTGTCTGTGGACTATTGTCAAATTACTATCCTGCTTGGTCCGAATTTCTTTTTATGTTTCAAAACAATTTTTTCTTAGCATTGTAATTTGAAAACATAATAAGCTGAATAATTATAAACCTAATGTCGGTATCATGTTATGTGCTATTTTTTAACATACTATGTGTACATCTAACTGGCGCCAGTGAAAATGCCGTTTTAAGCACGGGCTTATAAAACTTTATTGTACATAGGTAATGTTGAATGTGGTTCTATGTACAGGTCTTTCCTTTATATTTTAATGGATGTATTGTCAGCAACGAGATGGCTATATTCTGTTTTCACCGGGGTCATAATACGTCTAATAAAAGACATTGAAACAGAATCAAGTCTTGAAATAAAATGAGCATGATGCTTGGGACTTGACGTCATTCCTATTGCGGGTGTAGAAGACGTTAACAACAAGACGGTGACATTGAGAAACTTCTTTCACGTGCTCAGGGTTGTCCTTTCTTTATATTTCCTGCAGAGATTTGGCAGTTGGAATTAATTGAAGCTGTTTCATTGTTTAGGTGTTACTATGTCTTAACATGCATTTTGTTTTCAAAGACCTGCTAACTGCTTATATCAACTATTGTGTCAAGCAAATTGAAGCATTGCATGGTAATAATCTAGTCACATTAGACAAAGACCGCTCTATACTGGATAACTAAGACGAAAGGTTTAATGATACGTCTGAGATTTATATGGGAACATATTGTAACCGAATGCAGAGTAAATTTTATTTGCCAATGTTTTCCTGTCAACAGCAGTCGCTTTGAGTTTGCAATTCACATTTTTCACAATATTATTAGGATAAAGAAACTTTAGCCAAAAATTTGGAAGCGATACGATGCATTGTGTTAGTGGCCAAAACCCATATAAGTGCCATTATATGGAATTGTTTTTGTTTGCATGAATCCTTCTAAAACTCCAATAGTGACTAGCATAAAACAGAACATGAAAAGCCAAAATTATACACAAATAGAAGTTTTGAAAAAAGTTACTTTCCAAGGTCAATCACGAAATAGCCAAATCTACTTCATGTAATGTATGATTAAGTCCGATCACACCAAACTACTAATTATTTTGCTGGAATTGCTATAATGCTTCTTCCAAACCATTTTCCTGTACTCTGTCAAACCCAGCTTTCGACTTTTTCGTTTTCCTTAATTCTTTATTTTGCTGTCTGAAAGAGTTATTGCTTTCTTTGTAAATGAAATGACCAAAATGGGTCACAAAAATGCCTTCAAAATTGTATATTTTCTGAATAACGAATAAATACGGAATTCTATATAAATCCTAATCAATACGCCAAAATGTTCTCGGCGGGTCATTGCACACAACATGCAAACTTAGTATGCTGATATGCTACTGAATAAGCACACTGTTTACAATCTAAAGAAGAATTTCTACGAATGCGACATGTCGTGCTTAATATTGCGTTGGTGTGACATGATTGTTAGGCTATTCCAGCTCCAGCTCGTAAATACTTTTATCGTTATGCCTAATGGCCAGTTGATGGCCTATAGTAGTGAAAGTTCTATTACTACTACAAATGTCTAGATGATCAGAATTGTTAGCTCAGCTTTTCCCATGTGTGTATGAAAAACAAGGCTTTTACGTGATGAAAATGCGATAAGAAGCGCACTAGTTTGCAATGCTATTAATCCTATATAGGTGCATGTGTACCCACTACTGCTTACAACGAATACAACTAAAACGTTTACAGGCACCTCAGCACAATTGTTGTTTTTTCTTGTTGTCCTATGGAACAAGTGTGTTGAGTGTAACTGCATGATTCAAAGGCAGCAACGAGTTCATGATCTACATTGAGGTTACTTCCAAAAGGTACGTTTGGAAAAAAGAAAGCAGTAAATATTAATGTCACCCAGTCACCCGTTGACATCATCTTTCATGAGTTGGGTGGGCAGCTCTGAACCCACGATGACTTGCAAGTAAGATGTTATAAAAATTAAAATACCTAGTCTAGTATTTAAGTTCAAAATCAAAATTAATAACCGAAAGGGATGCACTCCTGCAGTTTGGAGAAAGTGCGACCATTGGTAATTCTTACATCAGACATTGTGACAGTAACAGATTGTCATTGTCATGTCTGTTCGTTTTACCAATCATATTGAATTTCCATTGTCAGTTTTCTTTAATTATTAATGCAAGAACAGGAAGTGGCTGAAAATGAGGTAAAGGAGGTTACAACCGCACGTTTTTTATTCATCTACTGTTTCTCATGAGTACTATTTGCTTTCACTCCATACCTTTGTCACAATAGCATATACGGATGTAAATACATTATAGGCAGATTGTTGAAGAATTTTCTGCTTTACGAAAGGTTTCCCTTTCATTAAATGATTATAAATGTAGTACAACTTTCTGATTGAATTCTTCATTCATCTGTATATTGATTGCCTTTTTAAAAAACATTTGTTATATAAACTCATATTTTGTCAAGTTTCTCTTGTAAATAAAAGGATGCTAGTATGGAAAATAATATAGGTTCATTCGAATACTCGCACATTCTACTTTAATGTTTATTACATTTTTTTCGTTCTCATTTTAACCTTACGGAATAAATACAATTAAATATTGATCGAATTTTTATATCAAGTCGAGAGGGCAGTCATAGCGGATATGTACATAAAAATGATATATAGGTATTAACTTTATATAACACTTTTATAACATGAAAACCTGTGACATTTTGTGTGGAGCAGGTAGTTACACCTCAACAACTATAGCACTCTGCTGGAATAAGAAAAATTGGTTTAAAGGTTTTCATGCAATAATATAGTATCAAGTAGTTTTATGAACACTGACACGCGATATTAGTGTCAATAGGCTATCAGTTTCTTTTGTTCCCCAATTTATCAACATTGCGAACACAAACCAGAAGACTCGACGCTGCAAAGCTCAGTCAAAGTAGCTCATTACTATTCCAGGCAAGTATATCTATATAATATAGCGCGCCGGTCCCGTACGACGTACCCTCTTTGTTTACCACAACCTATTTTACCCGATTCCCTCAAACACAACCTCTGTGGCTCAGTAGCTTGAGTGTCGGGCTAACGTGGTGGAGATCGCCGTAACGAGTCCCACCACCGGCAAAATATTTTTGGATGTTGTTATTTTTTCACAAATAAACTATCCCTACAGCCAACGATTTTGTAAGTCTGCCTACAATACCCAACACGTTAATTTAAATATTAAAGGCCTGAATCAGGGCCTTAAAGGTTAAATCTTCAATCTTTACTGATTGCACTGTGCGACACATGATTATGGTCCAGTTTTTTTTACCAAACGGACGAATCTGATGTTAGATTGTTAAAATTCGAATCTGCAAGGCCTGAATTAGGACCTTAATGACCAAATCTGCTATCTTAAGTGATTGTATTGTGCGACACATGATTATAGTCTAATTTTTAACTTACGAATTTGTGATCGGGTTGTTAAAATTCGTACCTGCAAGACCTTAATCAGGGCTTTAATGACCAATTCTGCTATCAGAATTGATTGTAATGTGTGCCACATGATTATAGTCCAGTTTTTGACCAAACTGACGAATCTGTTGTCGGACTGTTTAAACTCGCAACTGCAAGGCCTGATCAGAATACAACTGTCTTGACAACGACACATGCGTATAACAGTTGACTGGCAGATAAAAGAGTATGCTACAACTATTTAGCTTCGGATATTAATCACAACGTAGTCGGCCATGCTTGAAATTCAGGTGTCAAGAGTCGTGTGTAGGAGTTGCATTTCAGACTTGCAATCCTCACCCATGCTTAATATATGCATGGGAAGCAACACGCAAGCCCAAAAATATAGTAACGACGGCATTAATTTAGTTGTTATTGGCTTGACGGATTTCCCCCTAAATTTACAAATACGTTCTGCGTACCTGGCTCAGGGGCATAAGCGACAAGCAAATCTTGGCTTGGCTTGCTTCTTTCTGGAAGCAATTTTTGCAATACAACAGTCCCAATAATGACATGTCGTGTAGTGTGTGAAGTCGACTACACAACTGGCAGACAAATATTACAACTATTGCTTGATATTCAGGTGTCAAGAGCAATGAGTAGAATTTGCATTTCAGGCTTGCAAGGCTCTCCCATGCTTCCTACATTTATGGGAAGCAATAAGCAAGCTTTCAAAATCTAATACGTCTAATAACAACGGCTTTAGATTAGTCGTTGTCGGCTTTCATACATCGCTCGAACAAGGTTTAACAAATTTCACCTAAATGTTACAAATGGCCTGGCTCAGGTGCCTTAGCGACAAGAAAAACATGGCTTAGCTTGCTTCTGAAATAAATTTTGGGATTGAAAAGGATTTTGTTGCAAAAGATTTGTCCTAAATATACCCAACGTCTAGAAATTATCTCCATATCACCCAGCACAATAATATGAGTACTTAGGACCTGAAAAAGGCTCTCCACCTGCGGAGCGGTGACTGGCTCCTAGTATATATATATTTGCCTACATATTTCACCATATTTACCATTTTTTTTTATCTCAAATGAGATTACTGAAGTGATTTAAAAATAATGAATGCAATACAAGTTGAAAGCCAAACAAAATACAATTCAAGTCATTCAAGTGTATATGTTTTAGTTATCTCGGGCACATGTTTTCAGCACATTTGAATTAGAAAGAATGTCTCAACAGAACAGAGAGAAACAATAATTGACTTTTTCTTCACAAAATAAATTTGCATCACGAAAAAGCTTTTAAAATCTAAAACATTTCTTGTTTCTTATACTTGACATTCTAAAGAATTGCATTGTAAGTTAACAACTGAATTCTATATTTCTCGTGTTATATAAAACGATATTGATACTCTTCAAGCAATATTCCGTTGGCATATTCATTAAAACGTAGTACAACTCTCATCAATTAAATGATATTAGACATTGCATTGAATTATACATGCGCGTATAGAATTTTCTCAGGGCATTTTCAAGGTCAATTTCAATGTAATATGCGATATATTACACAGGCAAATGAAAAGAGCGATGATGCATTACATTATTTTTGGCTTACGATAGTAGTGATTGCAAGGAGGAAAACGAAATGATCACAGTCTAATCTCAAGCATTTGACTTTGGCAAAGATTTACGGAAATCTCTCAAGACTGTTCTCTAAGGTTCGGTATGAAGAAAATGACTTTGGCTCCGACACTTTATAAACCGTCTACTGTCTATCAAGCTAACGATAAAACCAAGTTTGTTTTATGCATATAACTGCTTAAACTCAATAACTCTATTTCTAACCGTATTGTGCTATAGGCATTTCATTTTCCCTGGTTTTGAATAGGAATGTCAAGATTATAATACACCAGCTTCATTAAAAATCTCAGAAATCCCATGCATATATTTGTAGGCTAACTAAACTATTTTTATTGGGGTATGTATGGAAAAGTTAAAAATGACATGCATTTGACAACAGCACAAGTAAGAGTATGAATACAGAATAATACGATTGTAAGTTGTTTACGTTATTTCGCTTACCTGTGCAGCACGCTGGTTGATAAGACCGAATCCGGTTCCGATTTGAATTCAAAGAACAATTTGCTCCCTTTGTACTAAGAAGTCTTGCAATTTTTGCTTTTTATATATTTTTTTTATTCCGGTTGTGTATAATATTCAATATATTTGGAGAAACATAAAATAGTGCAGTCACACAATGCACTACATGAAAAATGCAAATTGATTCCTAGTACATCAAGTACATGCAGGTAGTAGCAGTTTCATGGATTTTTGTCTACACCTGTGGCATTGTAATATTGTCATACACATGTCTGTCGGTCGAACCAAATGAAGCTTAAAATTTCCAAAATAGTTGCACACTTGCACCCAAAAATGTTTTGTCACTCATCAAAATGTGTAGCTCATGTTTGTCCCTTTTCATCAAACAGTAGACGATTTTGTATATTTAGCAAAAATTTTATTATACTCACAAACACCATAAGGATTTTTGCAATGCTTGGACCACTTCATAAATTCAATGTTGACATGCAGGTAGGTTGTTTGACGCAAGACACAAAGGAGGATGTTATAGTCTCATTGCAAACTTGTTTTATAGTGTTGCATGAACTTCCTCTCAAAACTCATTATAAGTAAAATTCACCTACTGAACACTTCAATAATATTACTTAATGAAATATCTCATCATCACCAGAAAGTGGCCAGCTCTGTTTAATAAAATGTAAAAAAGTATTAGGCAACACAATGACCAGCAACAATTATTGTACGAAACCTTCAATTCAGCACATAAGAACACACCAGAACCACACTCCAACCCAACCAAAGGTTTTTGCACAACGTCTTGTCTTCAACTAAGCGATTACGTTCAAGATTATCCAATAATAATACATAGAATCACGGTGCAGTTGGACAAGCAAAATATGCCAGAATAGAATGGATGACTAACAACACTGAACTTTTATGACGAGCCGTAGTAGTGGTGAGTGCATATGTACTCAGAATTTTGGAGGATTCATCAAGATAATAGTATGATCATATTGAGCAAATAAAGTTAACGCGAACTATGCACAAATGCAGAAGGATAGAAGAGTCTCTATACATGTTATCATGTTAATATTCGTCCAACAATTTTATCATGCATTAAATTGGGCCTCTCGTTGCCTGCATTTATAGAATTGAGTCCAGCTGCTGTATGCTGTTGCAGAAGTAGAAACTGAAAATATCATCATGCAACCAGACACTCATAAACCAACCAGAGACGGTTTATTCATTTTGTATGAAAGTGTATGTATTTTGTGTTATCCCACACAACACCCATCAAAGCGAATAATAAACCCATCAAACAAACTTATTATTGTACAACTGCTGACTATACAGAAAATGACGAGCCAGGACGATAACCATACTCTGTTTTTTCTGTTTATCTATATAGTGCGGCATGGCACAAACAACTTGGACTATGGACAAAAATGAGAAAAGTTCATAAATGACGATGTTTCAGACGTACGTGAGTAACCGTGTTCAGTTTTGGTTTGAATGATACCAACTTTAACAGTTCACTTTTACAAAGTTTATAAGTGAAGAAGAATGATGGCTTTGTGGGCACGCACATAAAGCTGGTACACAAAATAAGTGGCAGTAACAATAATATGTGACAACACGTGAGAACGGGGTGAGATTAACGCTTTCCAGTAACCAGCAATGGGCAACTGCAAAGCTTACGATTGAACGTGCGGAGGAGCTTCTTTTATTCTTTTGCCATTACATGACATGCAACTTAAGTAATAAGTGTAAGTAGGAATAATGTAAAACCTTTCATTTTTTCATAGCTCAAGTCTTCTCAAATCGCACCGTTTACAAATTTTTCTTGCTTCTCCACACCAAGAACGGCAGCACCAAGATAGTCCATTATCTATCCTGAACAAACACATCCAACCCGACCTAACCATTCTGAATGTACCGAGTAACTGAGTTGACTTGTTGGATGGTGGTGTGTAAAATAGTGTAAGCTTTTGAATAGCAGCCTTTGTTTCGTTGAGAGAAGAGCAAAAAGTTTACCTCGTTGCTCAAAACATTCTTTTCTTGTGATTTGGGACTGTGATCAAGCGGACAAGCACAAGAGAGCAGAAAGTGAATTGATGGTTATTGGATATGAGGTGATGTAGAAGGAAGCTCAGTCTGACTGGAGCATGCTTTGCATGGAGTGGCGTAAATGGAAGCAGATTATACATTATTGAAAGCGTCTCTAACACTTTTTGTTTGGCGAAATAAAAGGTTTAGAAGGGCTTATTGGCACATTGCATTATTTGCAACCTCAAATGAATCCAGTGATGAAGGGCAAATATAATATGATACATAGGTAATATAAAACATTATTGGTGTGGAGTAAGGCATGCGACGTGAATGAGTATGTACATTTTTCAGAATATCCATGCACAAAATATGCAATATGCACGCAAAAAAGCGTTAAGAACCTTTAAAATGTATATGGTTTTACTTTGTGCTCTTATCCTCAGCTTCTTCACTATGCATGTTGTTAAAGCTTGTGAATTTGAATACTGCATGCCCTGCTAAAATGAGTTTACACGCGGTGAATGGCATATGTGACTACAAGCATTAAGCAAAAGTAAAAAAATACTCTTTACCTAATGTGTCTATTCTTGTACACTTCAATCAGTTTGGTTTCGTGGTATGTTTTAGTCGTGTACATAAAGAGGCGTCTATCAAGGTGAAATGTTTTCGACTTAACTTATTTCCATTAATACAATGCTACGAACTTACTTCATCAATAAATGAATCACACGAATCACAGATCATATAGCACTTAAGCTGAAAGTATCCTGATGTGGTATACCTGTAGCAACACTTGTTCGCTTAAACCGAGACTACCAATTTAGAATCCAGTCGAAGGTCATCATCTATGCTTGATTAGAAAGTGAAAAGTAAGCGACAATACTTGGAGCAAACGAGCTGAGGTTGACTTTGTGTTTGTAACTAAAATGTATTCTAATTATAAATCGATTGTGTATACGTAATATCAAAGACTGACTGACTGAAACAACGTGCCAAGGACCAGACATGTGTGTAAACATTTTGCAATTTTTGGTTTGCTAATATCGTTAACAGTTTTACACTACTTGTATTATTTTGAAATTTAGCTTTAATTAAACCAAGAAATGCAAAGTCATACACTTCGAAGTTCTAACAATGCAATGCAACGAACGGTGACATTTAGTTTTAAAAAACAACAGACCTAATGCCAGCGTTTAATGAAACATTGATGTGACCGTTCACGAGTATATCATCATACCAATTGAATATAAATTTCGAGAATCATGCCAAAGAATCACTAATTAAGTATGCTAAAAAACCAAACTATATTATTGTAAACTTTAACCTAAAACATTGTTGACGTTGACACTAATATTACGGATTTCGGGCTACTTCAGCAGTATCAGCAGCAAAGAAAAAGGAAAACCACTAAACCACTGCCCTTTTAAAATAAATATCCAACTTTCATTTTATGTGATTAATAACATGATTAAAACGAAAAGATGAAACTCATAGTAGAATACAAATATAAATCGATTCATCGTTTCCAATAGGCAATATGTTTTGCTTTTTACTGTTTATATATGACCGTAAGAAATAGTATAAGTTTTCAATGAAAAGTAAAACATTATATTAAATTCGATCTCCTCCTGCTCTTGTAAACTTATTATGTGCATCAAAAAATCAAAATTAGTCAATACAAATTCATTAAAAATTTAAGTACAAATTGTTTTTTATGTTTATATTTGTGCGATATTTCTTATAACATGATAACACGTAAGTTTAAAGATTGTCAAGTCACGTAACTAAAACAACGATTCACTTACAATAAAGATAGTATGCCACACTTAACTATAATAAATGCAACGTCCCATGTACTTCTGTAATCAATTATTAAAATACTCCATTTAAACTTAAATGAGATATTGAACACAAAATGGAAACACTGTCATTGCACCGAGAGCTTTCCTGATTTACTTAAGTAGGTACTTAAACTCTATAATATAGCTTTTGTAAAGCTGATTTCTTGTAAATCATCCAAACAATATTAAAAACAACATCGTGTAAAATATAATAAAAACGCTTTTTTAAAAGATTTACAAATTGGTATGCCTAAAATATAACTAGTAACAACTTGCCATGGTATATACAGTCTATTTTAGAAAATAAAATACACGGTTACCAAGATATTGGTAAGGAAGTTAAATTATAATGTGTTATATAGTGTAATTTGTAACCTAACAACCTAAGAATTGTTTATAGTTAAAGCAAAAAAGCAATCCGTTTTGATCATACGGACTATTGTAAGTAGAAAAGTTAATTAATGCAGCATCAGTTTAAATTAAATGAACCTCTTCGACAATTCCTGATATTGTAAGTGTTTGTTTCATAAAAACCTATCTAAGATATATTATCTAATATTCAACACAAGAAAGGACCAACTATTACACTGCATTAATACTGGCACTTGATTGGTTGTACTATCTGGAATCATTGAATTTTGTTTTGTCAAATGCAAAACTGTTGTATAATATTCGTACAATAGCAACCAATCCTTAACTATTTAATTCAAGACATTTACGTATAATTAAACATTGGCATCGTTGGGATCAATATCTGAACTCTTAAGTAAAGCGATTCAAGTAGGAAAAGATATGTGCAAAGTTGGTAGATTTTCATAGTCGTATCATTGTTCATACAATCTTCGTATTCATGATCATGGAACTTGCTGTCCGTCCAAGCTCACATTTGCCGTGTGTCGCGGCTTGCAGCGAGAAAGATTTTGTGCACTGTATCCAGCACGTACCTGAGATCAAGTAAAGAGAAATATGAAGAAAAGCGTTTTAATAAAATAAAAATTCTTTCAAGCTTACATGATCATCGCCAAGAATCCGAACACCTACATACAAAATACACAACTTGCATTAAATAGGTGAAAACAAAAGCTATTTGAATAAATTAATTTGTTTTGATACGTATTCGTAGCATATTATAAATCATATTTTCCTACTTACAGACGCGGCAATGAACACGCCTTCATGTTGACCCAAATTAGCGGCAGCCGTTGCTGTTATGAAGTAGAGAAAGGCCCAAATACCACAATATATGGCTTCCTAAATGTGAATATGGTATCGGATATAAATATTTCATGAATCATTCATCTCACATTTTGTAAAGCCATGCTACGTAATGAAGTAATGCATGATTTTTTTAAATCACAAACAAAGTTACAAATTCGATCATGTTTATGTTTGTAAATGGAAAAAGAATACTTACAAAAATCCAAAGTGCAAAGTGCAGACGCTCAATAACACGGAATATGTAGAATGCGAACAGAATGAGCGTGATAAATAATGCTCCAAGAGCTACGAAACTGTACCAGTAATACGTTCTGCTGGCTGCAAGAATACAAATGAGACCGAGAGCACTGAAAATCTATGCACGGTAAAAACAAATAAAAAATTGCCAAAGTTAATTAAATCTGGACATGACATAGTATAAACTATTGTAAAAGAAATAATTTCATGTATATTTTAAAAGGTTTCATACAATTTGCATTATTTTGAGAAATCCTCCAAATGACACACAGTAGTGGGGATCAAGATGAAAACTACTCATCGTGGAGGTGGATCCACCTATAATTTTAGCCATAGGATGATGAGAAGTTCCAGGCTGGACAGGGCGTCCTGCTTCGATGCTCGGATGCATCTTTGTTTATTTGTTGTGTACGGTGCAAATAATACGAAAGATTAGAATAATGCTATTTTGCTACTTGTTCTTTATTTTCAACGAACTTTCCCTAGCATGTATTTGCAGATGCAAACTCTAGCTCACTCCACTTTTCGTTGTGATTTCTTGGAATTGTAAACCCAAAACTTGCACTAGTAGAAATGTCAAAAGTTATTTTTACATGCTTTTAAAGGATGCTGACTTCTCAGTACGTCAATCCGTTTCGCCTTCAGCAACCTGTAAAATGCATGAATGATAAACATTTACTGTTGAATGTTTCCAGGCTCAATACTCGACGAGCACTTCTAAACTTTTAAAGCAGCAGAAAATGCTTGAATTGCACTAGCTTTATTGATTTGGATTCAAGATGTGGAACACAGATTAAAAATGCTTGCTGGCTCGACACATACATGCATACCTGTGCATTTTTCCACAAGCACAAAACAAAATCAGCGAAAAGTTTTCCTGTACGTTGCAAGGCAAAAAATGCTCACACGTGAATTACTCCATGTATAAATAAAAACACAGTTTTGCAAATATTACACTCTACAATAAATTATTTCAACAATGCAATAAACAACAAATTGCCAACTAACAAAGCTTGTAGGAAGACAACAGTCCAGTGAAGATCCAGTGGATGAATGAAAAGATTCTTATTGCTTGGCTGATTTTACTCACATTTACCTTCAAAATTACATTGTTGAAAACATATATTCTGAGCAACACTGTAACATAATCCTTGCTTATCAAATGTAAGATTATATCACGATGTAGGATATATGGTGGAGATGGATCGTTCAGCAGCTGGTGCTTTGTTGCTACGTGTGTTGTCACACTCTTCCGCTATGTCGCTACTTTACCAATACTCCTTATGCTTGCGCACCGAAGTGATGTTACATTACTGAATATTAATAATAGAAGTTTATGTTTACAAATCCTCGGAATTTACTTTGTCACACCAAATTACATATTATTAAATTAATTTAAGCTATTTAACATAAAAATTGTCTATATAACTTAACTTAGCTTGGTTAATTTTTCGTTTTGTTTCAATAGTACTTTTGCAAAATGCATGCACTGCATGCAAAATAAATGCATAAACTAATTGTAAGTTTAATGATAAGCAAGGATATTAAATGGGTAAATTATTCACAGAATTCATAGGTTGAAAACAATGACTTTATCATCATTGCGGAGTTTTCGGAAATTGAGGGACCCATACCATTGTGCACGGTGCCTAACTATGCAGCGGAGAAGACGAATAACAAACTGAGTGATTTTGTGGTGCACTTGATGTCAAGATGATCAAGTGAATACAGTGTAATCAAAGAAAAAGTTTTAAAAATTCTTATTATGCTTTGCACAATAGAGTTTGGATTAAAGTCTGATGTTTTTAAAGGGGGCAGTTGCCAATATACCCAAGTAATGCGTAAAAATGATGCTCACGTATTTATGCAGTGCAGACTTTAACTTGTACGATCTGAAACCTAGGGGTTTGTGCGCCCGTTTTGCTTAGGATTTGTGACAAAACACCATGTCAAACTGGACAAGTATATGAACTACTTGATTTCCGAGTTTGGGAAGGTGACTTCTGTTTTGGAATATTGCAACAGTGAATGGTTTTCCAAGGAACTGAACTTGTATCTGGATAAGCCGCAAAATGCAAAGGACAGCTTTACTCAGGAGCACTTCTCAGGAGGGTCGGGTGCAGAAGATTACAATCAAAGTGACTAACGAGTTTGTGGATTCGGAAACTGTGACAGTAATAAACCTTTCTATGAAGACCTGATCAATAGATATTAAACTATTTTTTCAACGCAATTTCGACTATACTTTGGGTTCGTTCTTGAAGAAAAGTGGAATTAGGATGTACCCGAGTGATGACAATGTTACAAGTACACCTGAATGTTTAATAAGTGGAAAAGGTTTACTTTTGTAGCATAATTCAATTAGGAAAGAATTAGTTGTGTCACGGAGTTAACTGCAAAGCTAAGCAGAGCAATAAAACATCTGGTATTAGGAGTATTGGTAGAGTAGCGCTGCGGCGGAGACAGGTTCAACTAGTGCGTAAATACGACACGGCTGTTTTGATGAGATTCAATGTATTTTCATAGATCCAGATTCACCATTTACTCCTACATCGTGATTATATCTACGAACCAAATCTACGAAGGAGATTTTCACAAAATCGTAATGTGAAGAATGAATAATTATTTAATTTTGCAACGCAGAATGCAACTCACCTAAAACAATGCAAGCAAAAGGAATGGTTGTGCGTTCAGTAAAAATATTTGCATACCATTTGATAGGGATGCAAAGGATAATCAGAGGGATGAAGCTACCAGGCTTGAAGCATTCATCAAATTCTCACAGGACTTGTACCTATTTAAAATTGTAATGAGATGATGCATAACCCAGCAGCAATACCAGCAGCGTCGTCACAACAAAAATGTTAGTCAGTATTAGAACCGAGAAGAGCTATAAATAATAGAGGGGAAACTGGTTGGTATTATAATGACTGTTGTAGGTGCAGGTGGTTGATATTACGAATGCCAGGACCAGGCATAGCTTCAATTACCTGTGTATTATATTATTATGCTTGAAGTTTGTGTCGCATCCATTGAATGATTCTAGTGATTTTAAAAAATACATGTTGTGTTCTCGTGTATGTATATTTGTATATATGTATGCATGGATGGAAACAAACATAAAAAGCACAGTAACAGCAAACTCAGTTTTTTATCGTACAACATCAACCCTTCAATTGTTGGTGAATAGAAACAGAACCCAGGTAACATTACTTTAGGCAATTAAAGCTATGTATATTTTATGCTTCGGTTGTTTGCCATGAAAATACAAAGGAACAGGTAGGAGTATCAGTATGGACTAAGCTGAATATTTTTAAAAAACAACTCTTGCACATGGATCCTAAACCTGTATGTTTACAATAGAATGTACCTATGCATTGTGTGTAAATGACGCAACCTGAACCTGTGCTCATAATGTCCTGTTTTCTTGGTGGTGGTCTCCTGCGAAATGCGACTCACTTTCGGTGACATTTTACTTTTGTTGGACATTAGGATTTGATTTTCACGAAAATACATATACAATGAGTTTATTTTACATGAGACATGAGTATATTTTTTTTGAAAGAGTTGTTATGGAACTGAATTGGTAAATTGGTAACAGAAATATGCATGTATAGTCATTATTTACTCGATTTGCCTTTTGTTTCCTTGACTACTGCTTCCGTAATTTCAAACTGCTCTCCTAAATTAGGGAACGAGTAAATTGTGTATTGCGCATTAAATTATTGACAGAATCTTTACTTTTTCCTGGTAATATATTTTTTGCATAAAAGTTATGTGACTTGGTATTCCACATAAAAGATCAGTTAGCAGTTACCATTGGTTACCAATAGTAACTTATAATAGTTGTTTCCACGGCCGTTTTTCATAGCATCATAAAATTAGTTTGGTATCGAACAAAAAAACTTACCTGACTTTAACTTTCGTTTCTTTTTGGCAATTAAAAGGAACTACACAGAAATTTTTAACAACACTTTATTGTACGGCAGTAAAACTCAGTCGAGTAATAATAAATAATTATGGTAGTAACATAGCAATTTTATAGTAATAATAATTTATACAATTGGGATCCTTCAATAAATGTATATAAATTTCGGGTTAGACTAATTTCGTGCCGCCGTAGCACTTGAAATGGTAACTTTCTTACTACAAATTGCAATATGCACTAGCTGCTGGAGACAAATCGTTAAAGCTAAGATTCAATTGAATACTGAACATTGTTAAAGGAGATTTTCACAACTTTTGACAATTTCAATGATAATATCAAGACCATCAATATCCTACTGATGTATTCTCATGCAAAATTTATATGAAATATTCAGAGTTCCGGTTGTAAATTACATTTTACAAATAGATTTGTAGTCAACTCAATTAATACAAAACGTCCACTATAATCCAATAGTCAAGTTTCCAAATTTAAAGAGCACGATTTTCTTACAATTAGTTCGATAATAAAATTTACAGTTATAAACAGTCGACTGATTTGCGCGTGATTGTTTCGGGTGGTTTGTTCGTATTGAAAAGGCGGATTGCATATTGCACCATTATCATTTTCCAAAATCCAATTTAAATTCATTATGATTGTCATGGACGGAAAATAAAATCGATAACAAGAGGAGATTGTCAGGATTGACTATAAACTTGTCAACTTTATACTTAAGACTTTTCCCAGACCTGACATACAGTTAAAGAAAAGTGAACACGTCAGTTAACAGCTAATGTCGTTTGACGAAAAGTAAATCCATTTACACGGTTTTGAAAAGTTTTACCTGTTTTATCAGAATCTCAATCAATTTCACACGCCCATCCTTCACTGCATGTTGAAGTCTACATCTATAATAACTTACTTCTGATTAATACCTTCTGCATCTTATCATTCACTCATCATAAACTCTACGAGATTTCCTTACCACTTCACACCAATTTACAGTTACTGCAGATTTTCATTTCCATAAATAAAGCACCTTGTATTTGCTCGCTCTGAATCTGAACTTACCAGAGCAGGATGTAATGATATAGCAAGGAGATCTTGTTGCAAACTTTCAAGTTTCTAAATTCTAACAAATAAATGACCTATGAACTACTTGGCTAGAAGTCTAGCATTTCCCTCTTCTGGTTTATAGTTGTCGATTGCTGAATTTAACGAACACAATAATGCATATTATAATATAATTGATACATCATCTCGTTTTAAATTATAGGTATACTTACATACATTTCTCTATCATTCTTAATTAATCCGTACACAATATAATGTTAAATATAATTTCACTACACGTTATTTTTGTTTGTATTGGTTAAAAGAACAAAAAGAATAAATAATTTCTTAAAGTATTATACCCGGTAACTTATGTTGAGGTTGTCGTTGTCTTTCGGCTTCCCTGAGCAAGTTCTCCAGCTTTCCATGCGATGTATTTGAGGTATGCGTCAAAGCCATAAACCAGCATGGCCAAGTACCCGAAGATCTGTTTCAACCCAAAATTGATCAAGTTAGCATTTCCATTTAACTAGTACACGACAGATTTTCATAACTATTTTGTTCAATTTGTTTTCAGTTTTAAACTATTTTTCGTACCGCGGCAGCTACGAATACGCCTTCATAATGTCCAATGCTGGCTACAGCCGTAGCTGCGGTAAAATAAATGAATGTCCAGATTCCGCAATACACAGTTTCCTAAATATGTGCATGAAATCATTCATATATGAAATGTACTATTAATTGAATAGTTTACTGATTTAGTGCGTAATAAATTTTGTTGACCATTCAAATGAACTCACCGCAAGTAGCCAAGGGATGAAGTGAAGCCTTTCAATTATATGGAATAAAAAGAGTAGCAAGAGAATCAGAGTAATCCAAAAACCTCCCATTGAGACAAAACTAAACCAGTTGGCATTATGAGCCCTTGAATTTCTTGCCACGGACACGCAAATGAAACCAAGCAGATTCAACACCTATAAGGACAATTTTTGAATTATTTCAGTGAAAGCATAATAAACTATATGAAAGTTTACCGGAAAGAAACGACAATAGAATCAATCTTAAAATTACCAATTGTCCAACTTTTAGTGTTCCCGGTAAACTTCTAACGTATGAAGGATCGAATCTTATAGTCATATCAATTGCCGTCGTTGTCGTCGACGTGTAGGTTCGGTGGGTGGATGGAAGTGCGCTTTCTGGATCCATTATGCCTGTACAAATGTAAAATTTTGCATGAGCCACGAAACAACATTCATCACTTCACCAGAATTCGACCCATTTCGATTGCAATTTAAACGTCTCCTCCACCATCTTACCTTATATTTATGTGAATAATTATTAATATCCTTTAAATTTTTTGCTGAGGCAAATGGGCAGATTTTTATTATTTAATTATCGTTCACAATCACAACGCTATTTTATTGATAGGGAATTGACTGGCAGGCAACCCAATTTAATGGAACTGGGTCACAGTCACTAGCTATAGCAAAAAGAAGCCCTCCGTTTCACGTTTTTGTGCTTAGGTTTCAGCTACTTCCAACGTGCTCAGTGATATCTAGTTGTAGGTCTATCTTTATCATTCCTACAAAAGGCATAGTAGTACGCACCGTAGTAAAATACATGGACGTTGCACCAAAGTTTATTGAAACTGTTGAAAGTAGGCATTTCCCATTATAAGGCTTATCATTAAGTTACGTTAGGATATGTATGTGCACAGACTATATTGTGTAATAGTGCTGGTTCCAAGAGTCATTAAATTTTTTATATTTTTACTGGTAAGACACATTGGTTGGGTTTAGAGAGGAAAGAGACGAGGATAGTGACAACTAACAACTAAGTGTCTATAATATATCTGTACTAGCAGTGCAATTACTGAAGAAAAGACATGAAAGTAGGTGCGTCGGTAAAAGTCGTCCGACACTTTCGATCTTGAAGACGAAACGGTGGAAGCGTGAGTGATGCTTACATTAACCAGGCTGGCAACCGAGATTCTTTGCAAAAATCTTGCTAATATTCAAGTTCTAAAAATGGCTCAGCTCTCTTACATTCCCGTCCCGGGTTAAACTTTTTGCACTGCTTGTGTGCAAATTGTGGAAAAAGCATTTGGTAGAAATAATGATGATTTGAAAAGATGTCTTAAAGATGCATAGTGATGCTGGCAATTCCGTTTTGCAAATTTTGAGTTCTGAGTCTCGGAGAAAACAAAATCACTATTGCATAATGTTTATTGCAACTTTGGATGCTCAATGCACTTCATGTACGAGATTTCAAACAAAAAACTGTTTTATGGCAACTTTGCCATTTTCTTGGGTTCGGTTTACGGCCGTTGTCAACTAGACAAGAACAAGTTTCAAAATGAAACAATACATGGAGACAACCTCCTCTAGTGTCAGTGTAATGACCACTGTGCGCTGCTTC